>CAKOAT010069377.1:114148-211300 GCA_932364175.1 Eruca vesicaria subsp. sativa | reverse complement strand
GATCCCTTTCTTTCTCTGAGTTCTTTAATTAAGTGAGAGTGAGAGTGCATATATATACAACTCAATCTCATTGTTTCTCCCCGATGTGGGACTTTGCTCTTCATTATTATGCCACAAAAGGCTTACATTGAATTGGGCCAATCCCATTTCTTTTCACATTTAATTTATCAAGCCCATGGCTTTGTTAAATATCCAACATTTATCATCATTCAACCATATTTGTGAGTTTCATTAATCATCGACAGACACAGAAGAAGGTTTGTTTTGCTTTTTTAACCTAACTCAAACGTGTCTCGTCACTCTTTTTTTTTTTCTCTCGTCTTATTCAAAAGATGATTGATTGCTCTCTAGTCTCTCTAACCTCTATCAATTTAAAAGTATTTCTTTTTAGAACTTAGCGGCATTGCCGTATTATGATTCTTCTACTCCTCCAGAAAAGATCAGAAAAGCAACAAAAAAGAAAACTTTCTTCCACCGCCGAAAGCTCCAATGCGACGAAAATAAAAGTATACTAATGATAGATTTTCTGTTTTTATTTTTTGTATTTAACTCATACAAAAAGGATCAAAAGATGGAAAAACATATAGAGTTGCTTAGTTAAGTGACGCCACTAATACATAGATACATTGTTTATAGGGTTTATGGTAGCTATGGGCAAAATAGCTCGGCGATTTGATTCGTTCCTTGTTTTAGTGTTCCGTATCCGTAAGTTCATGTACAAATACGAGTAATCAACATACATAGATACACTAGAACATGTGTTAGTCTGCTAGATTAGATCTAACCCGATCAGCTTTATGTTAACGAACCATGAAATAACTTTAGAAGCTACGGGTATGCCTGGGACTTCGGATATTCGGATCGGGTTTGGATAAGATCAGATCGGGTCCGGGTTTTTGGATAAATGAATTCTATATCCAATGGTTACTTAATAGATTTTGGTTCGGGTTTCGGATCGGGTACACCGGTTTTGGGTTGGTTTCGGATACCCGTTTATTATGTGAATCATATGTATATTTACAAAATAAAAAAATGATTTGCGTAATATTTTTAAGGAAAATGAATAGGAATTGAATATATATTAATAATATGCAGTTAAGTAAAACGAAGTTGAAGTAGTATAGTGGTTATTATGAATCGACCCCTTGGAAGTATGAATTTGTGATTTCTAAGCATAGAATCTGTTTTAAACGGATATCTGATCGGTTCCGGGTAAAAACCGACCCTGATACCCATGAATAATTAACACTAATATGTATTGGGTAATTTGACTAAAACCGAATCCAAACCGAACCGGTTTATTTCGGGTCGGACCCGGTTCGGGTAATCGGATTTGGTTATGTTAATCTGGTTTTAAATAATTGTAAGTTGAATTGAAGTCATTTTGGTTTAGTTCGGATAGGACTCGGTTTAGTTTTAGCGCTCGGATTGATATAAGTCTGAATTTGGTACGGTTGCAGTGGTTTAACAAGTCAAAAACCCAATTCAATTTCATCGATGTAACAACAAAAATATACACACAGAGAGACATCGACAACAAACAAGGTTACAGACGAATGACATGATGAGCTAAACCAAACCTAAACCGGATTCACGCGCCACGAGCAACGTCGGATGCTCCAGCAACAATCTCAACCTCCTGATTCTCCTCCGGAAAACCGAAATTGGTAGGCGCGTGAGGTCCAACAAGCTGAATCGCGGCGTTATCATAAGCAAGAGCAGCTTCTTCGGGGGTGTCGAAAGTACCAAGCCAAAGACGGTCACGTCTTCGTCCCTCGATAGCTCGACGACCGCATCTGATCTCAGCCACCCATTTCCCCCACTGTCTCTGCCTCACTCCACGGAACTTCTTCTTCTCCGCCTTTAGAAACTCCGCGGGAATCCTGATTTTGAACTTCGTTTTGCAGAGATTGGGTTTAGTATCGGAATCGGAAGGGTCGATGACGATCTCCTTGACGAGGCGTTTCCCACGGCGGCGAACCTGAGACTCGGGCTCTTCGTCGCTGGAAGAATCGGTGGCTTCTGCGTCGGTGACTGAGATTCTGACGATACGTTTCATTTGGGATCGATGGAGGATGAAATTTGAATTGTTTTTATTAGGGTTTAGTGTCCCCTAAAATGGAGGAAGGCATAATACTGTAGTAGAAAATTGGATTGTTTCAGAATATGTTTTTATTCTCTCCGAATCTACTACTCTCCACTTGATTTATTTATTATTTTTTTAAACCAATCATGAATCTTGTCTAGAATCATCTATGATCCAAATCATCAAACTTATTAGAGCACCCACATTGGTGTATCCCCAAAGTGAATCCTTAAGTATATTAAATTATTTTTTTTTTTGTTTTGAATAGTTAAGGACCCTAATCCAATTTGTATGTCCATTGGTGTTTTCCATTCCGGAATCCTTAGGAATAAAATAATATTTAATTTTCGAAAATATAAGAATAAAATTTTATTTATAGAATGATTAAATATGAAAATACAACAATGATTAAATATGAATAACTCTGCTCTACTATATTCTGTGATTCTTTAATTATGTGATTGTGTGATTTGTATGTCATTATTTGCTTGGATAATGTGATTTGTATTAACGTATGTTGAAGTAAAAGAACGAGCAATAATTGGTAGGGAGATAATATCCAAGCAAAAGACAAAGAAAAAATCAATATAGTTTTGCCCAAACTCATGCCATGTCACCAAGGATCAACCTAAAAAAATCCTTAGCAAAGGATTGATCCTTGGTGTTTACCATTTTTTTATTAATATTTTAGCAAAAATTGCATAGGTATTAGTGCTAAGGATTGTTTAAATCCTCCAATGTGGGTGGTCTTAGGAAATGAGTGACGACAAGTTCTAAATAGAGGCCAGGCCCATACGGTCCAATTATAATTGCAACAACTCTACTTTATTCTTCTTTTCCAACAAGTAGTATCCCTTTATTATTAAAGGAGAAGCAATTAGGATAATAAACCTTGATTTTGTAATTTATTAACAGTTTTGCCATTATGGCTGATGTGGCAACACCACATATCACCTTAGCCATCATTTTTAATAGTTCTTTAATTACTAGAGAATTTACAATATTTGCCACTGATGGTCATTATAACATATAACATAAGATATAACAATGACTATTAAGCCATTAAATGCATGATTCCCATTAAGCCATTAAATGCATGATTGTATCGACAACTTTAAAGTTCCAACATAATATTAAGTCAAACGATTTAAAATCAATAATACCGATACTTTCGAGAAACAAATTTATTGAATATTAGCATAGCAAACAATATATATTGCTTTAACAGATAATCATATTTGAAATCACGTTGTAATTCTCCAGATTTGTACTTGCCGAGATTATGAATGCAACTCTGATCCTACCAGTAGTAAAACATGATAAATTGGATAAAACAAAATATTACAGCTTATTCATATATTAATTCCATCTCTTATCAAATTACTTTTAGAAGTTCATAGTTACTGGTTATCAAATTAGTCCTCCTCTTCTTACAATTCAACAGTTTAATATTAAGATATTGCTCAATACAAGTATATTTAAACCTACTATATACTTAAACATTACATTTATAAAATTTTCATATGATGTCCGATAGTATTATGAACAAAAATGTGTAGTAAAATATTTTCTTAACTATTTCTGTATAGTAAAATATATTTTTAACAGTTTTGCTCCGCGTTAGGCGCGGGTCTCTACCTAGTTAGGATTCTAAAACACTTCTCATATTACTAAACTAAGATTGTTTGGAAACTCCATCTAAAATTATTTTTTCTACATTTCAGAATCAGATTTTTTTTAAAGAAAATGTAGTACACTCACTGTTCCATAAAACACAAGACTACCATCTCAATTCTTTCACTTCACATCAAAAAGCTATAAAGTAAAAGTCCATTATTAGTAGTCTGAACTCCTAAAGGTAAAAAACGCTTACACTTTTTCTAATATTCTTTGAAAGCATTTGAACTGTTACATGAATAATAAGAAACAGCAAGTTAGAAGCAACTTCAAACTCTACTCACACCCAAAGAGAAAGTGGACGCAATGTTAACTCAAAACCATTAGTCCAATCGACAAAACTTCTTCAGTTTAGGTCCAGTGGGATGTGTTGCTTCCTAATGCGCCAACCAATAAATGCTTCTGTAAGATGAATGTTATGGCCAAGACACGTTTTGAAGATAGAGTGAGAATAATTCCCACCAAATTTCCTGGAGCCATTGAGGTGTTTGGTAGCTGTGGCCTGTGTATGGTATCACTTACACTACCGTGCCATCAGAAAACTGAATCATGTTTTGAATTAAAAGGGTTTGTGAAATGGAAACAAAAACAACATCAGATCGTTTAGTCTCATGGCTCTTGCCTACAATGTCACATTTTAAATCTTTTGTTCTGCTTGTAATGGACTATTCATGATTATATTGTGTCCGAACATGGGAATACTGGTGAGGTAAAAAAATGTTCAATGAGTTGATTGCAATCAAGGATCGAAAAACAAAAGCCATAAAGTGAAACTTTGCTCCACTTTAAGTCTCCTCTTACTTCTAATGTAACATGAACGCTACACAATGACTTTTTATTATCTATCTTTTTATATGAAAATACTACATATGATTCTTCTACCTATCTATACCTCTATACTACACGATCTCTGCATAACGCTTAGTAGTCTCATCACCTGAGTGACCATTATCCAAGCCGTTACCAGAGCTATGATTATCTTTTATCTGAGGGCGTGGACCCGCAAACACTTCCTCCCTTTGGGGGCGGTTCGCATAGAATACCCACAGCACCAAACACAGCAACACTCCAACAGAGATCAGTCCAAGTCCTGCGTTCACAATCCTCAGGTTACGCTCCAATGGTGGACAGTACTCCGAGGTAATACTCTCAAATGTATCCCTCACAAAGTTGCAATCTCTGAAGCTAAGCAACGGTGGCGTGTAATGCTCCAGAGCGTAGGTCTCATTTACAGCTGCTACCAACTGCTTGAAGTTGTCAGGCGTTACTCTCCCCACCGTTGTGCAGACTCCAGATTCTGTTACCTCGCATATGAAACTCTCCCAGACCTGCAATAAGATCATTAAGATCATTGTGGTGTTTTGTTGAATACATACAAATGATAGGTGAGGTTTTTGAGTAGTACCGATGATGCATTTTGTATTGACAATTCCCAAGAGCCGCACTCGCGTGCTTCCATGTTTGAATCAAAGGGGCTGCACAGAGGAGGCATTGGAGGTCCAGACTGATTGTAATAGAAGTTTTGACCTGGAGATGGGTTTGTATTGGCATAGGCATAGACAAAGGTGTTTACAACGGTAACGATGCTGTTGATGACAACTTTGCTCTGTGCAAGAGTCTGGTTTGTTGTTTGCTCATCAACACATGGGAGGATGCTGCTTAGCGCTGTTTCTGCGTGAGGATGATCAACCCATTCCTTCATTGCTACACAAGTATCTGAAATTGCACTGTACATATAAAACAATGACATTAAGTTATTTACATCTGCAAGTCTACCACTGAAAAAACAAACAATTGAGCATAATCTTACTTGTTTAGGATCAGAAAGACTCCACAGAGAACAAATGTCACAGCCACCAGTATCCACCCGCTTACAACGAATCTATCATAATATCCATCCACAGAGCCATGTCAACATTTCTCTTGAAACACTAGAAAATTAAAGAAAATGAAGATGTTGGTGTTCAAAGGGCTCACATGTGAATAGCGTGTTGATGGCGGAGAACAGAAAGCACTGTAATAACACAAAGCACAAGAAGAGTCTAAAGTCAAATGGATGTCACAGCTAAATCAAATAGGAATACTAAAGAACCATATGAACATCAAATGGACTTACAAAGACCAAGAAAAGAAAGGATGAGCATCACAGTAGCCACCGTGATCAAAGCTGATCGCCTGAAGAAGTACATAAACAGAGTTAGTCTCTAATCTTTATTCACTTCACAGTACAAGGTTCAGGGAAACCTACACAGCATAGAAAACTCTCTTAATCTTAGCAGCATTATCAGTTGTTTTCTCTTCGATTGTCTCTGCTGCAGTGTTCAGATCAACATTTAACTTGTCGATCTCACCCAACACATTAGGTGGAACGGAAATAGTTGTCACGTTAATCGTTTTCGCAAGGGAAAGATACTGAGTAACGTTCTGTAAGATCCCCACAGTGTAGTCTGATTGGTTTACCACAAACTTAAGAGTAGCCAAAGCTTCAGTATGAAACTTATTCTGTCCAACAGACAAAAGAATGCATCCTACCCTGTAAAAAACACCAACTCAATCTCAGGAACAACAACAACAAAAGAGAATGAAGCATTGAATCCTAATAGAAGAAGGTTGAGATAATTACGCAGCAGCAGAGGTAAAGACTATCAACAAGATGAGACAGATTCTCCTTGAATTGTATGATGATCCTTTAGCTTTCTCGCATACTCTCCATTTAAAGCAATGGTAAACAACAAGAAGAGAACCAAAAGACAAGATCCAAACAGCAGCTAGAATGAAACCAGGAGCACCTGTAAATCCAACAGACTGCAAGAACATGGCCAATTCATTAAAACAAATCCTATAAAACTCAAAGAAATCATCTGGTGGAAACTGAAGACTTACAGCCCAGTAGTGATTGTTGGTGATGTTCCAGCCACCACGGTAAGGCTTAAAGGCTCTGAGAATGTCAGGTCTCTTGGTTCTGTGAGCTGCCAAGACGAGGTAATCAGAGAAATCAGCTGAAGGTCCTGGTGCTAACGAATCTGTTGAGAGTGCACCTTTCCATGATCCAAAATTAGGTGAGCCTGTGATTGGTGTAGGCATCAAAGCAAATTTCACATGATCAGAATTGTCACACAACAAAACAAAAAGTAACAAAACTCATCACAAGTTTCAAGCTTTGATTGATAATATTGCCAAAAGACAATGACTTTTGACACGCAACACTCATGAACTTGAACCGACACTAAAACAACAGATCACAGATAATCGAAAAACTTTCAAAAAAAGATCAAAGATTTTGATTCAGGATGATAAACCCATAAACCAAGATCACATTCAAGAGAACTCAACATCAAAAAAAAAAAAAAAATCAAGAAATGAAAAACGTAAAACAGAGGATAAAAAACAGAGAGAAGGAAAGAAACCTAATATGAGCTTAAGCGGATCCTGTTGTGCGGCGACGGAAGACGGGAAAGAGAAGAAACCAAAAGCAAACAAAACAGAGAAGACAAAGAACTTCATCATCATCTTCTTCCTCACTGAGAAGCTACGTCGTTTCGAGGCATGAGAGGAATGAAAAGATTCGTTTTTTTTGTTTTGTTTCTTCAGATGAGAAAAGCCGTCATTGTTGAAGCTAATGGCGGGGTGGTGTCTGAAGAGAGATTTATCCCCCGCGCAATCACGATTGCATCAGCTTCGTTGATGAGGAAAGTGAAAAAGGAGAAGAGAGAGAGGAGCAGTGCTCTCTCCTTTATTTATTAGGCCACCTTTACTTACTCTTATTTGTCCTTTACTACTTTTCTTATTTTTCTTTCACACTTGCCTTGTTTTCCCTTTTTTATATACGCTTTTCACACGCACACACTTTATACTAAAAATATGTATATAAAATTCTTATTAATTAAAAAAACGTAGTCAGGTGATGGATTTAGTTGGTGTTTAAGTATAACAAACTTGGTGAAATTAAGGAGTTGTTAGTTACTAGTTTGGAAGTATATTGTTGAGTTTATCTTAGAATTTGTTAGCGAATAAAGCTTTATTTTGAGAGTATGGTTTAGATTTTGTTTGTATTGTATTTTTATGTAAAATAGATGAATATTTATTTTATAATTATAAAAAGAAAATAACGAATGAGTACAGGTTTATTTTTAAATATTAGTGAAATTTATTTATTGTTTTCAAATGTTTTGTATACTTATTTAAAATTTTAATTTGAAACTAATTAATTTGTTAAAAACTAAGAATTGATTTTAACTTGTACAAGATTCCGGTTGTGAATCAACAAAATTAAGTGGTAAAATTAAAAGAAAAATTTGTCACCGATTAATGATTTCTTTATTTTGTTGGTGCACACTCAAAAAAGCACCACATGTGTTTGTTTTTAAGGATTAAGATTGTGTAATTAAGGTAATTGAATTGATTAGGCACACTGATTAATCTTGTGGGTCCCATAGATGACTTGAGACTCCAATGGGGTCGAACGTGTTGGTTGCGTCCCTCCGTCTCGGTGTCTTCAGTGGCGTTATGTTTCTGTAACCACGTGGACTCTTTGATCGGACGGTACATTGATTTGATTGGCGTGTGTGACCAATTAATTCAAGAAACCATGTGTTTTCTTTTGACTTTGCCGTGTGTATGTGTAATTTGCCAAACAAGTTCTTAGTAAATACGTAATAAATTCATTACTTTTCAAAAAGTTACGTGATGAAAATTGTTCACACTTAATTTTCAGGGAATTTTCAAAAGATCAATTACTGGTATACTGTAGTATATAATAATACTATTGCTTTTGGCCCTGCCTTTACGACTTTGAGTTACCATAACTTGCGGTCAAGGTTATGGGATCTCAAGACTTTTTAGACTCTTCGTAGAGACGGCAAGCTTTTTTCTCGATAGTAAATGGGAAATAAAAACTATTAAAGTGTTCATTCTAATGCCTTCATTTTTATATAACTCTCTTTAGATATTTTTAGATCTAGCATAGAGAGTTAGAGTACAAAAAAGCTGACTACAATTTTATACCTAAATCACTTTAATGTGGTATGGGTGGGTTTAGGTATTTTGACGTGCGTCTCTACTTTATCTTTAATATAAAAAACCGAAAGAAGTTTACATATTATCGTATATTATAAGTTTATCCTTTCTTAATATAGTACATTAGACTTCTCTTACAATAAAGTAAAATTCTCCTTTATAATATACTGATATATGTTTGGTTGTTATTTATGTTAACATGCCATTAGAATGGGGGTGATCTGGTTGAGTCAAGATGGTTCAACATGCATGAAGAAGAAGCATGTGAGAAGATCATGTGACCCAAATTGTGTGAAAACTTTTAAAATTTCGAGATGCATCTTTATTGCTCCGTGACAAAAACAGCCCATAACATGTTATTATATCCTCCCATTGTAGAAAGCTAGAAAGTGTCTACTATTCAATTCTTTTATTGTCTTCTCTACCAATCTTTATGCAGATCTAAGCGTTTGTACTTGTATGAATTTATAAATGAACGAATATGAGAATTGATCTCTGAATGTTTACACTGATTCGTATGTAGAATATATTCGTCATAGAACGGCTCAGGATGATACAGTCAGACGTAAATCCGTATAAGAAAGATAAAATTGTCGACTGTAATATCGTCTATGTAATATATCTCATAATTTGTAATGCATAATGAACCACTGTTAAAAAAAATGAATATATTCGTCATAGTTTCATACGTGAATATTGTCTACTTTCTAGTAAAAGTTTTGAGATTAAAATTGAAATCTACAACATGCACACAAACGAATACCCCATGTTGAAGGGGGATATGGGTGTCAAAATTTATTCTTGTCAAATTGCAATAGAAGCAACTTGAAAAACATTTATGGTCCATTAGCCCTTTTGTTTGCAACTCTTTTCCCCCATAGAACTATAGTACAATGGCCATGAAGATCATTTGGAATCTAACCCAAAGAGAAACTAGGTAGTCTTGTGAAGCATCTTAGATTTTTTTGAGTCAGTGAGAAAAATCACTCCGTGATTACAAAAGCTCTGTGAAAGATCTTTTTCCTGGCAACCTCAAGATAACGAAAGAGATGCTGATCTTCGAGGCAGATGATGAGACATCTGATTCTAAGCTTCAAATGCAGCTTCAGAACACTGAAAGTAAAAGATATTCAAAACAAGGATCACATAAAAAACTTCCTTTGTTCAACATTGTGACCAATACAAGTCAGAGTCACATCTTTGAGTTTGAAAACTATCTACACATGCATGCTTGCCGTGACGTCATCAATAATAATAATGCATTTGCTCCTCCTCCTAAGGAGCAGCTGATCAGTATCGAAGACTTTGAGCTACGAATCAAGCTTTTCCGAGAGAATAACGAGTTGCAGATATTACATAAGGAGTTAGTGCAAAGCCAAGTCGTGACTGAAAGTGAATTCTGGTTTACAAGAAAGCAATTACTTGTTGGTAAAGATAAGTGGAAACAACGTGTTGGGCTCAAGAATGTGATGATGGCTTCTTCTTCTAGCATGATCAAACCATCTACTGATGATGGGAGGACTAGTAATAACAGGGTGACATTTAACTTCAACCCTGAGATAATATTTCAGATTTTTAACGAGAGACCAGGTGTTCTGCAAGCATTCATGAACTATGTTGTTTGTGTTAAGATGACAGAGAAGGAGTTTTGGACGAAATATTCTAGAGCAGAGTATCTTTACAGCACAAAGAACGATGCAGTAGCTGAAGCAGAAGCTGCTGAAGACGAGGTTCTCTCTGTTTTTCTCAAGCCTGATGAGATATTGACTCAAGAGGGTCGTCGAAAGATTAGAAAAGTTGATCCCACTCTTGTCATTGTGGGAGAAGAAGAGTTTTACAGTCATCATACTATGTTTGTAAGAAGAAGAAGATCACTTTTACAAGATATTAATCGTCATTGTGCTGCTGTAGTGGAAGGTAGATAGATGCATTGATGTTGAGTCAGAAGATTCTAAGACTGTTGCAGAGGCTCTCACACTTGCTAAACAACAAGCCCCCAAAGAAGAAGCTGATGATCAAGCACCACCAAACTTGCAGTTCCTACCGCTTTCTATCAAGGATCCTCGTGATTACTTTGAAGGAAATGTTGTTCTCAATGCTGCGCCTAGAGCATCAAAGAGAAATGTCCATGAGGCTTATCAAATGCCAAGACTGTTAACCGGCCAGAGAGCATGGAGAGATTACCTAAATCCACCAAAGATGATATTTTACATCATTGGACATTAATAAAAGAGCTACACAGACATTTTTGGTCGTCTTACCCCAATAACAAGCACATATCTCTCTACCAAAGTTGCTAGGTTGAAGGATGCAATGACCAATATCTATTCACAACTCGAGGCAGTGAAAGTGTCAGTGCCATCTGATACCAGGCATGAGGCTTCTTTACTGGTTTGTTCACTGCAAAAGTCTCTTCACGCTGCCTTCAACCACTACGACACCGACTTACAGATAAGAAGAAGCACTACTAAGAGTGTTGGAGTCAAAAGACCAAACGTGTGTGTTTAGAAGACAGACGATGATACAAAATCATTGACAAGATCTTTGTTTTGTTTTATCTTAAGCCTTAACTGATGCCTTTGATATTCATATACTACTTGTTAATTTATCCCCAACCATTGTAATACAAATAACTGCATTTTTACCGTATTTTGGTTCTGCAAGGTGTTGAGATTGTACAATACAGACTTTTGTAGTTGGAATGAACAAAGAGAATGAGATAAGTGCACGGTTCATACAGTTTAAAAATGAGTTTTCAAGTGGGCTACCTTATTCACCAACACATACACAAATAAAAAACCAACGTATTTGATCCGTCACACTGTTTACAAAGAAAACTTGTATATTCATTTTTTTTTATGGGATACCTTGGACATTATCAACGGTGAGCCTGAAGAAGATGATAATGTAGAACGTAAGAGACAACAACGCAAACACATGCTGCCAAAACAAAACCGCAGAAGCCTCTCTAACCGCATAACCTCTCAGACTCGCTATAGCTCCAAGTAAAATAGCACTTGGAGTAGAATACTGCAAGAGAAGCACAAACTTAAACATGGGATCCGGAGAGATGAGACCAAGCTTATCAGCTGACATCACAATCCCTATCCCAACTAAAGGAAGCACAAGGAGTCTTGCAACAGTTATACCAATCGTTGTACGTAGCCCAAGAGTTGATTCTCTTGGTCCTTCAGAGAGCATACCACCAAGTACAAGCATCACAGAAGGAACCATCGCACTTGCCATAATATTCAAACTATCTGTGATGAATGAGAGCGGAGCATCGTAACCAAAGACAATACTTTTCAGCTGAGGTACTGATCCAACAATGATGGCTAGTAAAGAAGCTATCGTTGGTGGTTGGAGTATGTGTTTAACTGGAGTCTGTTCAGCCACCACTCTCATCCTCCTTATAACTCTCGGCTCAGCTAAACACTGAAGAGACCTCGGGCTTGAACTCTCACCTCCTGTTTCACCCATGAGATCAACTTCAGGGAGAGAAGTCTGTGAATAACTGGAGATACTATTAAAGACTCTTGCAATGAACGGCGTCTTGCAATGTTCTGTCTCTTTCTCCTCAATCCCTGGCCACTCAGCTTCAACAAGAAGAGGTCTGCTCACATCATTAGAAGCCACATTAACCTCCTCTATCTCATCAACCCCACCTTCATCCTCAACAACCTCGTAATACTCCAAAGGTGGTTCCATCATATGATACACAACGGTATACACAAGTATCACAGCAACCCACTGCGCAAACGACACGTAAGAAACCCCTCTAGAGTTACAACCAGACCCAAAAGGATTGTTCTTAGAGTGACAAACAGAGCTGACAATCGCTAGCAAGAGATTCCCAGTGTTGCCAAAAGCAGTCATTACAATAGTGACTCTAGTGAACTCTGGAGGTGGTCTACATATGAGAACAACCAAGTATCCTATAAAAGAACCAATAACAGTACTGAGCAGGACGTTAACCGGAATAAACCACCAACGGACGATGTTATCTAGGGTAATGCTTTCTCCTAGCTCGGTGAAGATCAAGCAAGGTAAGAAGAGAGCAAAGACGAGTTTGCTTAAGAGACGAAAGGTTGCTCTTGGGACTAGTTGTGTCTTGGGGTGAGCAAGAAGGAGACCGATTAAGGTTAAGGAGATGAGTTTCATCAGAGGGACGATACCACTGAGGATATCCATAACCCTAGACCTAACACTGTTCTCTGACATCTTGGATCCGAAGTTACCTGAAAAGAGGAGAGTGTTTGGTCTTCGCGTTGACCGTGGGAATCTTAAAGTCAACGACAGAGAGAAAAACACACCAAACTGGAGACTGAAACGCAAACGCAACAGTGACCTATCTGAAACAGAAGAACACAAGTTTGATTAAGATACAACTGCGAATATGGTTTGGGAAGTGATTAGATGGGATGAGAGGTAACCACCTGGAGGTTTGTCACGTGGAAGGTGTCACTGAAGAAGACGACAAGATTGAGAGATGAGATGCACCTTCCACGAGATATCAATTATTGGTTTCGTTATGGAGATTCGTATTGTCTGAAACATTTTATGGTTATCACGTGGGATGGGAAGAAGATAAATTGTGATTTGAAGCTATACACGTCACAAGGATTTGTATTCGGCTTTAGAGGTAGCACAAGGAACAGAAAGCAAACCCAATAAAGGTTCATTAACAAATCAGAAGGCCCTCCGAAAGTCAGTTTTTTTTAATGCACCAATTTGAAATAGATTATTTGTGAAATAATCAAAAACAAAAATAAAATTAGTCTTTAAGAGAGATGATACAGAGAAATACAGAGAGATAGGGAGAGAGAATGAGATTTTCTTTTAATGAATTTTGGTTGTTTTCTAAGCTATTAGGTGCAATTTCTCATTTGAAATACCGTATGTTTCTTAAATGGTGTAATTTTAGCATTTTCTTTTTATACAAAATGACATTTTATAATAATTCTTATAGAATATATTAATTTTCAGCTAAATATTAATTATATTGTACATTGATCTAATAAATAAATTACTTATCTTAAACATTATTAGTAAAGTATATATAATTAATAAAAATATAAATATATTTTAATTATTTTTAATATGTGTGAAAAATGTCTAAGTAACATTCTTTATGAAATAGAAAAAGTAATAATTAGTCGGTTAGTGACTGGTTAATGGATGGTTCAGCTTTGATTCCAAAACCAAACTACCAATCGTACCTTTAAACTTGTTGAGAATTTGTGACTAAATTTGAAATACAAACCCACAACAAACTAAATCTGTATATGATGTAAATATACAAAGTAGTTGTTTAGACATTGTCTATATCTGAATCTGATTCAAACAAATATCCAAAAACTTTAAAATTAAAAAAAAAAAGAGTAAAACCCTTAAAAACTGAATTAGAATAAATATTTTATGATTTTGATGACTGAAATGAATTTTCAGAAATTAATAAATATTTGTGTTTCTTAATAAAAATTTACAGAATATTTTGATTTACTTAAACGTATGGTTAACAAATAAGTCTAAACCGGAAAATACCTTGAATATATCAATTTACAATCCTAAAGACAGCCAGAAATAGGCTCTATAAGCACTAATTTTAGAAGGGCAATATCCAGCCTATTGAATTGTTCAAATGCCCATGGTACAGACAACTAACACATCATCCAAATTTGAAGATGTTATGTTTTCAATAATAATGTAACAAAAACTGTGTAAAACATTGATTCCCTACATTCTTCACAACTGAAACATCGGTTTAGTTTAGTACATTGATACCTGGTTTGTTCCGGTTAGGTTGTTACAACAAATTGTATATAGTCATTTGACAACATTAACGAAAAGTAAAAGAAAGTTTTCCTACTTTGTTTCCACTTTCTCGAGCTCCTTTCTCCTCCATTTTCGCTCAAGAGAGCTTCTCTGTTCAAACTTTGTTTCACTAAAACCTCCATTTCGATCGTTATCTGTACGTGACGTAAGGTCTGTAATGGAATCACAGAAGAGATTGGAAACGAGTCAGAGAGAGCATGTGTAAGTATCATGTGATTGTACTCTTTTCGGTCTCGACAGATTAGGCATTGAAGATAGATTAGGGCTATGTTAGAATTACGAATTAAAGTTTGGATTAGTGATAGTAGTTAGGTTTCTTGGTTTTTTCGATTGGATTTCTTTTTTTTTCCTTTCGTAAGCATTCTCTTTTCCGCTTATTCGACGTTTTGGATTAGGTTCCGTAATGGAGAACTCGGCTATTAGGACGAGATCTGTAACAAAACGGGAGAAAGAAAAAATATCTCAAGTATGCCAAGAGTTCGAGGTTGCGGCTCTTAGGATATATGTCATGTTAGATTGTGTGTTTTGATAGAAAATGATTGAAAATGTTTATGCGAAGAACATAGATTTGGTCTAGAAGTAAATGATATGTTAAATGAAAAAATGTTAAGAAAAACTGGTTATGATATAAAGTAGATAAAGAAAGTATGTTTTGGCTTCGAGCCGTAAAAGATGATTTGAATGTTTTGGCTTCGAACTATAAAAGATGTTATGGTTTGGCTTCGGACCGTAAATGATGTTATGTTTTGGCTTCGGTTATGATGGACCTATGGGGTCGCAAATACTCCTAAGTTGTTATTTGCTTCTTGAACAAAAATTGTACTTGAGTACATTCTTCTACCATTTAGCTTCATAGCTTTCTTCATATCTACATTAGATTTCACGTGGTCATCGGTTTCTTTTGTGTATACATCGACACTCATATTTGTTGCATTAATAACTACATTATTACTTTTAAGAATTTCTTAACATCAATTTAAGTTGTTTTCTTCTAGATTTTAAAAATACTTATAATAAAAGCGCTATAAATTTGTCCATACGATGATGCAGTATCAATGTAATTTTTCCGAAGATAACATGAAAATGAGGTAGGAAGTTCTTAAGATACTTCCCATAAACTTATTTAAATCTGCTTTTGTTAACAACATGATAATGTACTAAAATTTTCAAATTTTCAGTTCATTCACTTTAAAATCTAAATAAATAATTAGTTGAATCTAAAATAAATTCGAGTGCAAAATAGATTTTAAATAGAATTATAAAAAATTCAAACTTCGAGTTCAATTGATGACCACATTTTATGAACAAAATAATGAGAAAATTCTTATTACTCAATTTTATGTTAATCATGTTGATTTGTCAAATTACATACGCATAGGTCCCACTCTATTCCTCTTATTTCTTTAAGAATGAAAATACTTATGAAGCAAAAGTTCGTCCTCCAATTTTCATGGGGAATGAATTGAACATAAATTGTTATATTTTTGTTTATTTATTTCCTTCACTGAATTTTTGTTCATTATTTCATTCATTTTTCCGTTCAATTAAATGATCACCAGTTGAAGCTAAAAAAATTGTTTTAACTGATTTTGAAAGAAAAATATAAAATCAGAATTAAATTTTAGAAGAATGAATTTGGAGTAAAAAAAGAAAGAATAGGTATTCAATTTAAAAAAGGGGGAAACTGTTTTTTTAGACCAAATAGGTTTGGATATTGTCCCTTTAGGCTAAATTATATTTTGTATCAATTTTGACTTTAATGCCCCTTATGTATTTTCGAAATTATTAAAAAAAATAGATATATGAAGCAAATTTTTTTAAAAAAATAGTACATAATGATGAAATCTCTATATCTATATAGTGATATTTTTTTCTTGTTTTAAAAATATGTAAATAATAATTTCATATATCTATTCTACCGAAATTAGAATATGTATTCTACGGATTAGAATACGGAATCTACTTTTTTCACTATTTCTACGAATTGCAGAATATGTTTTCTACGGAGATAACATGAATCTAAATTAGTTTGGAATACACATTCCACGCTTATCATATAGTTCTAAAAAGAGTAGAAGTTGAAATCTAAATTCGTACTTAAATCTAAGACAAGTAGAAGTCAGAATCTAAATTCGTACAACGTTCTAATACACGTAGAAACTGATTTCATATATTTTTACACAGTTCTAAGTTTAGTAGAATTTGAATTCTACGGATAAATATTATTAGATCCGAAAATATAGCAAGAATATCTTAGAGAATATTCTATTACCATATTTAAAACTCCATTTTTTTAAATATGGGGTTTTTTAATTTTTTAATTTTTATTTTATTTTCAAATATACTTTTTAATTAAATCAAAAATATATTATTTTATTTTTTTAAGTTTTATTTTTTTTTAATTTCGAATATACTTTATGATCAAATCGAAAATATATTGTTTTAATTTTTTAATTTTTTTTTTTTAATTTCTAATACAAATTTTTAATCAAAAATAATAATTTTATTATTATTTTCTAATTATAATTACGAATTATTAAGTTTTAATTTTTTTTTTAATTTCGAATATACTTTATGATCAAATCGAAAATATATTGTTTTTAATTTTTTTAATTTATTTAATTTTTTTTTAATTTCTAATACAATTTTTAATCAAAAATAATAATTTTATTATTATTTTCTAATTATAATTACGAATTATTAAACTGTTCTAAGGGTATTATTGCCATTTAGAAAAAACTTAACCTAATGGGACAATAACTAAATGAGATTAGACTAAAGGGACAACTTCCTAATGGTTTTGGTATAAAAAAACTATTTTCTCTTTAAAAAAAAAAGAATTTGAAGTTAAATTTTCGACCCAAACCCAAAAATAAGGAATGTTTGGGAGGAGTATTTCATCAGTTATCCCACGTGGGAATAATTGGTTAACACTCAACACATATAGAAATAAATCGGATCCAAAAATTCGGATCCCGGATCCGTTTCTTCTGCTCTCAAAAAGAGAAACCCTAACGTGACTAGAGCCTCCTCCTCCTCCGAATCGGAGAACCTCTTGTTCAATCTTTGATGGATTCACCTTGATCAATCAATCAATTAATCGATTAATCACCTCCCAAAGATGTCGAATCACTCCAGAGACGAACCAAGCACCGCCCCCAAAACAGATCAATGGTACGATCTCGTCTTAGGCTCCTCCGCTAAAGACGATTCCTCTCATAAATTCTGCACCTTGCGATGTAAGTTTCAATCTTCTTCGATTAAATTAATCTCACTTTTTAACGGATTAATGATTTTGTTTAATGGTTAATTGCAGATGAATTCAAACCTGCTTCAATTGACAAGAAGAGGTCAGGGACTTTGCATAAGAAGAAAGATAACAGAGTCTCTGTTGAGTTTCAGAACAACCAGATTGGTAAACCTAAGGTGACGTTTGAAGGTAGCAGCGAGGATTATAAGGATAATGATGCTGTGTTGTTTTTTGATGGAGAGAAGTTTCGTTTGGAGAGGTTGCATAGAGCTGTGAAGCAGTTGAGGCATGTTAGGACTCCTGGTGAATCTGCTGCTGCTTCTCAGTCTACAGTGCCTCCTCCTGTGGAGCATCATCGGTTGTCTCCTCCGCTTGGTCGTGCTGCTAAGTCTCCTCATGTTAATAGAAGTTTGCTTCCTGATATGCCTGTGAGTTTGCAGTGTGTTTTGACTATTCTCCTTACTGTTTCACATGAATGGACGAACTTAATGTTGTTTAGGTTTTATCGATTTTGTGTATTTGATGGTATAAGGTGTTGTTTTTACTAGTTTTCTTTAAAATCTGCAGGTTGAAGTGGAAAGAATTGAGATTGGGAAGCGAGAGAACTCAGGTTAGCAGTTTGTTCCATTGATGTTATATGGTTTAGCCTTTTTAGTCATATCTTATAGGTATATAGTTATAGAGAATTGGGAGTTTGATTTTTGGGATCGTTAGGTTAGGTTCCCTGCATAGAGTGAAAGAGAGCTAAACCTTAATACAATATGATAAACCTGTCATAGTTCTCATTACTGCTTAGTCACTTTCTTCATAAGCCGCGGTTTTGATGTACATATTGTTGGATGAGCATGGTTGGTAGTAGTACATAGAAGTCTGATTTGCTTTATTAATTGGATTCTTCTGATCATGGGTTCTCATTGCGGCTATGACTATTTGGTTCTCTATTGGTTAGATAATATATAGTCAAGTGAGACTAAGCAGGAATATTAAAGTGTTGATTCAAGTTGCTTACAAATCCTTAGTACTTTTCTAAGCATGTATTTGCTGTATCTGGATATCTTTTTAAAAAAAAAAGAACTAATGTGATTGCAGCTGAACCAGCCATCCCTGCAAACAACACACCTTCTATCTCACCAGTTGATGAGAAGATTGAAGATGGAGAAGAAGAGCATCACGAGATTGATTTGGTTGATATATTCGGCTCATTTACACCAGAGAAGGACAATGCAGAGAAAGAGAACGCTGACGTCGGTGGAGAATACGAGGAGAATTTAAACAAACAGCTTAGCATCACGGAAGAGGAGATTGCAGATGTGGACGATGACAGTGGCGGGGAAGGAGAGAAGGGTCTGAACGCAGCGGAAGCACTTAGAGCACAAGTAAACGCAGAGGTGCAAAAACGCTCAAGCTCAAGCTCAAGCAGTAGCAGTGGAAGCAGCAGCGGAAGCGACAGTGATGGTAGGAGCAAAAGCGTAAGCGGAAGTGGTCAGAGTAGCAGCGGAAGCAGTAGCCGTGGGAGTGGGAGTGGAGGGAGTGACGATGAAGATGAAGTCAACTCCGTGTAACAGTAGTAACACAAACAATAGCAAAACTTATTATCCACAATATTATTTACCAAACTTTGTCTGAATAATTTGGCTTTGATTTTTGAAGATCCAAAAATAGTAACTTTCACTTACTTCTACTTCTGTCTTAAAGCTGTCAAGTCCACTCGCTATAATCGGCGCGTGTAAAGAAAATCTTGTCTACGGATCGTGGTTGACACGCGCTAGAAGGTAGTGGTGCAAGAAAGTATGCTATTACTGTTAACAAGCGAGTTCAAGAGACTGTGCCACGGAGACCGAGAATCATTGTCTTCTTCAGAGCCTCTCAAGTCCAAATCTTAAACACACACGCCGAGATCTCTTCCTCCACGTTTCTCAAGATCAACGTATGAGCTCAAAAGCTTCTGACCTTGTCGGTGAAGACAGATGGGAGCTGAGAAGAAATGGCTTTTTAGTCTTTTCTCTGTAGTGTTCATCTCCATCTTCCTCCTCTTACTCTACTCTTTATCTGCTTTCACCTCTAAGCCTTTCCCTTCCCCTATCCATCACGGTCCTCATTACCCGCCAGCTTTCGCTTACTACATAACCGGAGGTCGTGGAGACGGTGACCGGATCTTTCGGTTGCTTCTCGCGGTTTATCATCCTAGGAACTGGTATCTTCTCCATCTTGGCGCTGAAGCTACTGAAGCAGAGAGGCTATCTCTTCTCTCGGAGTTGAAAACTGTTCCTGCTGTGAATGCCTTTGGGAATGTTGATGTGTTGGGGAGAGTTGATCGTCTCTCTGAGAATGGTGCTTCTAAAACGGCTTCTACTCTCCACGCTGTCTCAATCTTGCTGAAGCTTGGTCGCTCTTGGAACTGGTTCATTGAGCTTAGTGCCTTGGATTATCCCCTCATTACTCAAGACGGTATGTGATTCATTTTCAGTCTTAGATCTTTGTTTTGATATCTCTCTTTGAGCTTTATAGTTCTCACTCTTAGCTTCTTGATATTTTCTGGAAAGAAAGTGGAAATGTGATATTAGTGTTATTGATAATGACAATGATCTCTTTATTGCAAATTCAACAAGCTTTAGATATTCATTACATCCACTCACTTGTTCTGTTTGTCTTCATATAACTTTGATTTCTATCGTAACGTTTTCTTTCAGACTTATCTCATGTGTTTGCCTCGGTGAACAAAAGCATCAACTTCATTGATCATACTAGTGATCTTTCTTGGAAAGAGTAAGTATAATAGACTCTCTTTTTCTCAGTCCAATGCTCAAAAAATTGCTAAGCGTTAATTATGCGTTTTATAGGAGATTATTGTTTAGTCTTGCGCCTAACTGATTTATAGAACACTGTCTCAGTCTCTCTTGGAATTTTAACACTCATGAATAGTGTTGTTTTTTTCTCTGTAGATCTAAGAGAATCAAACCTATTGTTGTTGATCCAGCAATTTACTTAGCCAGAAGAACACAGCTCTTCACTGCTACTGAGAAACGACCAACACCAGATGCTTTCAAAGTCTTTACAGGTTTAAAAAAGATTCATTACCTAATTATATAAGCCTTTTATATGTTTCACTCTAACCTGTAGTATCAGCGCAGGCTCGCCTTGGATTGTACTAAGCAGATCTTTCTTAGAATATTGCATCTTCGGTTGGGACAATCTACCAAGAACCCTCCTTATGTATTTCAACAACGTGATTCTCTCTGAAGAATGCTACTTCCACACTGTTATCTGCAACTCCCCTGAGTTCAGCAACACGACAGTCAACGGTGACTTACGTTACATGATATGGGACAGTCCACCAAAGATGGAGCCACACTTCCTTACCGTAACGGATTACGATCAGATGTCTCAGAGTGGAGCAGCTTTCGCTAGGCAGTTCAAGAAAGATGATCCGGTTTTGGACATGGTTGATAGAGAGATCTTGAAACGTGGACGTTACAGAGTGACTCCTGGAGCTTGGTGCACGAGGAGCCATAGTAGCTGGTGGACTGATCCTTGCTCTGAGTGGGGTGATGTTAACGTGGTTAAAGCTGGTCCTCAGGCTAAGAAGCTGGAGGAGACGGTAATGAATTTTTTAGATGATTTGATTTCACAAACGAGTCAATGAAAGTGAAGAAGGAGAATGTTTGGGGGAGTGTTGGAATCAGTTATACACACGGACACGATACGAGTTTTACATTGTTTTACTGTCTGTTATGGTTTTAAACTTAACTTTATGTTGCTGTGACAACTGACTAGTCAATGTAATTAACTAACCAACAACAAAAATGGCATAGTTGTTGATTGGGCTACAACACTCCAAAGCAGGTGGTTATCGTTTCATAAATAGTGGATTTGGACATGCATGAAAATAATTTTGATCAACGGTCATGTTTAATTCTGTGATTATAAATATCTAGACAGATTAAAAGGGAGGCTATATGCTAAATGCTATTTCATTGACTATATCAAGGATGGCCCTTTTATGGAATTAACTTTATATCGGTAACCTTCTGTTTTAGCATATTGTTGTTTTTCTTTGGGAGCGGGTTCAAATGCTTTTGTAGGATACTTTACGAAAAGGTAAAATTTCATCAAACATGGCGATCAGGTGATGCATTCTTGACATTTGTGAAAGAACTTTACTCTTATCAAGTACCTTAAGCTTGGTATGGTGAATATACACATTACTGTTATATGTTACAAAAATGGTATATTCTGTAAAAAAATATCTGTCAATTTTATATATATATATATATATATATATTTGTATGGTGACATGAACCCACACGTGGTGGTACATAAGTACTGGATCTAGTGCCAAGTGCGTAACTCGTTACAGACTTACAGTCATGGTTTAGTTTTCAGTGTGTCTTGACCCAAAAAAATATTTTTTTACTGTGTGCAAAGTTTACGTTTGCGCCATTTAGTCACTTGAGCTTTGGTTCAGATGGTTTATATATCTATCGTGTCTGATTGCGGGAAACTTCTTATCAGTCCAGTACTAACATTGAAATGACAAACTAATTATTTCACCTTTTTAGCTTAATACAAAGTAAATTCGCAATCAACTTTTTGTGATGTAACAAACAATCTCTTACCCTCCCTCCTCACCAAAAATGGCTATATGAGTAGCTTAGAGTTAGAAGAGAACATAGAAAAATATAACTTTGTAAAAAAAGGAAAAAAAGAGGTCTAAGAATGTGATAATTGGGGTGTGTGAGAAGAAAATGCCAACGAAGTTTATAGGGTGGAAAGTATAAAGACACATACAAAGACAATATTAATGCAAACAATAAAAAGATGTGGAGGGGCTTTATAACTTATTATTCAAACTATATATAGCCTTCATGAATAGTTTTCTTGAGTTGTCTACTTCTTAAAATCGGACCCCCACACACCCTATTTTATCATGGAATCATTGCCCTTAAATAGCTATACATTCCTTTCTTTCATCTTTATTTAGTTCCATTACTATTCCCTTGTACTGTTCTTACCTATAAACTAAATAATTGAATGTGTGATTGTTTAGTTTATCTATAAACACTATTTATCATCTATTGGAGATCTTCTGTAAATCCAAAATAACAAAACAGCTAAATTAAAAGGATTGTGTCGTTTACAA
This sequence comes from Eruca vesicaria subsp. sativa, assembly GCA_932364175.1. NCBI lineage: Eukaryota > Viridiplantae > Streptophyta > Magnoliopsida > Brassicales > Brassicaceae > Eruca > Eruca vesicaria. Next base: position 188,296 of record CAKOAT010069377.1, on the reverse strand, counting down.
TACACAATGAATCAAACACAATAATCCCATAAACTTATACTGTTTTCTACACTATTTAATTAAATAATTTTGTTAAAAGTGCAAAGTTTAGGAAAACATATTAGTTACACACTTTTAATTTGTTTGTATACTGGAAACACCATTTGATACTTAGTAAAAAGCTAATTTAACTAATAGCTAAATAGAGAAAAAGTCAGAGAGAAGATAACCATAGGAGCTCACAAGAACTATAAGCAAGAGTCAAAACTATAGCACCAATGTAATCGATATTTTATTTGGGTTGAAATTGAATTGACGAACAACCAATAACAATATTACTCTTTTAGTAGTCTTGAATAAAAATAAAATTGGGGTGTAGCTAATAATGATTTAATTTTTAATATGTGTAAAACACAAAACATGCATTATTTAGGAACTAAAATAGTATACTTAAAGAATACAGAAGGATCAAATAAATATAACATTAGAAAGAAAAAAAGCTGTAAACCATCTTATAATTACAAAAAATCTTAAACATCTTATATAATAGGAACTACATACCGACATCATATATAGCAATAGCCTACATGTATAGGGGTGAAATAATCATAAACAAAATTGTAATCTTTTTGAACGACCCATTTTAAGTTTTGAACACAAACCAATAGAAAAGCTTAAGATGGTCAAAAGAAAGATCGAGACAACCATAATTGCCATTACCGATGCATTAAATTTGACGCATGTGAACTGTGAGGTGATGTGAATAGGAAAAGAGCTCTAATCCCGTGACATTGTTTTATGACTCAGGCATTGCAATGGATAGATAGATGACATTGTGAACATAATAAGAAAACTAATCACTTTAGTTACAGATTCTAACTACATGCTCCATTTAATAATCAACCTTTTTTTATATTCCATACATAATTTTAAATTGTAGTTCATCTAGTATATGAACACAGGATTATACTTTTGTCCGAGACGTGTGAACTAGCCCCAACAAAGGCCTCGTTGTCCGCCGTGTGATATTTGGAGGAACACATCATTAGAGGGCCACCTCTTAGTTATATACAACCTCCATAATCACACTTTATGAATATCATGCATTTATTTATAAAGTTAATTGATGTACTAATCTTCGGCACACTGCTTGCTCATTAAGTCACCATATTTATATATATATGGTCGTGTCTAGTCGATAATTTATATGTATCTTTGATCTCTCTGTGTCTTGGTGATAGAAAAATGGGAGCTCTTGATTCTCTCTCGGAATACATCTCCAACTACTTCCACGTCTCCCACAAAAGAAGGAAGCGTAAAGTCAAGCAGGTTCATACATATATTTGTAAACGCTGCTACTCAAACTGTTTCTTATCTATTTAAAGCCTAATATTTTTTTTTAAAGATTTTTGCTTAGCTTTTTTATTCTTTTGGTGGCAGACGGTGAACTTAAAGGTGAAGATGGACTGCGACGGATGTGTACGCAAAGTCAAGAACGCTGTTTCCTCCATGAAAGGTTAAAATTTCCAGCTCGTTCTAGCTCCTAATACCATAAATATTTTCTTTAATCTTTATATTGTAATTCTTGATTTTCATAACACCTCATATAGCTAAACACCATAACCATTTATGTAATTTACGAAAAGAAGCTATTGAAATGAATCTACTAATGACGTAGGGGTGGAAACGGTGGAGCTGAACAGGAAGATACACAAAGTGACGGTGAGTGGGTACGTGGAACCGAAGAAGGTGTTGAAGAGAGTCGAAAAGACAGGGAAAAAGGCGGAGATGTGGCCATACGTTCCTTACAACGTGGTGGCATATCCATATGCAGTCGGAGTGTACGACAAAAAAGCTCCGGCAGGTTATGTGAGGAAGTCTGAGCAGTCACAGCCGATGCCTGGAGCTCCAGACGACGTGATCATGTCTCTTTTTAGCGATGAGAACCCCAACGCTTGCACCGTTATGTAATAAATAAAGTATCATTGTAATATGATTATCCACCGCACATACTTAACGTTTACTCTTATATATACTAGGTAAAGAACCCGTGCGATATCGCACGGAAACTCGTTTTATAAAAATAAAATATAACATATTTTATAATCTAATATTTTACAAAACTTTGTTTTGAAGAAACACGTGTATTAAAAAGTTATCTTCCATGCAACTGTATTACTTTATTGATAATATTTAAATATTTCTATTTTATTTATAGATTTAGTTATAAAAAAATAAAAAATTATCAACACCAAATAAGATATAATTTTTTACTATACATTTAGTTAAGTTATTTAAAATTTCAAAAGCAACTGAATATTTGAAACTATGAAAAATCAAATACATGCCAATCTAATCACTTACTAAATCAGTAAAACAACTTATAAACAAATCGAATATTCAAATTTGTTTGAAACTATGTAAGATATGTGTGGTCAAAACATGATCATATGATATGTATATTTTTCCGCAACTTATTTTTCTTAGCATATCACCTACGTCGTTTATTTTGAACTTATTTACCAAATAACTAAAAATGGAAATTAGATTTGAAGAGAGTGAAGATATAAAGACATATGAGGAGTAAGCCTGAGAAAAATGGTGGTTTTGGTTGGTGTGTAAATTTCTGGTTTTTTATTAGAAGGCTTAGTTTCCCTTATTTTAATTATTATTATTTGTATCATTATTTGTTAAAAGAAAGTTTTTTTCTAAAAAATATTTACTTACAAATTAAGAAACATAATTTGGTATAATGTTACATAAATTGAAGATTTTTAAATTATTTGTATTGCCAAATATCATAATACATTATGCACTTTCAATGTTAATAATAGAGTTAAGTCCGGTGAAACCCACTTCTAATAATAATTGAGTTTTGGAGTCCGTTCTTGTTCGTTTTTTTATAAATAAAAAAATCATTACTAGACTCAATCTACTATATTAAAACAGAGTCATTTTTTTATCTACTGATAAAAGTTGTCATTTAAATTTGGACCCTTTTATAGAATATTATAAATAATATAAGTCATATAATTGATTGAACTGTAGTACTTAAATTAAACCAACACAATTAATGTAAATAGACGACCTTAATGTAAACTACCTTTAAAATATGGCAAGTATCTATGTGTATACCGAAAACATATATTTTCTCCTACAAATATGGAATGTTCTAAAAGAATATATATCATCAAAATATGGAATATGGAAACCTACTAATTATATTTAAATTAAACCAGTGGTTATTTATGGAATATAGTCTTGGGTTTACTTTTATTTTTTGAACAAATTATATGGTTTGATTTTTGGGCTTAGTATTAAGAAAATAACTCTAAAAACATTGAATAAATTTTTCACCTTAAAAGATCAAAAAAACAATTATTATTTTCAGACCCAAAAGGTATTTAATATTTTTAACAAAACAAAATTATATATTATTAATCATTTATTTAAATCATGTACTTTAAAACATGTTAATATATTTTTTTTATTCTAAATAACAATCACTTTGTTTTGATAAATTTCATTGGTAACTTTTAAATAATTTATTACTGATTAAAAAAATGTAAAGTAAAACCAAAAACCAAATCTAAAAACTAAAATCCAAAACCAAAAGCTGAAAACACATGTTATATTTTTTTTCTTTGTTTATTTACAAAATAAAATTCAAATTTTTTTTAATTTGTTGTCATCTTTTCAGTTTGAATTAGATGTTCGATTATTTGAGATTTGTTTGTTGGTAATATTAGTTCAAACTAACTTACGGGTTTAAAAATTAAAAACCCAAACCAAAAATTGAAAATGAAAAGTAGAAACTTAAAAACTAAAAACCAAAAACCAAAAACCAAAAACCAAAATCTAAAAATAAAAACTGAAACTAAAAACTAATGGAAAATAATCATCACCACAAATTTTGGTGAACTGATTTTATATCAAAATATTCTTTAAACTAAGACAAAACCCAATTATATAAATTTTTAATCATAAAAAATTTCCGCGCTTTCAAGACTTAAATTATATTTGATGTTCAACTCTAATTTCAGACTTGAAAAAATCATAAATACCAAAAAGGAAAAAAAAAATCCTTTGGGATTTTTGTTACTTTTAAAAACTGTAAGATGATCTACATTATGATACTTATTATGTTTAATTTTATTTTTTTTGGCTCCACAAATAAGAAAAAAAAATATTTGAGGAAATAAGTACATGGACCAGCATCTATTTTATATTATCGCATTTCAGCCTTTTTTTTACTGCAGTTTTTGTGTAGGTTTAAAACAAAGTGATTAGTCAAATGGTGAATAGACGCATCCCTAAAAAAAGATAACTATTCATTTCAAACGGTTACTTTTAAAATAGAGGGATAAACTACATACATGATTTATAGGATACATCCACATAAGTAAACAAATTAATATTTTTAACTAATTAAAAATTAATCTATATCCAGAAAGAAAACAACAGAGAAACGTAATACCAGTTTCTTTTCTTATTTATTGTATTTGTTACTGTATTTTCTTATTTAAGTTCGAGTCAAAAACGCTGATCATCAACAAATCTGACTCTTCTGATGTTACACGAAAAGATCATACGTACATAAGATTTAGTAAAATCCTAAATCAACAGATGTTCTTAATCTCTGCACATGTATATAAAAACCGTGTAGTCGTAGTTATTGGGAAACAACACATGAAGATGCGTCTAACTCCACCATTATAGAATCTTCTTTTCAAATTATAAATTTCTTCTACTGATTTTAATGATAATGAGATATCAAAATGTATTAAAAAAAAATTAAATAAGAGAAGCAAACAACCAGCACTGGAGATGCCTATTAGTGAGAGTGAAACTTTGATAATTTGATGGTGCAAAAAAATTGTGAACACAATTTATATAGAATTGAAAAGACGTAAAAAAGAAAAGATACAACTTTACAACGAAAATATACATTATATTTATTGTAAACAGTTATAAACGAATAGATACAATAAATAGGTGTGAGTAAAAATATAATGAAAAATCGTAACCGTATAAATTAATTGGGATTGTTGGACTTTGGATCCCAAACGCCATGTATAGTTCTCATTAAATGCATGTTGAATTAATTCGTTCAAATAAAATATCAAAACACTTAAAGATTTTAACTATTATATTTACAGCAAATGTGAATTAGGTTTTTAAGTGGATAATCGAAAATGAAAAACGACAGTTTTTAACTCTACAACGCATCCATTCATATCATGATTAACGTTCGTATCTCTTCCAGAAACAAATGCAACGATTCAATAGCCATCTTCATCAAATATATATGTAACTGACTTTCAAAATATTTTTAAACTCATCTCTGGAACTTCTAGAAAACTAACTACTTTTTAAAAAATGATATCTTTATAATATATTTTGAATAGACACATCATTTCAAAAATATATATATGAATAATCATATATTTTTAATTTCTAAATAGTTATTTTAAATGATACTTTTACAAAATATATTTTGAATAGACACAACCTTTTACTTCGATGGAAATTCACTTTGAAAAGTTCTTTAAATATATATATATAGTCTATGTATATGGTTTTCTGAAACTAAAATTTTCACTAATCCTAAAATGGTAAAAAATAAAAGTTCTGTGAAATTACCTAAATACAAATTGTTAGAAGATATTCGAATGAAACGCTGTCAACAAAGATACCATTAAGTCGAAAGGTTGTCTTTTTATTTTTAATATTTTAAGTTTGTTTTGAAACAATGTATTCGTTCAAAAGTTAGTTAATTTAGAAAGATGTTTTTTCAAATTTATATTTTGAACAATGTGTCGGTTCAAAAATTAATTGGTTTGAAAGAAAATATCTATTTTAAATATATATATTTTCTGAATATGTATCTATTCAAATTATTTGTAAGAGAGCTATTCAATTAACTATTTATAAATAAAAAATTGTAACTATTCATTTAAAAAATAATTATAATTTGAAAAGTTTTAACTTTCAATGTGCCTGTTCATTAAAAGTTGTAACTTTCCAACTAATTCTTTAATTATATTATAATTTTGATTAACTCCAAAAGATATGTCTTTTCATTAACCGTCATAAGGATTCCAGAAACTTCCATGCGTGATGATGGAAAGCGCATACTAACAAATTCCAGAATAAGAACACTTATTCATGTATGTGTCTTTACGTTTGTCACCGTAAGAACCAGGTTTCACGTCGAGCCTTTAAAACAAAAAATCATTATGTACACATGAACCAACATGATTTTCAATGGTTTTATTAATATGCATTCATGCAAAATCCATTACGTATATGATTATGATCATTTTGTAACTTGATCAACAACCCATTTTATTAATCTACGTAAAACCACATGAATCAGTGTGACTTTTCATCACAGAAACAGTTATTTCTCTTCCTTCCTTGCGAAAAGAAATAACAACAAAAGGACAAATAGAATCCAGACTTGTGCCTCTTAATAGTATGGCATCGTAAACTATTACGAGGGTATCATACTTGATTGGGTGATACCAGTGTCTATTCAAAATATATATATTTTCTGAAAAGATGTATCTATAATCTATTAAAGTTTGTGTTTTAATTTTTAATATTTCATTTTTTTTTAAATAATATGTCAGTTGAAAAAAATTAGTTAATCTGAAAGAATGTGTCTTTTCAAAAAAATTAAATATTTCATTTTTTTGAAACAAATATGTATGTTCAAAAGTTAGTTAATTTGAAAAGATATCTATTCAAAATATATATTTTCTTTATAATATATCTTGAATAGACACATCATTTCAAAAAAATATATAAGAATAAGCATATATTTTTAATTTATAAATAGTTATTTTAAATGATACTTTTACAAAATATATTTTGAATAGACACAACCTTTCACTTTGATGAAAATTCACAACCTTTGGAATTAATGAGGATTGTTATTATTAGTAGATATATATTTTTTTTTCTCTTTTGGTAATAATATGCATAGAGGAAGAAGCAAGTAGAGTTTTAATTTTTGTTATCGATCGTGTTGTATCATTAGGGCTTTGGTTTTGCTTTTCTGTCATCATTATTAGGTTTTAGTTTTCTTTTACCAGTTACGCTTATCTAAACTAAAATAAAATAAGTAATTTAAAAAAATATATTGGTAATTTTGAAAATTAATCTTTTTGGTTAGCGTTGTGAATGATAAGATTAAATCTAACTTAAGAGTAAACCAGTTACTCTAGACGTATATGTACTAACAAAACTTTCTGATCACTATAGTCTATAATAGTTTAGAAGACAAGTCAAGACTATCTCCAATAGTTTATCTTATTTTTATTTTAAAAAAAAATTCTATAATAGAATTAAATTTTTTTCTAATGATATTATATTTTAGAATGAAAAAAAAAAGAATAATGATCAAAAAAACAAAGAAGTAACTTCATATATATTTTTTTTTTTTTGATCAATGAAGTAAACCTATCGAGTGAGATCATCTAGAAATCACGTTTTTCATTATACAATTCGGTTACTGCACGATTTTATCTGCTTTTTTTTTCACTATAATCTTTTTCTAGTCATTTTTACGTGAGTGGATCATATCCTTAAAGCGTTTGATTGAATAATCCACACAATAATTGATCATAGTTGACCACTAGATATGTGAATTGGTGTGTTATATGACTAATTACTCATCGGGTGAATGAAAATACTAGTATAATACCTCACGTAAAACATCCACATGTTTGATTCTTAGAATGTTCCAAGCGAATAAAAAAATAGATAAATTTTATAAATTTACGGCCCTTAGATTGAGAGCACATATAATATACATTGCTATATCAAGACTTAACACAAGCTCGAGTTAGATTTGAAGATGTGAAAATGACGCAAAACAAAACAAATGGAGAGGTGAGACGCGGCACATGAATCGCAACGCAAAATCATAGTGTCCGCAGACAACCAAATAACAAATTTTCTTGTTCTTCTTACTTCTTAGTTCGGAGTGAACTTGTAATCACCCAGATCCAAAATCATAACATGTAATGTTAGCTTCATTATAACGGTCACTTGAAATGGGAACTTTTGACACAATAGTCTATATCTTTTCCAATTGAGTTAACAACCTCTCATGTTCTTCTATTTATCTTTCAATTATTGTTTGTTTATTTACAGGTTAAACTTATAGTGAGAACCGAAAAATAATCTAACGTTTACAAAATCAGATATGGTTTGATTATTTGGTTCTCAAATTACCCCAAATTAATATAAATTATCAAATTATTCAAACGTTATTCTCAATATTCAGAAGTTTTGTAAAGTAGCGTTTTGTTGATTTTGTGAAACTCAAGACTTCATAATATCAACGAAATTCTCAAATGACAAATTGTTTTTAACGAAAATGAAAAACTTGATTTTAGAACACTCCAAATATTATTCAACACTCTCAGAAATAATACATTCTTATTGTTTGAGCTCCTTCAATGATAAGTGAACTAATAGAATGTTTATATTCAATACTCGAAATTACAAATTGTGGTAGATAACACCCGGCCGTTGAATATACATCAACCACATTAACTTATCCGCTTGAGCAGATCGTTATTTAAAAAAAGCAATGTACCTAATAGACTTTTTCTGTTCTATTCTCGAAATTATAAATTTTGGTAGATAACAACACCCAGCCGTGCAGTGGTGAATCTATAAATTTACTTTACTGGATAAAATATTAAAATTTAAAAGTGTCACTGGAGGCTTGACCCTTGATTTGAGGGTGTCGCACATTTTTGGTGCCTTTTCTTTAATGAAATCTATACAATTCTGTTAAAGAGTGTTATTGACCCCTCTAAATGCTTAGTGGATCCGCCATGGGCCGTTGTAATACACACTAAGCACATAAACATATCCGTCTGTGCAGATCGTTATTAAAAAAAGCTAAGTGCCTATTCGAAGTTGGAAAAACTTACTGGGGTTAATCGAAAGAACCTTAACCCTATACCTTGACTATTACCAGTAGATTTAGCCACCAGTCAATCGGTTGAAGGGAACTTGATTCTGCTTCACCTATTCTCTTGAAAAATCTCCTGGACTAAATTCTACAAGATAACTGATTTAATGTCTAGCTAAATATTCAATTAAATAAAAATGAATAATGCAAATGGTCATTTCCTTCTTCTTTTTTTTTTTTTTTTTTGATGAAGGGCTATCCTTCTTCTTTTTTAACAAGGTCATTTCCTTATATGAATAATAATACAAAGGGTCATTCAAATTTCAAAGTCTTCTTATACACTTGAATGAGAATCATGATATCCAATTTTAATCAAGTTAAAACAAAAAACAATGTATTTCTCCAAAATAAAAATTTGTTAATATAGAGAAAGTATAAATGAATATTATTTTTTCCTCTATAAATAACAATCTAAATAGAGATGAGTTAGAGTGCTTTACCTCTAAATGTTATTTCCTCATTTTTTTATATTGATGTTTTATGATTATGCACAGAAATTAATAAATGTTTAAATTTATTTATTTATTTTTGAAACAAAAACATTATTAATTATTTAACTAACTACAATTAAACCAATAATAAAATATAGATTATAATATCATTGGTCATGTAATATTAATTATTAATAAATTTTATAGAGAAATTTAAAAACATCAAATAATTTGAATTAATTCTAAAACGTCAAATATAAAAGAAAAACAGAGAGCATATAATAGAGGAGCAAAATAGAGATCGACAGAGATGCTGTAATGGGACTATAATCTTTACATACTGATACCATTATTGAATTTGGCCACATTGTACCTTTTGAACTTCCTCGACCAAATCTTTTTCAGATTTGCAAATAATCTAAAAATAAAAATAATCTGGAAGACAAAGGAAAAAAATCTGAAAACATTATGTACAAATAAACCGATAAAGCTTTTAATTGTGGTTATATTGGTTACACATATATGACATATATACCAAAAACCCCCATCAGACTTTACATATACAAAACAAATTCGAAGACTCAAGAGTCTTAAAGCAAAGGGCAATAAAGCTATCACACACCACAGATTCACATGTATAAATACACAAAACCCCAAAGGACATATTCAATTTTTCTTCTCAACTTTTAGACTTTTCTTCGAACATATTATTTACACAACTAGTGAAAGAAAACATGGAGTTTGTGCCTTGTCAGAAAACGATGACCAGAGTGACGTTGCTCCTCATCGTAACAATGACATGGCTCGTAGCCGGAGGCACGAAGCCTGAAGAGCGACTGTTCAATATTGAGAAGCTGGAGATGTTCGTTGATAAGCTTCCTCATATTCCAAGTCTACATGGCTTCCACATCGTCAATGGCGTCCTCAAACCCAAATCTCTTCAAATCGGCATGTTCTTCAAGAAATGGGTATTTTCTCATCTTTATTTCTTTCCTTTTTTTCTTAAAGCTATTTTTAGTATTGTCATTAAATTTGATTTACTGGCAAGTCTTTCGTGGGAAACCAGATCATCTCCATTTATGTCGTGAGGCTATAATGGCCAAATTATTTAGATGGAAACATATACATCAGCCATTAAGTGATGTACATCTGTATTACATGCAAAAATAAAGTCTAATTAAGTTTGAATTTGAACTCATCACGGAGAAAATTAAAACTTGGAAATCATAGAGATTAGTGAGGTTAATCACTTTTTAGTTGGCTACGGCTCCTCGTTGGTAAAGTCATTAGAATAGATTCGTTTCACTCTTGTCCTCACTTATTTGTTCTCTTTGGAAAATATCTAATATTAATATTAGTACCGGCGAATCAATGCTCTTTCTTTTATGACTAGTCAGATTTTATATTCTTGGCTTTATCTCGACACTTGTTCTTGATTAATTGTACCATGAACAACATCAAATCCAATTCATTCTGTACTCTTCTTTCTTTATTCGCATATTATTTTGATTAAAGCTTTAGAAACTTAGTAACCCACTCACTACGGAATGATGATAACCATTATCTCACTTTAGGCTTAGCTAATTATGCTCTCATTCTTTAAATTATTTAATTAGTCAGCTAATCAATCAAATGATTTGTATTTTGAATATTTGTTTTCACACTACAGAAATTCCACAGAGATTTGCCTGCCACACCAGTATTCGCATACGGTGCATCGAAGCGCACAGCAACAGTTCCCGGACCTACAATCGAAGCCGTTTATGGCATCTCCACCTACGTGACGTGGCGAAATCACCTCCCTTCATCTCACATCCTCCCTTGGGACCCAACAATCTCTCCCGCCATCTCCAAACGCGGCGGCATTCCCACGGTTGTCCACTTACACGGTGGAATCCACGAACCGGCCAGCGATGGAAACGCTGATTCCTGGTTTACCTCCGGTTTTAGAGAAACCGGAACTAAATGGACCAAAACGACTTATCATTACGTAAACAAGCAACAACCTGGTAACATGTGGTACCACGACCACGCTGCTGGTTTGACCAGAGTCAACCTTCTCGCTGGTTTGTTAGGTGCTTACATTCTCCGACATAACTCCGTAGAAACGCCTCTTCGGTTACCCACTGGTCGTGAGTTTGACCGGCCGTTGATCGTATTTGACCGGAGTTTCCGCAAAGACGGTTCGATTTACATGAACGCAACCGGGAACAATCCGTCGATTCATCCGCAATGGCAGCCGGAGTATTTCGGCGACGCGATCATCGTTAACGGAAAAGCTTGGCCGAAGTTAACCGTCCGCCGCCGTAAGTACCGGTTTAGAATCATAAACGCTAGCAACGCTAGATTCTTCCGGTTCTTCTTAACCAACGGTTTAGATTTCATCGTCATCGGTTCGGATTCGGCTTATTTAGCTAAACCGGTTTCGACCAAATCGGTTCTCCTCGCTCCCTCGGAAATTGTCGACGTAGTCGTTGACTTTTCAAAGTCAACGACGAAGACAGCGATACTAGCCAACAACGCTCCTTATCCTTACCCATCGGGAGACCCCGTGACGGATGAAAACAGCAAAGTCATGAAGTTTAAAATCAAGCACGAATCAGAAAAGGACACGTCAAGAATTCCGACAAAGCTGATCCAATACCCGCGTGCTGACGTGTCGAAATCGGTTCGAACGCGTTACATAGCCATGTTCGAGTACGTGTCGAGCGCTGACGAGCCGACACATTTATACATTAACGGTTTGCCTTATAACGCTCCAGTAACGGAAACTCCAAAAATCGACACGAGCGAGGTGTGGGAAGTGATTAATCTGACGGAAGATAACCATCCGTTACACATTCACTTGGGACTGTTCAAAGTGTTGGAGCAGACGGCGTTAGTGGAGACTGAGAAGTTCACGGACTGCATGACGGAGAGGAACGACGCCGTGAAGTGCCAGATCAGCAAGTACGCACGTGGGAATAAGACGGCGGTGACGGCGCACGAGCGAGGGTGGAAGAACGTGTTCAAGATGATGCCGGGACATGTAACGAAGATCCTCGTTAGGTTCTCTTACGTTCACTCTAACGAGTCTTACTCATTTGACGCCACTCAAGAGCCAGGCTACGTATACCATTGCCATGTAAGTTAGTGAATGATAATTATTTTTCTTAAATCAGATTTTTTGGGAGCTAATTATATATTTTTGATTTGTAGATATTGGATCACGAAGACAATATGATGATGAGACCTTTTGAGATGGTCAAGTGATACGATTTTTTCAGCAAGGTTGATAAACGGTTATGTAATTCTACAGAAAACACTTAATGTTATGGAACCACTGGAATGGGAGGTGTAGTGAAGGAGATTCAACCCACAAAGATATAAATCTCAAAATATTATCTAGCATCAAACTTCGTGTGGAATTAATATTTTGGTGGTGATATAGCAACAATACTAATCCAAAATGTATTTGTTTCAGCTGTATGAGAGCTCCGAAAACAACTAAAAGAACAAGTGTTATATTTATTAGAACATCTTCACTCTTTAATTTACTCTATTTTATTTAAAAATAAAGTTAAAAATTGAATAGTGGACAAAAATAAAATCATAACTTCATTTATGAAATAATATTTTATTTTGTGTTCATCATTCCATTTCCACTTTATTTTATAATAAATTATGAATTAGTGATAAAAATACCTTTATAATATTTAAACGGCAATAAGACGAGATTATTCATTTTAACCTCTTTACTGTATGACTAAACCTTTTGTTTTGTTTGGTATCTAAAAATGAGATAAACAGAAAAAGAAATGCGAAAAGACATAGCAACATCAAACCTTAAATATTAAATCTCACATTAAAGTTGAGAGGTCTGATATTGTATTTCCGATTAGGTTATGTCTTAGCTCTATTATTGAGAGTCTCAAGCTCACGGTTTCAGATTTTGTAGTATCTATAGATAGTGAGACCAATCTCTAGTGAGATTCTAAATGTAATACTCACGGTTACAAATTTCTAGTGATTTCGTTTTTGTAAATTTACATTATGTGATACAGATAAACCAGTTACTAGGATTGGTCATTCAGAGAACAAGAATCCACTTCTCATTAATTAAAACCGAGTACGACGATGATCAGTCTCAGCAACCAATGAAAAAAATTCTCGAACTCAAAGAAAAAGTCACAACTTGATAAAATTCAGCATAATTAATCCTCAAAACCAATTTGTCAACGTTATATATTCCTGTATAGTTATGAGCCATAGGTGCTCGCATCCGATACTTGGATTTACGTGTTATATTGCTATACATCATTGTGTTTCAAATTTCAATCTATCTATATTCTTTAGACATTATAAGTAGCTTGTCAATGGAGTGAGAAACTGGGCCTTTGGGCTAACAACCACGGTCTTTAACGGGTCATGTAACTCATTTAATACGGTTGATATTGGGTAGTTGGTAAGTGAGAGAGGGGAAAAGGTGAATGATTACCAAATCCCTCGTACTCTAACCACCAGTCAATTCAACTGAATACTCATGTTTCTTTGATCTTATCCGTCTCATGCACCCACACTTTGTAGTTTGTCCCTTTCTTTCAATTTATCGTTTTTTTTTTGTAACTGATTTATCCTTTTCTTTTTGTAATAGATTTATCCTTTTTTCTCTCTCAATAATTTGATGTTTCTGTACAACTTCCGGATATTAAGCAAAAATATATATACCCAGTTAATTATGAACCACTTGCAAAATATCTTCTTATTCTCATTATCTTAGTTTCTAAAATATCTTTTTTCTATTTTATTTGGGTGAAAAAACTGGAAAAATATCTGTGAATATGACGCTCATCATATATAATTTGTGATAACTTGTATTAAATTTGCAAAAATTTGTAGGTACTTGCAAAATTTAGGTAAATTGAAAAAGTTTCTAAAACATTTCATAACTCATAACTTAAATTTAGTAAAAAAAAAAACGTTTCATAACTTAAGCATCAGCGATGAGATTTTAACAAATCATGAGGACCAATAAGGATTAATTAATATGTACTTTTCTTCAGATAAACTCGGCTCCTATTCGTTAACTTATATATTCGTTTCTCAACAAAAAAAAACTTATATATTCTTGTGTCCTCTCAAAATAAAACTTATATATTCTTGTCCTTTTACGTAATTCCACATATATTTATTACATCAACGTATTTACATTACAAAAATCTACCGTTATTTAAAAGTAGATGTCTAACAATTTTACTTAACGTCTCATATAAATTTCCGTTGATTAATGTAGAAAAATAATAACAAATTATATATTGAAAATCAAATCTTTTTTTAATCAAATCTTAGATTTCAAGTGTGGAAATATTCATGAACTATATTTTCTCAAAAAAAATATTCATGAACTATTGATCAACCACTAAACAAGAGGCTTAGCTTCCACATATTAAAAAGATAATTTTGTGAATCTATTAGTTAATTCCAGAAATTTTAATTAATTACATGTAATAATTCCCGTTCAGAAATTTATCTGTCGAAGACAAATCTTTTCCTTTCCACACTATTAAAACCATATATACGAGAAAGTATGCCCACTTAAAAATAATATGGACAAGAAGCGAGCGAGGTTTGGACTGGAATGGTATAGGTAAGGCAAATTAAATGCGAGCTCTTTCCACATTTATGATTCCACGGCTGTATGAAAACTCATCCGTGGTAATGAGAATTGAATAAACGTGGGGTCATTTATCACATTGATGTGATCTTCTTCTTCTTCCTCGTCCAACTATTTTTTTTTAATTTGACCATGCACGCTTCTCTCAACCCACCGGTCCAAGTCAAACTTCTATCCACATATAACTACCATTCCCCTATATATCAATTGCATTCTTGTAAACAACCTCACCATCAATCAACTAACAATAGAACCTACCAATCTCTCCTTTGAAGAAGACATGAACAAAAATCGCCAAGGCGCTCTCTCTCGCCCTTACGGTAATTAAATTTCTTCCTCGATATATACTCTTGTTCAATATTTTGTGTTTGCTTTCATTTTACCAAATAATTCATAATTAAAGATCGGTGTATAAAACATGTGCATGAGTGAGTTTGAAACAAAACTTTGTGAAATTTTAACACCTACTCATTGTTTTAGGAATGCTACACCGTGTCAAGAGATATAGAGTGAGAGGGAGAAAGTACGCAAAGCCAGAACTTAAACAAAGCAACTTCTCAAAAGACGAGGACGATCTCATCCTCAAGCTTCATGCACTTCTTGGCAATAGGTTTTCATTCTTTCTTTAATTCAATTTCAAACGTTATTATGAAAAATATACCATAATGTGAATAAAGATTTTGATGGTACGTTTTCAGATGGTCGTTGATAGCGGGAAGATTGCCTGGACGAACCGATAACGAAGTAAGGATCCATTGGGAAACTTACTTAGAGAAGAAACTAGTGAAAATGGGAATCGATCCAACCAATCATCGTCTCTACCGTCACACCAACTCCATTTCTAGACGATTCATCAATGCCTCGCGTAAGCAACATGAAACGGATGTGGTTAGTGATCAATCTTCTTCGGTATCTGAATCATGTAATATGACACTATTACCGGTCACAAGTACCAATTGCTCTGAGGATAATGCTAGTGCCAGACATATCCAGTTGCCTGACCTCAACATTGGTCTCGCCCCGATGAAGACTAGCGAATCCTCTAACTATGGTTCAACGAGTCAAGAAACACTTGTTCTTTTTCGGTGAAGAATGTACTGTGAGATTACGGAATTTGTCAAAGTCTTGTTCAGATTGTGTATTTGTTTGTACACATCTTCATATATAACCCCACTTGATAATAAAATGATTTTTGAAAATTTTAATCCTTAAAATGGACCGGCTGATCTGCATCAGATTCGTACCATAATGTTCGGTTTCTTTTTGTGTGAAACCATGGTATACGTCAACGTTGATAACCGGTGATTAGATCAATAATGCCGTAAGGTATTAGCTATTGCCTATCAGAAGAAAAGAAAATGGGTTGCACGTTGAATGGTTGCTTTCCACGACAGTAATGAAACCAACTCACTTAATGAAGAAAAGTATGTTCATCTTCCTCCAAATTACACTTTACTCTTTATACAAAAGTAATTTATGTCTCTCCTAGCAAAAAGGAAGCTATCAAATACTAAGACTGAGTTTTTTTCCTTTATCAAAAGAATATTGTTCGATCTACTTACTAATTTTTACCCTAAAATAAATACCAACTAAATATTTTAATTAACGTAAATAGAGTTTTTTAGTACTTAATCAATTAACTACTTCTCGACCCAAAAAATAAACTAAATATTTTGATTAATTTCAGTCATATATTTTTGCAATATACTTGCGTTGGATAATGACATAAAATTACATGTTGTCAAGTGAAAATAAATTTACCTGAAACATATTAGCTATTGTTATATCCGAAAATAGTGTGCTTAATCATCATTTGAGATTAAACACATTAAAAGTTTGGTTTGGTGACTTTGTATGTCTATTAGGACACACATCAAGAGAATCTCTGGTAATAGTTTCAAGACAAACCTGGAAACTGAATGAGACGATGGAGAGGTCCTTTGACGATAGTGTTTGCATTCACAGTGAAGAAATATGATTACATGTCTCGCAAAAGTTTGCTTACCAAAATCTAGATGAATTGAGATCAGAGTCCGCCTCTTGATAATTGTTGTCCACATTATAAATTTATGATAAAGAATCACAATAGATCCTCAAAATACTATGAACCAAAAGTTCTAGTTTTTTGTTTTGATTCATTCACTCCACATTATATTATGTATTAAAATAGCAAATCAGAATACTCGATGTCTTAAGCATGGAAACTCTAAGAGAGAAACATAAGCTCTCCAAGTAGCACAAACACTAATCTGCAGGATGAACTGGAAGTCTGGACCAAGCATTTAAATGAATTAAGCATTTTATTTGGTAGACATTTTCATTTATGATATGGTTTGATTTATTACCTAGTGGCATTATATTTGTCAGGAAATGCTTAATGTAGTCATAGTGTGTGTGTCTATCATGTCTTTCAAATGAGTTTGTCTTGGATCTTGCGAAGAAAATCTAAAAAAAGTTTAATAATGCGGCCCTAGAAAAATCACAAAAGTGCTTTTACAATAGATATTTTTCCTAAAAGTGTTAAAAACAGAAAAAGATTTCAAAAAGTAACAAATCAATGATAAAATAACATAATCATACATAATAAATTATTTAAGAAAAGAAGGATAGCTATAATTACAAATGGAAATATATTGCTTCTTCACCTTTTGGTTTAGTGTAAGCCAGAGACTGTAACAAATCAATGATAAAACAGATTAAAGCCTTTATATCTTTACCAAAAGTTAGCAAAAAAAAAAACAAATCAATGATAAAACAGCTTATAAATACACATAAGAAGTTATTTAAGAAAAAAAAAGAAGGAATGATAGCTATAATTACAAAGGCAGAGATTTGTTTCACCTTTTGGTTTAGTGTAAGCCAGATAATATACCAAAAAGACATGTCAATGCAATGCATCTAGCATACTACTGACCAAATCCTTCATGAATCACAAGTGAAATGTTATCTTACCTGCTTTCTCATAGAGAAAAAATAACTGATTTGACTTTTTATTACCATCAAAGACTTATATGACACATATTTTGGCTGATTCCATTCTTTTATTCCCTACTACCACATTACAATATTTAGATAAAAGTCATCTTTACAGCCAAGCACAGAATAAACCATTCCCATAAAAAGATGTTTCTTTCTTGAAATGTGGTTTGTTTCCACTACATAAGTCTGGTTGCAATACAAATTTGTAATTATTGAAATTGACAACTTGCACCACCGCGAATCTCGCCCTCAATAATCTAGTCTATATTATTTTAATGTAATTACATTAAATCAAAACAAAAAAAAACTAGACATTTAAAACGGTGTCGTAGTAACGAATTCTTCTACATTTTTGTTCCACATGGCCTCGTTGGAGGGATAAATAAAAAGCGTTACAGGCACGTCTGAGTCAGAGCCTGAGATAGTCCAAAAAAATCCATATGCGAACGACGTCGTAAAAATGGCTGGAGTAGCCGTCTCTCCCGCTTCTCTGCTCCTCGTGATCGCTGAAATCTCCGAGATCACGGCGAGCGCGGGGGCACTGTTTAAGAAGGACTGCGCCGATCTCGCGAGGAGAGTTTGTCTGTTGACGCATTTGGTCGAGGAGATTAGGGATTCTCCGGCGGAGAAGAAGAAGAAGACGGAGACGGAGGAGGAGGAGGAATGTGATGGTTCGTCTTCTTTGGTTTCTAGTGAATGTGATTGGTGGTCTGATCTTGTGGTGGGTCTTCAAGCCGCGAAGCGTCTTCTGAGTGCAGCCACTTGTTTCCAGGCTCGAGAATCCTCTGTAAGCATATTTTCCTGTCTGATTCTCAGAGTGAATGATCAAACGTTGTATTATGTATTAGGTTGGTTACTTCCTAAGATCCCATTCATTGGTGTTTCAGTTTCGTGGCAGTGCTTTGAAATTCGAATACCCGTTGGCTCTAAAAAAATTGGTTCAGTTTTTTTCGGTTTTGGTTCGGTTCTGGTAACAATATTAGAAACCAATTTAAACCTAGAAAAAATTGGGTCCACTACGGGTTGGGTTTAAATTTTTTTAGTGGTTTTGGATGATTTCAAATAATTCGAATGAAAATATTATATTAATCAGGTTTTTAGAAAAATAATATCGGTGAATTCGGATTGTTGAGATAAATAATATGAATAATTTTATATATTTTGGATAATATTGAGGTCATTATATTTCCAAATGATTATTTTTTTATGCTATTAGATACTTGTGAACATAAATTTTTGGTTTATAAATTGTAACTTTAGATATATAATTATTTTGAAACTAAAAATAACTACTATTTTCAGGTATATAAATTGTATTTTGGTATTTGGACATCATTCAGTTTTCGGTATAATTCAGGTTCTGTTTCATTTTTTCAAGTAAAAAAAATAGGAACATTCGGATATTCTATCAATTTCGGTTCGGTTTCCTTCGTTTGTATTTTCGGGTTTCTGATAAAATGTCCAGGTCTACTTTCCAGCAA
The DNA here is from genome assembly GCA_932364175.1 of Eruca vesicaria subsp. sativa. Classification (NCBI taxonomy): domain Eukaryota; kingdom Viridiplantae; phylum Streptophyta; class Magnoliopsida; order Brassicales; family Brassicaceae; genus Eruca; species Eruca vesicaria. The sequence goes on along the minus strand of CAKOAT010069377.1, from coordinate 168,778 downwards.
AGAGTTTGTAACTTGATATTGATATGGTTGTCATCATTTGTGTTGTCACGATCATCTCTTGATGAGAAATTCTCTGAAATTTGATATGTATTGATTATGAAGGAGGGTGCTGCGAAGAGAATATCATTCCAGTTCCAATGTGTTACATGGAAGCTGGAGAAAGCATTAGGAAACTTGCCCTATGACCGTTATGACATCTCTGACGAAGTCCGTGAACAGGTAAGACTATGAAGACTTATTGTCCTTCTTCATCTCCCCCTGGAGCTGTTTCTAAGGTTGTATATTGACTTGTTAATCAGGTGGAACTTGCAAGGTCGCAGTTGAGAAGAGCAATGCAGAGATACGGATCTCTGAACTCGAAGAAGTTCTCAACTGCTCTATCCGAGCCAATGGAGAAAGATGCATCAAGCAAAGTCACTGAGAAGTTGGAGAGTATTCCAGAAACAGTGAATCACTCCAACACTACTTTATCTGATCAAAAGAAATTAGGATCACCGCGAAGGAAGAGCTCTTCACTTTCCTTGGCCTTCTTTTTATCAAAAGACGCTGATAACGAGAGGTTAGAGAAAGCAATCACCAAGAGCAACGATGACTCAAAGAAATCAGACAACAATCTCACAATCCCTGAGGATTTTCTTTGTCCAATATCTCTGGAGCTCATGAAAGATCCTGTCATTGTCTCCACTGGACAGACATACGAGAGGTCTTACATACAAAGATGGATAGACTGTGGAAACCTAAGATGTCCAAAGACTCAGCAGAAACTCGGAAACTTCACTCTTACTCCAAACTACGTTCTCAGAAGCCTCATCTCTCACTGGTGCACTAAGCACAACATTGAGCAGCCAGGTGGTTACATTAAACAATGTGACGGTGATCTAAGTGGAGACATGTCAGTGATACGTGCATTGGTTCGTAAGCTCTCGACAAGATCACTAGAAGACCGAAGGACAGCTCTTTCAGAAATCAGGTCTCTGTCAAAACGAAACACAGAGAACAGAATCTTGATTGCAGAAGCAGGAGCCATCCCTGTTTTAGTCAAACTCTTGACATCAGAAGACGTTGAAACGCAGGAGAAAGCAGTCACTTGCGTTCTTAACCTCTCGATTTACGAAGGGAACAAAGAGCTGATCATGCTTGCAGGTGCAGTCACATCTATAGTTCAAGTCCTGAGAGCTGGAACTAACGAAGCTAAAGAAAACGCTGCAGCTACACTCTTTAGTCTTTCGTTACCTGATGAGAACAAGATCATAATAGGCGCTTCTGGTGCGATACCTGCGTTAGTGAATCTCCTTGAGAACGGTAGCGTGAGAGGGAAGAAAGACGCTGCAACTGCTCTGTTTAATTTGTGTGTTTATGAAGGGAACAAAGGAAGAGCGGTTAGAGCTGGTATTGTAAACCCATTGGTGAAAATGCTGAGTGATACTTCGAGTCACAGGATGGTCACTGAAGCTTTGACCATACTCTCGGTTCTAGCTGGTAACAAAGACGCTAAAACCGCGATTTTGAAGGCGAACGCGATACCATCTTTGATAGCGTTGTTACAGAAAGATCTGCCTAGAAACAGAGAGAACGCAGCGGCGATATTGTTTGCTCTTTGCAAGAGAGATACTGAGAAACTGATATTCATTGGTAAACTTGGAGCTGTTGTTCCGTTGATGGAACTTTCAAGAGATGGTACAGAGAGAGCTAAGAGGAAAGCTAATTCTTTGCTTGAGCAGCTCCGCAAATCATCTCAAAAACTATGCTCAAAATAGCTCTTTAACCAAAAATTAAAAAATAAAGATTTGAAAATTAACTTCATTGTTAGTATTTGATTTAATTTCGTTGGATGTTTGTTTGATATTTTTATGTTCTGTAATGATTGTTGAGCTTTGTTTGGAAGACTAATTCCAGTTTGAGAAGGTTGGAAGTGTAAAGAGTTGCGAGAATCGGATCTCTTTTATTCACCTTTTTCTATTTATTTATTGATTTTGTAATAACAAATATTGTGTTAATCAAAGCTTTTATATGATTAATAAGGTCTTTGATTTGCTTTTCTTTTTCAATCGAGTGTTAGTTTTACTCTAAATAATTATACCATTTTCAAATAATTAAATGTTTCTAACGGTAGCGCCATTGCTTGAAATGAATCCTAGATCGGTGGCGATAACGTAAGCAGCAGTGAGGTTGTCAATACACACAAGAAGAGTCAAAATTTGTTTATTATCTCTGGCCATTTGGACTATAAGGACATTATTAACCCGGTCTTTTAGTCGGAGTTTCTAACTTATAATTTGACATTTTTTTGTAACAATTTTCGATTAAGAAATAGCTCTTAGAATTCTTATTTAAAAGATGATTCTTAATTTTTTTAATTAAAATCTAAAAAAACTAAGAATCATTGCTTAGCGATTTCTTAGAACATTCACCATGGATACATAATAAATCAGTTTCTTGAATTATTTCATTAATTTTTAAGTTTTTGAATTCACCTTACCAATACAAACTAAACACCTATAGAAACAATTCTTTAAAATTGTGCATGAGTACCTTCAGCAAAAGACTAATCCTTCTTTTCTCTTTTATTTCTGTGCTATTCTCTTACTTTTTCATTTTTTATTAATAATCAAGTGGTGAGAAACTCTTAAAAAGACTCTCACTAATGGTATTCTTAGCCGAAATTAGAAATTTTAATTAAGAAATTGGGGTTAATCATGGTCTTTGTTTAACCAAAGTTGTCGGCACAAAGAAAAATAAAGGTCATTGGTTTTAGCTTCACGGGATTGGTTCACGTGCATTAGTTACTGTTCCTGGAAAGAGAAGTAAAACTAGTTTTGTTTTCCATTTCGTTATAAAGTCAATCAAAACTTCACGTGCCTTTCGAAAGAAAGGTTTCTCCAACGAAAACTTTCCTTATTAATCGGAGTGATTTACGCAACAGTCATTTTCCCGGAAACAAAGGTCCCAAAAATATCAAACCTGTGGTCTAAGTGAACAACAGTACACAACTTTCAATTAATCATTTAAATTATATATACATATACATGATTAGACATAATTTTTGGGTTGTTATTGGTTTTTCTCAAGATCGATAGTGAAATTTGACGTAACTTTGTCTTCCAATTTCAATATATTAATGAAGATTTGGCATTTTGTTGACCTAAAATAATGGTTCACTATCATCAGCAACCAATAAATCCATAATCTATAATCATCTGATCTAACACATCACCCACCTTGAGCTACTGAGTTTCTTACATAGATATCTCTCTTCTGTGGATTTTCAAAAGATCACATTATTAGTAAACCTAGAAGCTCATCTTTCTATAATGGGTAATAGCTTGGGAAGCAAGAAAACTGCCAAAATCATGAAGATCGATGGAGAGAGTTTCAAGCTGAAAACTCCTGTGAAAGCTGGTACGGTTGTTAAGGATTTTCCAGGCCATGTTCTCTTGGAATCTGAATCAGTGAAGCATTTAGGAATCAGAGCAAAGCCTTTGGATCCTAACCAGAACTTGGAATCCAAAAGGCTTTATTTCATGGTGGAACTTCCTAGGTAAGACCTAAGTTTTCATCTATTGGTTTTATGTTTTCGAAGTTTGAAATCTAATCATTTTGAAACTTCACGTGGTAGAACATGGAAGGAGAGAGCCCCGAGGAGGGTTCGGTCGGGAATACAGATGAGTGCTAAGGAGAGGCTAGAGAATCTGAAGCTCTCTCGTAGATCATCTTCTGATCTCTCGGTAATGAAGAAGAATGATGAAGAAGAAGAGAGAGAAGTGATGAGTAGCGTGAAGCTGAAGTTACCAAAGTGGAAAGTGGAGAAACTGAGGAAAGAGAGTGAGAGTGGTTCAGATTTCTCCGACAAGATCACAGCTCTTTGTCTCCTCAACATTCAGAGACAACGTTTGCTTCATAATGGAGGGAGAAGCTTTGGGATTGGAGATGAAGAAGGTGGTGGTGTCAAAGCACAAGAGGTGATCAATTCTTTTTAGGGTTTTGTTTCTTTCTTTCTTGTAAGAAAAAGAACACCGATCCGTTTCTCAAGCCATGTTTCTTGCATCCTCTAATTACGGAAGTTGCCACTAGGAAACGGATGTGCTCCAACTTGTGTGTAACAAACTTCTAGTGTTTTCTTAATATAAAACGATGTATCCTCTCTATCCAGCTAAGTAAGAATATATAACGTAAGCCTGAATATACAAAACATAACTCTGACGAGAGATGCTGAGCTTCTTATCTTCTACATTTATTACACATCCTTGTCTCTGTTACATAACCTTAGATATGTCATATGTGTGAAAGATCTGAAAATAAGTGTTATAGATCTCACATTGAAATGTTTAAAGGACCAACACTAATGTATACAAAGATACTTGGACTAATTTACTTAGTATCAACTGATTTTGAGTTTGAATTTTATGATAAACTAAAATTAATATAATATAGTCTAGTTGGTTATGAGTCCAGAAAAGGCTATTAGCCGTTTGAAAGTAAAATTTAGTTCAGAATGAGTCAATAATAACTATTATTTGATAAATAAAAAACTATTATTTGATAAATATATTGAGATTTCACAAGGAGTTTTAAAAAAACTAATAATAATGTATACATAAGTCATGGTTTTGAATTGGAAAGACATGATAAATCAGAAGTAGAAATAAGAAAAGGCAAATCATTAGTATTTTTTTTTCTTTCAATCTGAGGGGCATAAGTTTGCCAATAATTACAATATACAATTTCTCCAGACTTAGAGAAACCAACACACACCAATCAAACAAACAAAAAAAAAGATAAATTCAATCAGTCAGGTTCCAACCTGTATATTTATGTTCTGTTGTGTTAAACCAATTTCTCTTTTTATTGTAAAAAAACAAATTGAGATCAGTAAAACAAAAGAATGATGAAAAATGTTTTTTCTTTCTTTTACTCAATCAAGAGGTCCATGGCTCAGGAACAGTTAGAAAATAAGTGGTCATGGCCTTTCTAAACCTCCTCTTGTACTGTTTTGGTGAGATAATGGTCGGAGCAGCGTTCTTGGGACCACCCAAAATCCCTGAAGCTTTGACCCATGTCTCAAGGTGCTTGTCCCATGTATACTGTCTCATAAAGTCTATGATTCCAAGAACCAGCTCCTTACGGTCTTCGTCGAACCCAACCAGTAATGAATAGTCCATTACATCCACAGTCTAATTCCAAAAAACGAGAAAACGGATTAATCAAAACTTTAAGAACAAAAGTGACTTTGGAGTTGGGGTAATGAAAAACACTTACAGCTAAGAAGTTTGTGTCGTTCCATATAGCTCTCTCCAAGCTTCTCTTTGCCTTGCTTCCCAAGAATATTGGCTCTGTCCTTAATGCCTCAAGAAGATTCATGTCAAGCAAAACTCCAGCTGTGTTTGGATTGTACCGTGACCGTGCAGATCCTTTGAGATCATAGATTCTTGATATTCTCCTGTTGTAGAAGAGATTCTCCATCACCATCAAATCCATTTTAGTCTCTTTTCCACCTTTAGAGTGCTTAATAGAGACCTGGTAGATACCGAGAATCTTAGCTAGACAAGTGGGGCTCCCTGAACTGAGAGACTCCTTCATGTACTTGAAGTACTCAGGCGCAAAGTCCTCGAAAGAATCCAGCTCGGTTTTAACAACTTGTTTTATGATGAACCTCTCGTCTAATGACTTGGCGAAGTAAACATTGCTTTTCCCTCCCTGCGCACACCATCTCTGACACCGGCTCAAGGACCTCACAAAGTCCACTTCCGTCGGACAGCATGTCTTTCTCAGAGTGTCAAACTGTGTTGCGAAGTAACACGTCACAGAGAACTTCACTTTACCTTCAGTTGCACCAGAGGAAGAGCGGTCGCTGAAAGAGATAGTCAGATGAGGAGACTTCTTATCATCTTGAGAAGATCCATACACCGCATGGTGAATGTAATCAACATCCATCGCCCCTAGAGAACGCCAAGTGGAGAATGTAGAAGGTTCTGACTCTTTGTTGTTATTCAAGTTGCTGCTACTATTACTATTAGCAATGCCTCTGTTGATAACCCACTCTTTATACTCCTTGGAGTTGAGAGCATATGATACAACACTTGCGGGATCATCATCATATACAGGAATCACAATGTCGTTGAGACCACGTTGAGGAATCAACATCCTAGCCCCATCAGCCATCTGAGACGCCGAAGAGATGTATGTAGGCGCTGAGCCAACAATGAGATCCAACTTCTGCACTTCTAGTGGCAACATTTGTGAGTAAGTCCTCATCACGTTAGAGACAGGATCCCTCACCATGTTCCTGTACTCGCCAGAAGCGTGGAAAGATCTGATGCCTGAGAGATACAAAGAAGATGGTGGCAAACCCTTTTGGATCCTTTCTTGAAACCGTATCGCTGAGTCAAATGACTGGACTCTAATTGGCTTGGCCAGCCTCCGGAGGGGAGAATTAACAAAGCCTTCTGTCTCAGCTTTTTCTAGATTATGAAACGAGCCTAACCAAGCTGAGTCTATCCTCTCAGAGAGAGAAGAGCAAGGGGAGAGCAATTTATCTGGATCTTTGTTATCATCACCATTAGCTTCTCCATCAGAGTGACCTTTCCCTTCCCCTTCATCTGCACCTTCCTGCAGTCTCTGGTCAGTCTTTGGAGGTTCCTGCATCTCTAGACTCCTAGAAGCATTGCCATCACTAGCTTGAGAAACCATTGCTTTTTTGAGTTGAGAGTTTAACAAGTAAAGCTGATGATCCCAAGCATGAGAACCAATCATGAGTGCCCGTCTCAGTCTATTCAGCTCTAGAATATCCAAACTCCCATGATTTTGAAGACTCTCCTCAAAAATAGGTTGCAGCGCATCCTGTTCAGTATGAGGAAGGTTCTATTAAATACAAATTTAACAAGTAACATCAACAAGATTTTCAGAAGTGATGCTCACATCGTATTCATCTTTTTCCTTTACGAGTTGATCTTTTAATCCCATGATACGACCATGCAGTTCAGAGGCTCCAGGTTGTTCAGATTCAAGTAAACTGCTTTTCTCCTCCATGCGTTTGATCATACTAGATACCTCATCATACATAGTCCGCATCTTACCCATAAGCTGTAGAATGCACAAACATAAAAGTATATGAGCTTTACCATTTGCATATATCAAAAGACCTTAAAATGTTTCTTAAGGTTACCTCTGCTGCCTCTGTACGTATCCACTCCTGTTGAGGATGGCTATTGAATTCAAGCATTGACGGGGGAAGGAAGACAGTAAGTATATTGATGGGAGAATATCTAAAGAAAGCAACCATGTTCCCAAATCTGCAAAACACCAAAACCATAATACTATTAGTGCTTTAATAGCATTGAGATAATAACTTTGGAGAATGAGATGTTTACCCATAGAAACGAAGGCAGTCTCTCTGAAGCGAATGACCACAGGATGCAACACGATTGGCAGTTGCATGATTGGAGAAGCTAAGTTCTAGAAACTTCCCAAAGGACAGTCCCCAAGCAGCATCAGACATAACAACTCTACGAGTAGCAGGTGGGACTCCATCGACATGTGCACATCTTAAGCACCGATGCCACATCCATATCTTCCCATCTTGTTCACCAGGGAGCTTCATGGAAGAGTGACGTCTAACATTTATAGTAAGATTTCCATTCTGATGAGAATAGCAGAGGACATGAGCATCAACCAACTCCTTACACGTTCTACAACTTGAACTCTGATCGAAAAGATCATCTTTCAAATATTTTCCGAGAGGTTTATCAAAGGATCCATAGAACTTAATCCGCAAGAGTCTTGACCGTTCACATACTGATTCTTTCAAAACACAACGGCTTGAAAACGAGACCAATATGCTCTGATGAGAGTCCGCAGCAGAGAAATATTCACTAGAAGCATCATCTTCATCGAGATTCTCATGTTGTGGCAAGTTGTGGATGTTGTTCACTAACTGGTTCTCCTCTTCATGCAAATCAGTTGAAGAATATGATCTTATTACCAAACTTTCAGGTAAATCTCCATTCAGTGCATCAGATTGCTGCTCAGTGTCAACTTCACAAGATTTAATGTCTGAAGACGATGGGAATAACACACTCGGATCAAAGTCCTCGGATTCACAAGCCTCAGGCTCTGGCGCCAGTGCTGTATTCTCATCTTCATGTGCAGCTGTCTCAGCTAAAGCTTGAAGATCTTTTTCTGTAGGAGAATGAGTTACTAAGGAAATGCCATCATCAAACATTCTCCTATTTGATGCAGACCGCACCATCCCTGGTTGCTTCAGTTTAATTTTAGGTAGAGAAGCACCTTCATCCGCAAGGAACGAAGTCTCCAATGATAAGTGGTAAGCTGCAAATACAGCATACTGAATTACATGCTTAACCTTCTTTAGCTCTTCACGACAACTTCCCTTAAGCACAACCTGCACAAGTTAAAGTCTGATCAGAGATTGATTATTAGTGAGAAAACACTCAACAAACAAGACTTGAAGAACTTCGAATGAGCATACCGTGCAACCTAGGCGCTTAGGACAACCGTCAAAGTACATCAATGTCCTAGAGGGTTTTCTGTTAGACTGATTGCCAGCTTCATGTTGCTCCAACACTTTCTCAGTCCTAAAGAGCTCACAATGCCCCAACTGAGCAGTAGAAATCCTATCTACAGAAGGGCAAACAACAGCACCGGTGCAACGGGCTATTTGGTCCAGCAATGACCTTTTCACATTGAGCACCAATGAAATATCCTTCTCTAGAAGGTACTGCTGAGCATATGAAGATACACTCTTCTCTACTAAGAGAACATTAGGATGAAGGGAATCTATTTTTGCTATAATCGCCTTGAGATGATCATTTTCCTGTCCCAAAAACAAACGTTTTCAACAATTCAGTTCAGAAATTATAAGTAGACATCCTAAAGAAGAGCAAAAGACTAACCTGTTGAAGCAACGTGTTAAATGAAGCTAACTGTCCTGCAACTCTCTGATACTCTAGAGACCCAGCTAAAAGCAGCACTCTCGGATGTTTGTATTGAGACGTCATTCTCTTGTGCGTTATGTTCTTGCTACACACTATTCCCCTGATGAGGATGCTGCAGAAACAAAAGGTTATCATCAGCCAGAGAACAACAATAATGAATCAAATAGCAAAAGATAATATACCTCTCGTTTTGATTTCCAGATGCTACACATTTGATTTTAACATAGTTCCCAGGATCCATACTCCCGCCTGCACGAGTATCCGGCTTCACGAAAGTGGCAGCCTGCCACGCTAAAGCAGTGACAATATCCAGCCAGTCACCAGCACTGCCATCATCATCACAAGTAAGCTCCTCCCCACGTAATAGCTCTGCCACAAGAGCTCTGAAATGGTCATGCACCACCGTTCGAAGAGGCTCATTACTGTTGTCTCCTAGTTTCTCTCTTACAGGAACGTGGCTAGCAAAGCTACTACTCAATGAAAACTCATTAGCAGTCTCCCCAATACCATCATCATCATCGTCATCATCAGTATATGCAAAGTAGTTACTCTCAGCATCATCATTCTCGTCTTCAGGAGGGGGAGGATACCAGATGCGTCCGTTGTTCTCAAAATCCAACGGTTGTTCTTGCAACGCATCCTCCACCTCCTCCTGGCTATGATCTTCCGGTTCCACGCCCATCTGATCTGGCTTAGCTAAACCACCAGCCATGAGTTGTTGGTCTTGATCAAAAGAACCAACTCTTGGACTCAAGTCTTTGGCGTGCTGTACAAATCGCCCAAGAGGACTAAAATTGTTCCTTAATGGACTGTCGTGAGGACTGGACCCAGCTGAAGACTTACAACTAAAATGCTCATGTCTACTAGCACTAACACTACCCGACTCTACATCTGAATAGTATTCACTTGAAGGGCTGAAAAACTGTTTCCCACTGCTTCCACCTTCTTCTTCTTCCTCTCCCCTGCAAACACCCACCCACACATAAGACACACTTACCCTATAACATGTTCAATGACTAATAACTGCATTGAAAGCTCAAAACTCTTTATCAAGAACTTGAGCAAAAAAGATATATACCTGCTAGGATAGCAACGAATAGAGGCAATGTTCCTGCAATCTCTGATTTCAAGATTCTCATTTTCAGGGCTATCACCAGGATGAACCTTGTCATAGCTTTTCCCTCTCAGCTCAAGAACCTCACCATCACATTCTTTGCAAAGCTTCTTGGGATCTTCTGGTCTATCAGAATCAGAGGAGCAGCTCTTGCACCAGAAACGGCCACAGCTAAGGCAACAGTAACCAACGTGGAGATTGGTTCCACAGTCATTACAGGTTTTGGAAATGATAGGCATTGGTTTGAATCCGAAGTTATCAAAGACTTAACCTTAACAATCAGATCTGGTAGTGAAACATGAGGTATTCCCATAAACAATCAAATACTCTTACTTACAAGAAAAACCCTCTCTCTCTATATTCTCTCACCTTAAGATTTTGAATTGAAGATTTAAAAAAAAAAACAAATAAAATCTCAAACTTGGGGTTTTTTTAGTATGTTTAATGAAAAAACCTCCCACAACAAAAATGGTGGGTAGATTTGGATGAAAAAACAGACTATTTTTTTTTTCTTTTTTTTTCCAACAAAAGAAAATCCTACATCAATTCTAAATATCAAACCCTAAATCAAGAAACCTCAAGGTTTCAATCTTGAAAGTAATGATGGAAGCAAGAAACAGATCCAATACCAAACAACCTTAATAAAGATGAAGAAGAAGAAGACTTTGACTTTCTCCTTGATCACAGCTTTTTAAAGATCAAGAAAGAGTGAAATTGAAGAAAAAAAAAAGGAAAAAAAATTAAAGACTAGGGAGAATGAGAATTAAAAGGAGAAGCAGAGAGAAGGTTCCTTTAGCTCTATTTACTTATATTTTCTTATTCTTTTTTTTATTCTCTCTTCTTCTTCTTCACTAACACTATCTTCTTTTTTTCTCTGTTCTTATTATACTTTTTTCTTTCTCTCTACTCTTTTAACAGAGAAGATGATACAGAGATTTCTAGAGAGAAACAATTCCTTATACTGCTCCGCCATTAACTATTCTCTCACCTTTTCTTTTCTCTTCTCTCTCATCCCTTCCCTTGCCTTTTTTTAATTTTATAATTCCAACTAGGCTTTATACCCATTTTCTAATTTATTTATCATCTGATTAATAAATTTTTTAATTTTAAATGGACTTGAAAATGACAATGACCTCCTCAAAGTCGTATTTTTTCCTTTTATTTGACGGGACATAGACTCCGTCCTCACCATTCCGTTTTCCCACCATTTTTCGCAACGGCGTTTTTCTCCTTTTTTATATATTAAAACATTTTTCCTGAACCCCTAAGAAAATTTTATTTTCTTCATAATTTCGTTTTCTTTTGTTTTATTATTATTCTCTTGCAAAGCCAACAATTTTTATGTTTGATGCACTTTTTCCAACAGTGGTTACCTCATACCTGTGTTTAGATCTTTTTTAATGACCATATTAAATACAGAAGATCTCTCTTATACTCCTCATAAACTTTAAAGTCGCAATAAACGTGTGGATCTGGTCTGAATCGAAAAGCTAATTACTCAAATTTCTATATAACTGTAATTATATCTATATAAATAGAATATATACATGTGAAAAGGATACCAAGATTATATGAATCGAATAACAAGTAATGATTAAGGATACGCTTTTCAGCGGAATATAACACATATAATTGGAGAATGAGAAGATAACGCTGATCTCATTATATAATTGAATAGTGATTATAAAAGCTTGTACGGGAAGATGTAAATAAAAATGTAATGAAGAATACATTTGTGTACTGACTTTGACTAGTATCTGTTCGATTTAGGGGTTGATTGGTAGAGCATTAGCATAAGCATTATGCTCTCTATTATCCAATCAACATTTGGCAAAGAAGCATTTAGAAAAGCATTTACCAAATGCAAATGTTCTTCAAATGCTCTTTGCTTAATGCTCTCATATAGAGCTTTTGGGAGAGCATTTACATATAGAAAATATTAAACTTAATAATATTTATATATAATTAATTTATTTTTGTTTAATAATATAAACAACATTTTTATAATTAAATATAAATTTATAAAAATAAAAATTCTAATTTTTTTTTTAAAAGAACAATATTTTGACATTTAAAATATAATATAATTTATATAATTACATATATCATTCATTATTTTTAATAACAAACATAACATAATATAATTTATATACTATCAATATAAACATATTATTTAGACACCAATAAATAAATTATACATTAAGTTTTATGATAATTTTATATATGAGTAATAGGGTGCTCTACCAATAAATAAATAATACTAATTTATATATAAAATATAATTAATTTATTTAATAATAATTATAATTTAATAATGATTAATTAAATTATAACTATAATTTTATATATGAGTTATATGTTTATATCCAAAATAATTTAATATTTTTAAAATAAATTTTAAATTTTAAATATAATTTATATAATGAAAATTCATTATTTTTAATAAAATTAAATATTTTTAATATATATTATATATATTATTTTAAAAGAAATATATTATTTTACTAACTATTATGACAATTTTAAAATTGTGTACTGTTAATGCTCTGCCAATCACTTTATTAAAAACTTTAATGAAAGCATACAGCTTCTGTAGCATACTGCTTCTGCAGCATACTGCTACTGCTTTATCATCTGGTGTACCAATCGAGGCCTTAATAGGCTAACTAGCAGAAGAGTCTGGATTATTTATTTGTGTAATTAATTAACTTGACTAATTAGTTAACAACTTTAAACAGTTGTCCGTTAGTGGTGGTGGGTTTATACGGGATGGTTGTGTTTTTTTTCTTTAAGGGGGGTGCGGATTTATTATGTAATGGATTAAATATTTATTTCTTATAAAAATAAGAATATTAAAAGGAAAATGAAACTTTATTGGTATAAAAAGATTATATATCGTATTCACGCGCTGGTATACCGAACGTATAACCCACGCGCCGTTGACAAAAGGGAATAAGAGTAAAGTAGAAACCATCCGTTTGTGTAGCTTTTTTAGGTGATTGATCCCTAACTCATTCGTTTATCACTTTATTAGGCATCCTCTTTAAGTATTAGCCCTATTCAAATTATTCTCTTTTTCATATTTTTGTATCTCTTTAGATATAACAAATATTTTAAAATAATTAAGAACATTGTATTCGCATTGGAACATATTTTCGTGAGTATTATTTGTTCATCACTGCTTTCGAAAAATGTATAGTCAAAACTAAAAGTGATATCTTGCAAAATGCAAAATAATTGTATTGTTTCTTTTTTGGGTTGATCATATGCTCAGCTCCTTATTTGTGAAGATAAGCATATGAGACAATTATGTTCAAGCATATGAGACAATATATTCAAGCCTTTAGAATACAAAGGGAGAACTGAAAATTTCTAAAACATAACCAAGAAATCTTGAATATTGCGTTTAAGAGGAAACTAGAGTTTTTACATCACTTAAAAACAGTGTATCTAATAATTATATATAAAATATTTAATTCGTAATATATGAATGATCTAACTGGTGAATATCATAGAAACATTAGAAATGAATAGAAAAACAAATAGTGGAATAAAATTATAGAAATAAAGAAAAAAATAAATTTTTATCAATTTTGGTGAAAAATAAATTTATTCTATTTTTTCACATCATAAATTTATTTATATTCCTCTAAAATAAAAAGAATGACAAAGAATAGAAAAGAAAGTTTATTTTTTCTAAATGATAAAATAAATTAGGAAAAATCTTTGTTCTCTTTCATTTTTTGGTCACTAGTTGAAAATTTAATAGACTATTTAACCAACATAATTTAAATTATAATATCTGAATACCCAATTGATAACTTATGATATGCCGTTTTGGGCAAAACAAATGATATGATTAAATTGTTAATGTAAAAACTTGATATGGATTTTCTCCTAAATGTCGTACTTAAACACTAGAGCAATAATGTTTTGAAAAAAAATAAGTGATTTTCTTTTAACATAATTTTAAAAAGGTTGGTGAGAAGCCACCATCCCGTTTTAGTTTTTGGAGGTTGTTGTATTTTTCTAAACTTTTTATAAGAATGATTGTTGGTTTGAACTTAATAGAGCCGACTAGATAAGATCAGTACTAGATTATTAATCGTTAAAACAGGTATTTTGGTACTGGTATTATTTCTATAAATAAAAAATTAATACAGTATATAATAACAAATACTAATATATTTTACAAATACTAATATATGATAGTAGACATATTAGTAGTCTTCTAAGTCTGTTTAGGAGCTAGAATGAGAACATATATTCTCTGTAAATAATATTTTTCGTGAGAAAATAAATAGAAAGGGATCAAACCAAGCAGATCCACTATTCATCTCGTTCGTTTGGGACACAACATTATACACATGAGTGATCCAAAATTTTGCCCGAACAGTAATTTTAACTAGTGACACATGTGCTAAAAACGACATGCTGTATTCATATTATCAGTGAGGTAAATCAACACACACTTATAAAGTAGTATGTTGCCAAAAAAAAAAAAAAAAGTAGTATTTAGTGCCATGTTATTAGGTAACCGACCAACTGGTGTTACTGGACTACTAAACATATAATCCTAAAACATATATAAATTGTTCTTCATGAATATTCTCTTTTATGTTTTAATAACCAAATAAAAAGACTTTGAAAATACAAATATTTATAAAACAATAAATTAGTAAGAAAAGAGATTACAATAAGCTTCATAATAAATAGATTATCCGAGCCATAACCGGATCTGAGATTTTGAGAACTTGAAACATTTCTTAAGAATTCTAAAAATTTCAAAGGTCAAAGTTAATGTTTAAAATCGTATTCCTATATTAAAATTTCTTAAAAATTTGAAGACCAAAACGAATGTTTCATTTAGTTGTGTCCAAATCCGGTCATGATCGAGTCTATGTCATATATGAAATCTCCCTTCTGCTTTTACCAAAATCCCAAAATGTGAATAGCTCTTTTCACCATTTACCTTCTGTTCATTTTTTTTATTTTTATTTTTTGCTAAAACACTTTTTTTGAAGGGTTCTAACCTTTTTCCAAGAGCTTTAGAATCTCTTGTATATTTATTTTAATAAACCAACTAAATTTTCGATTTTTTTCTGGATAATTTTTTTTACCTTTGTAATCGCATTATTTTTTGACAATGTGAGGAAATATTCAAAAACTTTTCACGACTTAGGAAGTCTTACAAAAAAAAAAAAAAGATCTATGCGAAGACATCAATTAGCATATAAAATTGATCCGATCTTCAACTGCTGAACTGCTTACATCCATTCACCCAAACTCTATCTCTGAGTTCTTCGATAAACATTTTTCACAAAATGACCTTATAATTGATTAAGAATTTTATCTCATATAAAAAATGGTTAAACAGTATTTGATAACCCGGAACCGAAGGGTTCATATTCGAAACTGAACCGAATATCCGAATGCTCAGGCCTAGGATAAACCAAACTGCTTACATAAACCTGCTTTTTGGTTTATGTACTAAAAATACTATTTACTTTTCAGTTTAGTCCTTATAATTTTGTAACTTACATATAACTGTATTTTTATTAATTTTCTTATCACTTTACTTTTTATAAATAAATATGTTTGAAATATTCAAATATATCTTATATATATAATTAATACATAAAATATATAAATATGCTAAAATAAAAGAAAATATGTTATAGAAGATTAGTATCTAAATAGAACACTTTAGATTATCATATGTGGGAACACTATGAAATAACAATAGTGAGTAATTTTTATTTTTATTTTTAGTTTTTATGAATTAAAGTGTGTTTTCTATTATTATATTATGTATTTAAAAAATAGTATTTATGAATATTATGTTGAATTTTTTAATATGTAATATTATCTATCTATATAAAATTTAGTAATTATAATTAGTTTATACTAAAATTAAGGATTAAAATGCAAATAGTATACAAATTTTAAGATAGATTTGAATTTTTTTTCTTTAAGTAACACATCCTCAAATTTTCATTTTGAGGATTTTTTTTATCTTTAAAATGAGGTTCTTTCTTGGATATTGTTAGAGGTGTGATCTTATTCATGGGTGTTGCATTCCACTGGTGCCATTGTGCACGAGAGAGATCGGACTGATAAATATTATTACTTTTTCTCACCACATTCGCATCGGACAGCCAAAGTTAATAACTTTGGAGTTCTTATATTTAATTTTTTTTTAAACAGATGTTGCACTTTTTTTTTTTTTTAACAGATTTCAATTTTAAAACAGATTTCATTGCACTTGTGACTTATGAGTGGTTGAGTGGGCACATTAGCTAATCACTCTTTGAGGCCACTAAAAATACACAATTGTTGTTTTGTAGTCTCAAATATCTATACACATATGTAAAGGTAGAAATAAATAAAAATATTTCTGTGTTAAGTTTTGACGATAAAGATTTTATTTTTCTACTGAATAATCATCGACCTTAAGACTTCGATTGGTATGGCTGATGATAAATCATTAACAATATGATATAGAAGTAGAATGCTATAAAAACTATATACTTTCATTAAAGTTTTTCATAAAATGATTGACATATCAATATTAGTATAAAATTTTCAAATTATCATAATAGTTAGTATAATAAAATATTTATTTTAAAATATATTTATATATTTATAATATATTTGTTATTAAAAATAAGTCATTTTTCATTATATAAATTATATTATACTTAATATGTGAAATATTATTATTTAAATATGTAAAAGAATTAAAAATATTAAATTATATTTTGATATACACATAATTTAATACTATTAAATTAAAATAATTTTACAATAATTTATATATAAATTACTATTATTATTTATTTATCGGAAAGCGGTAAATTCATATATAAAACTATCATAAATTTGATATATGTTATATAATTTATTTATTAGAGCCTAAATAATATATATTTTTATATCTTTCATATATAAATATATTATGTTATGTTTGTTATTAAAATAATAAACGATATGCGTAACTATATAAATTATTAAATTATAAGCTTATTTTAATTCTTATAAATATAAAAAATATTATAAAAATCTTTTTATATTATTATACTGAAATAAATTAATTATATACAATTATTTTTTGAGTTTTATATATTCTAAGTGCAAAATCCTCTCCCAAAATCTCTATTTAAGAGCATTGAGTAAAGAACATTTAGAGAACATATGCATTTGCCAAATGTTTTTCTAAATGCTTATACTAATGTTTTACCTATCAAATTCTAAGCATGTTATAGAAAGATAAAAAATAATAATAATCATTGAACTGGCGGATTTGTCCGAATAACCATTATTTAATGTCATTATCCACGGTTTTTGCGCTTGTATAAGTCCATTTAACAATGATTCATGCATATCACTTTTTCCTTTATTTTCTCTAAATTGGAGATTCTCCTCTTTTTTTCATATGCATTATGAAATCTATATATTCATCACTATATAAATATACAAAAGGACACCTAGGAGGAAAATTAAAAGATATATGGGAAATAATCGAACAATCAAAGTTTACAAGCATTTTATATACGAAGTTTTCTATAAAAGTAATTAGATTTGACAAATTGACTACGTGGAATCTCGTCAGTTTGTTGAAGTCTACTATTATTTAATCTTTGCTAAAATGGATAGGTATGTTACATCATACATGTTACCATTTTATATAAATGAGCAGCTCTAACCATAAAAATATTCCAAATTGCTCTTAAATAATTATCTTCTTCGTCGGTTCCGATAAACGCAAACTGAATGTTGACAAAGGAAAAAAGAAAAATATATACGATTTGAAACAGAATTATATATGTATTTTAAAATAAACAAAGGTGGGGCTGGGAATAGATGGCATGTCATTGGATCGTGTCACGCATTTTAACAGTCATGAATGTAAAGAGTGGGATAACTATAGTTCACACCATATTTAACGCGGTACATGCTTTTTGTAGACGTACGCGTGCGTGTATACAAGAAAAAACGTTTAGTTCTCTACATTTTAAACTTTTTTGCAGGTATTGTAAATTAAAAGTATTTATAAAGAAAAGTTACAAAATGAATGAGGTATTGAAAATCGGGGATATCACGTACACAAAGCATATTATGAAGAGAGCGAAATGAAATTGTGAAGGAAAGGCCCAATTCCTGACCCATACGAATAAGTTCTACAACAATAGAAGACCTGCAACAAAAGGAAAATCAAGTTAGTTTCCTTTTCACTTTTAAGAGAGGAAAAAGGAGAAACCAATGTCGGTGGGAGGAGCTATAAATACAGATGGTAGTCAAGCATTATGATCATCCTAAAACCAAGACAATAACGAGAGAGAGAAAGATCAGAGCAATATTAAACTAGTTGTGTTTAGTTATTAAGCTTGTGATCTCTGAAGTTGTTATTGTGAAACTCTTTTGCATCATTAATAAAAGATACGTTTGATAGATTGTTATTCTATAAGCTCAAGGTTGGATTCAAATCCTAACAAGTGGTATCAGAGCAATCCAGGTTTTGATTGCTAGGGTGTTTTAACAGTATGATTAAAACAAGGATTGAAATCGATAGATTCGACGGGACGGGAGATTTCTCGCTATGGAAGGTTCGGATGTTGGCTCACTTTGGTGTCCTAGGGCTAAAGGATATCTTAACTGATGAGAAACTTCTGATGGATTCACCGGTCACCAAGGAGGACGGAGATGCGGTCTTAAAGGATCCAGAATCAGAGGCTACGGGTTCCACACCAACCATTGATCCCGATAAGCTCGGGAAGTCGGAGAAAGCGAAAGACCTCATTGTTCTTAACGTGGGAAACCAAGTGTTAAGAAAGATCAGCCACTGCGATACTGCAGCAGCTATGTGGACAGCTCTTAACACACNGTCACCAAGGAGGACGGAGATGCGGTCTTAAAGGATCCAGAATCAGAGGCTACGGGTTCCACACCAACCATTGATCCCGATAAGCTCGGGAAGTCGGAGAAAGCGAAAGACCTCATTGTTCTTAACGTGGGAAACCAAGTGTTAAGAAAGATCAGCCACTGCGATACTGCAGCAGCTATGTGGACAGCTCTTAACACACTGTACACGGAGACGTCGTTGCCAAATCGTATCTATTTGCAACATAAGTTCTATACGTTCAAGATGAACGATACCAAGAGCATAGATGCAAACGTGGATGATTTCCTAAAATTAGTAGCAGATCTAAATAACTTGAATGTGGAGGTTGCTGAAGAAGTTCAAGCTATTCTACTACTAAACTCAATGCCACAAAGATATGATCAACTCAAGGAGACTCTCAAGTATGGAAGAGACACGCTTAAGATCAACGAAGTGACAGGGGCTGCACGATCTAAGGAGCGAGAGTTACTGGAAAGTGGAAAACTCTCAAAGACTAAAGACGAGGGTTTATATGTTGAGGATAGGGGAAGATCATCAAACAAGGGAGGAAACAGGAACTGGAAAGGCAGATCGAAGAGCAGGGCCGGACGATCTAAATCAAGGCCGCCTCGATACGACAAGAACAACAAGGGGTGCTTCATATGTGGAAAGGAAGGACATTGGAAACGTGAATGTCCGGAGAAGACACATAGAGCCGCTAATATAGCTGCAGAGCCTAAGCAACCAATTGTACTAACAGTTAGTACACAAGACAGCAGCTCGGAATGGGTTATGGATTCTGGTTGTTCTTTCCATATCACACCTAACAAAGATGTCCTGTTTGATCTAGAAGAATTTGAGGGAGGAAAAGTTCTGATGGCAAACAACACTCACTGCGATGTCAAGGGAATTGGCAAGATCAAGATTGTGAGACCTGATGGATCCGTAGTAATTCTTACGGACGTAAGATATATGCCACATATGAGTCGAAATCTAATATCTTACGGAATGCTAGAACGAGCAGGATGCAAATATGAAGGAAAGGACTTCATGATTCGGTTCTACAAAGATGGGAAAGAAGTAATTTCTGGGAAGTACAATGAAGGGCTTTACTATCTACAAGGGACGGTTTCAAAAGGGGAAGCTAACGCATCACGGGCAGTTGTTGATATGACAAAGATATGGCACTCCCGGCTAGGTCACATGAGCATAAAGAATTTGAATGTGCTTGTGAAAGAAGGATATTTATCTAGCAAGGAGGTAGATAAATTGGAGTTTTGTGAGACTTGTGTTCTGGGAAAGTCACACAAACAGAGCTTCCCTGCGGCCAAGCACACTTCGAAAGGAGTATTGGAATACATACACTCTGATCTATGGGGTGCCCCATCAACTCCTGAAAGTTTAGGCGGATGCAAATACTTTGTAAGCTTCATAGATGATTATTCTCGAAAGGTTTGGATTTACTTTCTAAAATCCAAAGATGAGGCGTTTAGCAAATTCAGAGAATGGAAGGAAGCCGTTGAGAACCAGACCGGGAAGAAAATCAAGTGTCTTAGGACAGATAACGGGTTAGAATTTTGTAATCAGCAGTTTGACCAACTTTGCAAAGACTCGGGTATTAAAAGGCACAAGACTTGTCCATACACACCACAACAAAATGGTGTGTCTGAAAGAATGAACAGGACAATCATGGAGAAGGTGAGGTGTATGCTCGCAGAAGCTGGATTAGAAGAAGACTTCTGGGCTGAGGCTGCATCAACAGCAGTTTACATAATAAACCGGTCACCAAGTTCTGCCATTGATTATCGCTTACCTGAAGAAGTGTGGACGGGAATAAAACCCAAGTTAACTCACTTAAGGAGTTTTGGTTGCTCAGCCTATGTTCATACAATTCAAGCTAAGACAAGTCCTAGGGCTGTAAAAGGCGTTTTCATGGGATATCCATTCGGAGTAAAAGGGTATCGGGTATGGTTGCCTGAGGAAAGAAAATGTGTTACTAGCAGGAACGTTGTGTTTAACGAGGAGGAAAAGTACAAACACACGTTGATCCATCGTGAGGATGCTGATACGGAGGTTACAAATTCAGTAGAAGAAGGGACAAAGAAGAAACAAAAGAAAGTATCCTTCAAAGAACCTCTAATCGAAGGGCCTAGCATGGTAGACGCAGAGGAGTCACTTATTCAAGGTGGAGTTTCCAAAACTAAAGAACCAAAAATTTCAGAAGAAAGTAGTTCTGAAGAAAAGGATGAAAACGCAGAGATTGAACCAGAAATCGGAGAATACATGCTTGCACGAGACAGGGTAAGAAGGAAAATCAAACCGCCCTCAAGGTTTGAAGATACTGATTTCGTGGCCTATGCTTTGGCTGCATCTGAAGAAATTGAGATAGATGAGCCAAAATCGTTTCAAGAAGC
Organism: Eruca vesicaria subsp. sativa; assembly: GCA_932364175.1. Taxonomy (NCBI): domain Eukaryota; kingdom Viridiplantae; phylum Streptophyta; class Magnoliopsida; order Brassicales; family Brassicaceae; genus Eruca; species Eruca vesicaria. Next base: position 147,418 of record CAKOAT010069377.1, on the reverse strand, counting down.
CATGATGAGCAAGAATAGCAAATCCTGGAAAAATGCAGCAGAAGACGAGATGGACTCTCTTCAAAGAGCTCGTACTTGGACACTTATAGAAAAAACCCGAGAATGCAAAGGTCATAGGTAGCAAGTGGATCTTCAAATTGAAGCCCGGTATACCTGGAATCGAAGATCCAAGGTATAAAGGAAGATTGGTTGCTCAGGGTTATTCTCAAAAGGAAGGAATCGATTACAATGAAGTGTTTTCTCCTGTAGTGAAGCATGTATCGATTCGAGTAATGTTATCTCTTGTTGTTAATAAGGATTATGAGCTTGAGCAGATGGACGTCAAAACGGCTTTTCTCCATGGAGATTTGGAAGAAAGAATCTTAATGAATCAACCAGAAGGGTTCATAAAGAAAGGAGATGAAAACAAAGTTTGTTTACTGAAGAAGTCATTATATGGATTGAAACAATCACCAAGGCAATGGAATCTCAGATTTGATTGTTTTATGAAAGGGCAACGGTTTGAGAGAAGCAAAGAAGATCCATGTGTCTACATGAGAAACGTAAACACAGCACAAGCCGTGTACCTGCTTCTATACGTTGACGACATGCTCATAGCTTCGGGAGATAAACAAGAAATCAGAAGTGTCAAAGAGAGTTTAAACAAGGAGTTTGAGATGAAAGACTTAGGAAAAGCTTCAAGGATATTGGGAATGGATATCATAAGAGACAGAGAGAAGGGAATTCTAAAATTGTCTCAAGAAAACTACTTGGAGAAGGTTCTAAATTCATTCGGCATGATTGACGTTAAGGCTGTGACTACTCCTACCTCTACTCAATTTAAACTCAAGAGCCTTACTAAAGATCAAAAGGAAGAAGAAGGAAGATACATGGAGGATATACCGTATGCAAGCGCGGTCGGGAGTCTCATGTACGCAATGGTCGGTTCTAGACCTGATTTAGGTTATGCAGTTGGACTCATAAGCCGTTTCATGTCAGAACCTGGACGAGAACATTGGCTAGCAGCAAAGTGGGTTTTAAGATATTTAAAAGGTGCCACTAAAAGGAGTCTCACGTTTACTAAACATTCAGAGTTTAGTATTGAAGGCTTTTGTGACTCTGATTACGCTACAGATCTAGATAGAAGAAGGTCAGTCTCAGGTTTCGTGTTTCAAGTTTGGGGAAACACAGTTAGCTGGAAATCGAGTTTACAAGATGTGGTAGCTCTTTCAACGACTGAAGCAGAGTACATGGCTCTTACCGCAGCCGCGAAAGAAGCCATATGGTTAAGAAGGTTATGTGGAGAGTTGGGTTTTGAACAAAAAAGTGTTAAGATTCACTGCGATTCACAAAGTGCTATAGCCCTAGCAAAGAATCATGTTCATCACGAAAGAACTAAACACATAGACACTAAATACCATTTTATCAGAGATGTTGTAGCAGAAGGCAAGGTTCACCTATCTAAGATCCATACTAGTAAGAATCCAGCAGATTTCTTAACTAAAGCCTTACCTGGGCCTAAGTTTGATCTCTGTTGTGATCTCTTAAACATCGCCTAATAGGGCTAGGCGCCACAGGTAACGTCATTGTTGTAACCTCGCCACAGAAGAAGTAAGAGTTAGTGCTCCGGTTACTTCTTAAAGCAACAATGAAGGAACTTTAGAGTTCAAAGGAAACGTTACCTGTGGAGAAAAAGCGAGGCAGGGGATTCTTAGCTCTAGGTGGAGAAGCTGAAGAAATATCAAACACAAAAGAGTCAGTAAAGGATGATAATCTCAATGAAGAAGCATTGACACGATAAGTTGACTACCAGGAGAGAACGTCTTAAACAGCTACGGAGGCTGAAGGGAGACGAGTATCTCAGCTGAAAAAAAAAAAAAAAAGGAGAAGCAAAATATTGTTCATAAGATACAGTCTTAAACTGCTAAATCAAGAGCTGAAGGGAGACAAATATATGAGCAATGGAGGAAGCTTCTAAGGGTTCATATAACTCAAAACCGACGCATTGAAGAAACGCATCTCACTGTCATACTCAAAATAAGATCAATAAACTTCCATTTCAAGACAGAGAATCTTACCGGAGTGATGAAAAATCCGGCGAGATTGAACAGTTCATCCATCACCTACNATCAAGAGCTGAAGGGAGACAAATATATGAGCAATGGAGGAAGCTTCTAAGGGTTCATATAACTCAAAACCGACGCATTGAAGAAACGCATCTCACTGTCATACTCAAAATAAGATCAATAAACTTCCATTTCAAGACAGAGAATCTTACCGGAGTGATGAAAAATCCGGCGAGATTGAACAGTTCATCCATCACCTACGACATGCAAGACACAGATTTCGTAATCACCAAATAAAAGAAGAAATCGCGAGCTTGTTTTTTAGGGATTACGGATCTCTTACCATGGAGAAGTAGTTGACTGAAGGAGAGAGAACTGTGGATGTGGAAGATCAAGTCGATCTTGAACAAGAGAAATTGAAGTCGTGAAAGAGTGATGAGGAGGTAGCGGCGTACGAGCTACACGGAGTTACAGCGGAGGGATTCGCTGATAGACTTTATCACCGCTTCGAGGAGGCAAGGAGTGTGACGGTGGCAATTCAATGGCGATTTGGAATGTTCTGCGGAGTAACTCGAGGAAGGAGAAGAAACACTCCCGGTTCGTCGATATTCCCGAAGACAATATAAATGTTGTTGGGCCATAAGGTAAGGACAGTAATATGGGCCTTAGGTGGAGAATTGTGAAGGAAAGGCCCAATTCCTGACCCATACGAATAAGTTCTACAACAATAGAAGACCTGCAACAAAAGGAAAATCAAGTTAGTTTCCTTTTCACTTTTAAGAGAGGAAAAAGGAGAAACCAATGTCGGTGGGAGGAGCTATAAATACAGATGGTAGTCAAGCATTATGATCATCCTAAAACCAAGACAATAACGAGAGAGAGAAAGATCAGAGCAATATTAAACTAGTTGTGTTTAGTTATTAAGCTTGTGATCTCTGAAGTTGTTATTGTGAAACTCTTTTGCATCATTAATAAAAGATACGTTTGATAGATTGTTATTCTATAAGCTCAAGGTTGGATTCAAATCCTAACAGAAATATCAGTATTCACACTCAAATTTCAATTAATTAAAATTTCAGTATGTAGTATTCAGTTTTCCAGATTGTTCTAAACTTCTTAGTAAATCTTAAGCCGACCATGATCTTAGAAAGTATGAACGGGGAGAAAAATAGAACAAATAGATTTGAACTCGGAACTGGAATTGACCTAACAAGGAACGTGGAAAAGGTTATTTCTTGGGAAATACATGACAAAGCAGTTTCGTAGATATAGGCTCAGTGCCTAATCCATAGAGTACACCTAATATTGTAAATTTTTGATAATTTTGTTATAAATAAAATAATATGTGCAGTTTAAATTAATAATGTCAAAGTTATAATATTTGATAAGCTTGTAAGTTATATAATTATTTTTAAAAATTATATTTTAGATTTCATAAATATATATATATATATACACACATATATATGGTTTTAAAGTGTTATAAACTAAATTTTATAGAATTAAATTCCTACATATTTTCCGGTACATTACTTGATATATTTTAGAAATATATTTTATATAATATAAATAATTTTTTGATATAATATCAAATTGTTTGAAAGATCAAAAAGTATAAATATGTTCTAAATTAGAAATGAAATTCATTTTAAAAATAATTAATTAGTACAATATTTTGTTTATGTTAATATAAAATCTACATATTGTATATATAGCAATTATAATGATTTCAGTGAATTCATATGTTTTCTACTTAAGATTTTTAAAATTTTATCATCTTCTATTTTATCAAATTAAGTTATTTTATTTAAGTCCAATTTGAACCTAAAAATATACCATTTTATTATTATTGAATTTATACTAGTGTTTTAAAATCGGAACAATCCGGTGATTGAATCATGTTTGACCATAAATCGGTCATATAGACGGATTGAGTCTAGTATCTGGTTGACTATAAGACAGTTTTTAGTTAAAAAAGTAATGATACTTATTTTTGGGAATAGTATAAAAAACTTCAAATAAATCAAATTTGATTTTTGATTTTTCAGTAATTTTCAATTTTTATTTCTCATTTTAATTCGTTGTTACTTTTTATTATTAATTAAATAAATAATTTAAAAAATTGGCATGTCACTTTCTATTATAGGTAAAGAAATTATAATTTTGATTTAATGAACCAGTAAACCAAAATGAAAGTTTTTTACTGTACAAAAATTAACTTAGAGATTTAGTATACTAGTTAAATAAATTTAAAGTTTAAATTGTTAATGAGTACCATTTAAAGATTTTTTATGTGATATTCTCCTTAGTTTTTGTTTCGCACTTAAAAGCTGTTAGGGCATGATTATTGTAAGTTTCTTGTGATTTTTCTTAATACACATATATGTGTATGTATATATTATATATGCGTATATAATTATGGGTTAAGGATTTTACGGGAAACGAGACAAGAAAATCTTACAATCACAAGAAACTTACAATAATGTTGCCCTTATGTTCGTAGAAAATAAAAAACACCAGAAGGTCTATTACGAGTTACGACGAGTCGGTATTTTGACCCAACATTGTTAGCTCTGAAGTCAGAGAAGGGCACATTAACTCTTCGATTATCTATCGAGTGCCCAAAAGCTGTAAAAATTCAACGGTTTCAACAACTTTTTCACCTATTTTCTTAAATATTTAATTTATTTATATTCCCCTAACCAAGAAAACACTAAAAATCGAATGGAATTGAAACAAAAAGGGGTATATTTCAAGAAAAATACTTGGGCTTAACTTGGTTATCAGATTTATAGGCCCAGTTGTTACTATTAACTAAGACGCCCATTAAGGTTTCATGACCCATTAATTTAAAATATTCATTTTTATACATATTCACTTTTCATGTTAGTGTTATATATTTTAGATGTATCTTTGTATACCTAATTGTATTCAAAAGACCCGGATTAGATCAGGTAATAAAATTATTTTTAGTACAAATATCTAAATCTGTTTCAGATACATTGGTTATTTAGATACTTTTATGTTTCTACACATCAAAATAAAAAAAATCATTCAGATCCGTTTATAATATCCAAACGTAGCATATATTCAAATCTAAAAATTTTCAATGTATATGAATGAGTATCTGAATGTCCATATCTAACTGATTCTGTAAATATTTTTTTTTAAAAAAAACTCTTATTATATGTTAAAATAAAGGAAATCAAAATAATTTTGTTATTTAGTAAAATAATTATCTGGAGTGAAACATTAAGTGACAAAAATGTAATACTTTTTTAATTATTTTGATTTAAGTTATTATTTTATTCACATAAACTACATCTTTGAATTATATGTTCGGCGATTATAAAAATAGATGTATGTTAACTTTGTAAACGATGTTGTTTTATAAAATCAATCAAACAACGTTGTTTTGTTTCTTTAAACACTTAAAACATCTCTTTCGCGAAACTAAAGTCCAAAATTGACTTCATCTTCCTGACTCAAAATGAGGAAGATGAAGTCAATTTGGGGTTATGGTTTCACGATTAAGGTGCTATAAGTGTTTACAAAGGTAAAACGACGTTGTTTGATTAATGTTAAATTAGTTTTTAAAACTACATCGTTTAAAAAATTAACATACATCTACATCTGTTTTTATAATTGAGTTTAACAGTTGAATATTCAGGTTTCTTAAATGGCAAGTCAACAAAATATGAGAGTTAAAACGACTAAAATTTAAAAGTTGATGATGTTTTATGCTTAAACATGAGTTGGAAGTTTTTTTTTTCCTTAATTTGAAAGTTCATAGTTTTAATGGTCATTTTCTTCTATATTTTTTATACTGCTATCTATATTTTCAAACAATTCTCATTTATTATTCTATCCATATTTCCAAACAATTCTCATTTATTATTCTATCTATTTTCCAAACAACTCTCAAATGTACTTCAGTTTTAATAATATAGATATGACCCACTATTTGCTAGAAGAAAATAGAATCCAACATATAAATTAAAGTCTAAAATTATACAAAATAAATTCATCCGATGATAATTTCTGAACTCTGGGGATGTGACGAATTATAATTAGTTAAATATTGCTTTTGTTTCAATTTTTTTGTTTTATAAATCCTATCGGCTGATCCAGTCGGTCTCGGAAGAAATAAAGTGCTACAGAGTAGAGTGGTTATTACACCGCCTGACACGAATTCGGAATATCTTCCGACTAATGCTTTATGCTGAACCAATCATATGTTACGATCCACCATATAAACCACTTGAGCCGAAACCAAACCCAAACTAGTCAAATAATAGTAATTTAATTCTCAGAAGGAATCAAACTCCGGATTGATATGGTACACACCAAATTTCAAAAGATTGCTACTAGACTACGACCACTTTATTTTGTTGTGTGTTATTTTCATTTATGTACTTTTTACTGAAAATGATTAATATTATATATTGATCCTAGATGATAATCAAACCGGTTACACGCCCGGAGATGTACACCACTATCATGAATTTTGAATTCAATTTTTATTTTATCGTCAACTGTAATAATAATAAATGTGTAGATAATATATTTTGAAGATAATAAAAGTCACTAGATACAAACTTTATGTAAGAGGGAACTTTAGTTAGATCTAAAAGTAATAAGTACCATGAAAACATTGGCTGAATTTAATATGACGTGGAAGGTTTATGGAAGCTTGCGCAATTGGTAGGTGGGGAAAACTTGAGTCTTCTTCAACAACAAGGTTTGGTGGAAATTTCAGATGAGATTAATTAGTAAATTATTTATATATAAATATAAATTGTTGAAATTTTAATTTAAGTCTGAGTAAATACGTACCGAACCTGCAAGCAGTTGCTTTTTAATTTTCGACTTTTTAATATTTAAATTGTATTTGTCGATATTTAGAGCAGATGTGCTTGTTACACAGTTTTTGATCGAATGAAAAAGGAATACACACAAGCACTACACAAGCGTATATAAAACAAAAGACAGACAAGATACCGAAGAAAAAGGGGGTATAGAAGCACATGAAATTAACTCGTCTCAGAATAATTGAGGGTCATCATTGTACTATCACTAACGACACAACAGTAACGTTCCAAATAAAGCTAGAACATGGTACACTGATACTCCAAAAGAAATAAATTGAAGTCTACTCCTCAACACACACACACATAAACTTGAAATAATAAGATTTTCAAAGCACATATGCACGAAATATGTAATTATCATAAAACAATGATAATGTTTCGTGTACTTTTGTTATATGAGAGATCAATATTAGTTGGTGAAACATATAATATAGGGTTATAGCTGATTTTCGTGTGGTCATTATCGATATAAAGATATTGGACACGACCATGTGCGTACCCCGTAGTTATAACTAGATTTCATATGTTAAAAATTCATACTAGTCTCAAAACTGAGATATATAACTAAGTAGTGATAACCAATGGGTAAGGATTAATTTGAAACACAAGTAAACCCATATGTTCTGGATTTGATTGATCTTGACAACAAATTGATGCTACTTGGTAAGTTTGGTTTGGGGCTTCACTCAAAGTAGTCTACATGTTAATTCAGCAATTAACAATCTGATTATCATCTAACATTAATAGTCGAAATTTCAAACTTAAATTCAGATAATGTGATATTCAGTTCATTCTATAACGCTCTTCTTGAGTCTATATTAAAAAGGGAGATGTATCGGTAAAATTGAGATAGTTTGGTGGAACATATAATTTGGTTATTACTGAGTCTTGTAGCAATTTTGAACATAGGAAATCTAGTTATAACTACGCACATGTGTCTTCGAATCTTCACATCACGATCAATATAGTACACTTTTTTATTTTGTTCATGTGAGACGTTGGTAGGTACGGTACAGTGTATATGTGTAAAACTTTATAAAATGTGTGTGTGTGTGTGTGTATGTATATGCCGCACGGTCGAAATGAAATTGAGAACGCATGGACAAGAACCACCCGTAAGTCTAACAAACCAAATGGTTCGTGAGATTGGTTGACACGTGCGAGGCTCTCTACTCCAGATGTTTTGTGAAGCCTAGTCGTATTCCTTATATAAAGTCATCGTTGGCTGCGTGGATTCTCCACCTCCATTGTATATCTTCTTCTTTAAAGTAGCTAGGGTTCCTCAATCCTCCTTCACAAAAATATCTTCTTTTTCTTATAACTTTTAAGAATAATATTGGGTGGTAGATATCAGAAGAGAAGACGGAGATGATGATGATCAAAAGTTGTTGGGTTCGATGCTAGGCTTGTCAAAGTGAGCAATCTTATTTGTTCTCATCTTTGTTTCGTTGTCTGTTCGACCTTGGCTTCGATCTGTGCTCAAAACCCTAATTATAACCCTTATCGATTATTTCATTCATGCATCCTTCTTAATTCTTATTATCATATCACCATCAAGTACTACATGGTGTCGAGTTGTGATTGATCTGGATAACGATAAAACATTTAGCTTCTGAGGTTTTGCTTCTTTTATGGTTTAACAAAAATAGTTTTAACACTAAGGCACACACGTACATATAATACAATAGTATACTGGATTTAAGGTCTATATACTTATAAGTTTTTTTTTTTCTCAACATACCTACAAAATCTATATGGTCATACAGATACTATTTTCTTTCTTTTGCATAAAGTTCTACATTCAATATGAAGAAACAATTGTATATAGAAACTAATGACATGAAAGACCTAATTATATATAGAAATATTGGTATAAAATTAAGAATTTGGCTAATCTGGTTTGAGGCTAAATGCTTACCTATTGAGTATGAAGAACATATTAATATACATATTGACGTGAGAGAGTTCCATATAGCTAAGCATGCTTGTTGTGTTTCAAAAAAAAAAAAAAACGCTAAGCATTCTTGTTGAATCCCCAAAACCATAAGTATATGCATGACTGTTAATAAGGTATATATGCATCTACAAAACCTACGTGTACCATGAGGCGAAAATAGTAGCCGTATTTATTGATCAGTTTAAAGTATTGTTTTAATTTATCTGACGATGGGTATATATATTTCTCAAAACTTGTACACTGAACAATGTATGTTAAGAGTCGTTACTTCCTAAGGAGTCGAAAGTTTGTATTTGGTGTCTATTTTGATCGTAGAGGTAAGATATATGTGACTGAAAACACTTTCTTAGAGAGCCTGGTTGTATCTCATGGTAAAAGCCAAAGCCAAGGTCGAATAGGCAACGAAACTAAGATGGAATCAGAGCAGGACTGCTCCTTTGACAAGTGTTTGCACTGAATCCAACAACTTCGCTGGGCTTATGCATATATTTATATTTATGTAATATGTTACTATGTATGCATAATGCATGGTTCGATGGATCATGAAGTGGATTTAATTAGACGAATTATGTATTAAAATTAAAAGAGAAAGATCGAGGCATATGGACCTCAAACCCTACCAACCCCCCAAAAAACCCAAAACCAAACCAAACTCACATCTCTTTGTTTGTCTCTTTGTTTCCTCTCTAAACACCCTCCGGGTAGGTGTGTCTTCGACGCGTGATTCATGTCTTCCCACCGTTCCTTTTACATTAATTTTTCATATCTATATTTAATTTAGTCTCTTTTTAACGAATATTGATGTGGTAGGTTCAGGAACTACCCCTTTGTCCATTGAAAGATGTTATGCATGCAAGTTATATTTAGTTTAAAAAAAGACTATATCATCATCCGCGCACCCGTGAGAATTTTATTTTTACTTAAAAAAAACTATATATATGTGTTTTATATTATTTAGTTTTATATAGTTTTAAGTTTTTCTATATTTATTTTATGTGACTAAACAACATGAGTAAAATTATGTGTTTATACCAATAGTTTTTTATAAGTGTGTTATAGATATATGTGCAGTGAAAACATTAAATTGATTATCCGAATTTAAACTCGTAAAGATCGGAAATGAATCCGTACCAAAATCTTGAATGGAGATTAAATTTTTAACCTCAAAAACTTGAGATTTAAATAGACTCGAAACAAATTCGGATGGTTCATGAATGTCTATCTATAGTTTAAAGTTTATCGTACAAGGAATACAGACAATTAAAGTGTAGAATTGGTCAATTTCATAGTATTGGTTTAGAGTATTGAAATAGCATTGATTAATAGTATTGATAGTATTGATATAAATAATAATATATGTAGATTAACAAAGTGTCTGTAAAACAATTGACATAAATGAAGATATATAATATAGTTTGTTCTATAATAAAAGTATAGTACATATTTATAGATTAATACATATTGGTTGAATGATATAATGAATATATACAGAGAAATATTTGAATTAGAAATATTAGATGTGCTATGGAAGAAAATAGTTATGGTTGTTAGTTGAAATATTATTTAAGAAAATATTTTATTAAATATTGAGTTAAGAATTCAGATAACCTAATTATTAGTAAGTCCAACTTTAAATTCTGCATAGAAGTTGTAATGTTTCTATTTTAATAATATAAATTAGTTTTTATAATGGGGTTCAATGTTGACCAGTAATTTAAAATAGATCATGATCCGCACGGATGCGCAGATTTTTTTCCGGATGTATTCTATATAATTTAGTTTTATATAGTTTTGAGTTTGTCTAATTCGATTTTATGTTTAAAGAACAATATCAAAACGGTATTTTGTATTAATAGCGTCAAACAATTTATTATGTAGATGTAATCATGTGTGAAAACACTAATTCAATATGTTTGTTCAAAGTGCAAAATCATATTCAAAGTTAACTATTTGTATTAAAAAATAAGTTAAAATATTAATAATTATCCAAAAATTTTAAAATAATATATAAATTTCTAAAAATTTTGACATTAACCTTTATTTTATTAGTTATGTCAAATTCAAAGTTAACTTTGGTCTTAACTTTGCAAGCATGTATATTTTATGATGAAAAAATCAATAATAACTTAAAAATATTTTGGTAATTTGAAAGAATTTTAAGTATTTAAAATATATTTTCATTTAAATCAGTATTTTAAAATTCAACCCGGATTGCGGTTAAACCGGTGATCCGATAATTCAATTTTGTTTTTTTTAAAATATTCATATTTAAAAAAATCACTTAAACCCGAGACTACCGATTAACTGATATTTAATATTTAAACATGTAAAAATAAGTTTATTTCATTTTTACATATTATTTGAATTTTTTTAATTTAACTAAATAATTTGAAATGAAAATATTAATAAGGGTGATATCTAATATTTTGTATTGTTTGGACTTAAAATTAATGATAGTGTTGTTTGGAAACATGAATAGTAGTATAAAGAAATAAGTATATTGTTTGGAAACATAGATATTAGAATAAAGAAATAAATATAATGTTTGGAAACATGAATAGTAATAAAAAAAATATTAGTGGTTTAATGTATGTTTAACTATAAAATAGAAAAAAAATTAAAAAAAAATCATAAAATAACAATAACAAGAAATATTAGTGGTTTAGTAACCTTGTTAGTTAATATTTGATAAATTAATAAATACAATAAATTCGATTAAATACTAAGACAATAAAAATTTAAAAAATCATTTAGAAATATATGGTCCCGTTACAATTATAAATTAATAATTACTAGATATGAAGTTTACATAAACATAAAAAAAAAATTGATGTTATTTTGTCAGATTATACCGGTTCAAAATACAACACAATTTGATTAAATAATAAGACAATAAAAATTTAAAAAATCATTTAGAAATATATGGTCCCATTAAAATTATAAATTAATAATTACTATATATGAAATTTACATAAACATAAAAAAAATTGATGTTATTTTGTCAGATTATACCGGTTCAAAATACAACACAATTCGATTAAATAATAAGACAATAAAAATTTAAAAAATCATTTAGAAATATATGGTCCCGTTACAAGTATAAATTAATAATTACTATATATGAAGTTTACATAAACATAAAAAAAAAATTGATGTTATTTTGTCAGATTATTTATATCTAAAGATGCATCTAAATTGATATTACATATTATATACATCAAATAACCTTCTAAAGATAAAGTAAGAGTTGACTCTATTAAACTATTTTTATATCAAAATAAATTTAAAATATATAAATCTAAAAAATAAAATTTCCTTTAAATTAGTAACTTAAAGTTGTAAAATTTCAAAATCTCAACATAATTAATTTATAGACTTTTCACTTAATTATATATAAGGATTTTATAGGTTCTAGTAAAGCCACTTTAGTTTAAAGGAAATGGAAACAAAGATGTGTGAGGTGTATGGTATTTGAATTACTAACATAAAATTAATGGAGTTCCATTGCCGAACCAAGTCCAACCTTAAATGTTTCTATCCTCAATGAAAACACACAGAATGGATTGTTAAAGAAAATGAGAATATTTTCTGAAAATCGTCCGGAATAGATGATGATACACCACATTTTGTAGCGTGATTCTAATGCGTGAGTGAATAAAGTCACGACACTCATTGAAGTTTGAATAAGTGAATGATGTTTGGTGTAATAGGTGATCGATTATTAAAGAAAAAAAAAACTGCAGCTACCAATGTGTTGCAGTATCAACTTTCAACTAGCAATACCTTTTCTCAAATCCTCTTCTTTGATGAAGTTAGGTTAGCTCCGTCTGTCAAAGCCCATTGGCCCAACTATAACTACTACATTTTAGTATAATAATTTGGTACATAGCTCTTGTATGACACAGAAACAAGAACAAAAACAGGTATAAATAATTTCGTACTGATATACAATTGTCCTCAACAAAAATAAAAACATAATAATTTTAAAATAAACTAAGAAATGTACAAGTTTTAGGTGTTACCTTGTTAGTAGTGAATGTCAAATTTTTTTATTTACATCAGTACTTTTCCTATGTGATGTTGGATAGTATGGTCATGCTGATTTTTACGTCCAATCCATATACTTCGAAACACTATACTTTTCTGGAAAATGGAGTTGTATGAATTATAAATTAATAAGGAAAAAAGTGAAAAAAAAACAATTCGTGCTGATCACCGCAGCTTTGTGTGCGCCGAAGCATGAGACAAGTAAAGTGTTTAAAAAGAAAGTGAATATCGCATTTAAAGTAGTTAATTCTGCGTGTCATGTTTGGATATGACATGACCGTCCATTGAATCGTAGCCGTTCAATCTTAAAAATATCTAAACCCATATGCTTGATACCATGTTCGGGAACGTTCTTAAGACGAGATATTTTTGGACACCCAAAAAGTTCTAGAAATTCTGTTGTATGATTATTCTTTCACATAACCGCCATTGTTGTCACCTCCTTACTTTATATAAGTCCCCAAGAACTTCATTATATTTCCTGTGCTATGAAATGTGGTAGAGATTAATTATTTCACATATATATATAAGACAAGTTGTAACCAATGGAAGGTCGCTTTAAAGCAACGTCACCGTCTTATTACGAGATTCTTGGCGTCTCCGTTAATTCCTCGGCTGAGGAGATACGACGAGCTTATCGAAAACTAGCTATGGTGGGTCATCGTTGCTTCTTGTTTATAACTTTAGGCGTACCATGAGAATAAAAGTTCTAACGTTTGTTTTTTTTGGGTGAAGAAATGGCATCCTGATCGATGGACGAAAAATCCGTTTAGGTCTGGAGAAGCAAAACGAAGGTTTCAGCAGATTCAAGAAGCTTATTCAGGTAAGAATCAGTTCAGACTTTTTGATTTGAGGTTGCTCTGTTGTTATATGTCTGAAACTGACGGTGTTGTGTTGTTTTTTTTGTTAGTGTTGTCGGATCAGAAGAAACGAAGTTTGTACGATGTGGGACTCTATGATACACAAGAAGATGAGGTAATAGATAATGTTAATTGCAGTTTGAAGATTTTCTAGACTGTTTTATTGATTACAGATGGCTGATTTGTTTCTGTAACTAATGTAGGGATACTGTGATTTCGTTCAAGAGATGGTTTCACTTATGGCTCAGACGAGAAGAGAGGTAAAGTTTTTTTCCTTGTAACCTAAATTTGCTCTTAATTTTCTTTTGGACCACACGTTAACGGTGTGAGAGTGGTTGCGTGCAGGAAAAGCAATACAGCCTGGAGGAGCTGCAGACAATGCTAGATGGTATGATCTATGAGTTCCAATCAGAACCGTTATTCCAGAACCAATCAACCGAAATGAAATTTGACCTGAACCAACCGGCAGATTGGTCCTCGCATATGTCTCTACCGGTTTCAAGCTTCGAGTTCTGTCCTCAGAGCAGCTATTGTAACTAGATTCACATACACATGGTCTGGAGGTTTTTTCACCTTATAGAGTGGTGATTGAAGAACAACGCTCCTTGTTTCTAGCTAATGGATATTCTGAAGGGTGTTAGTCTGCAGTTTTTAACTTGTGTAGCAAGAAAACAGAGTTTTGCTCTAGGGATTTTCACCTTTTGCTGTTTTTGACAGTCCTGAAAATGGTGTCAAGGTTGTAAATAATCGTTTCACTTTCAAGCATAGATGTTTAATTGCGTTTTTCCAATGCCTTTGTACTATTAACCTTTTCATCAATCAAATATACAGGCAATCGCAAAGACCTTTACCAAACAGAGAAGATAAAAAAAAACAAAAGCATATCGCATATGTTAGCCCAAATGGCTTTTACTAACTTAGTAAGGAGGCTTGAGGCCTTATTCCGGCCCAAGTTCTTATCTGAATCAAAACACAAGCGCAGAATACAACCTTGTAGATCAAAAAGCTAATCATCATTTTAAAACTTATTAACCAAGCCAGTCCGTTTATTCAAAAGATGCTGTTTTCGGAATACAGTATGAAGAGTCTGTTCTATATGCTTCCCCTAATTTTCGTCAATAATGTTAAACCATTACGTCTGGCTTTTAAGTCGATACATGAATTGTAGAGACCTTCTGTATCCTAATATTGTTTTCAAATATGACATCATGACGACGTCTTTAGAAAAATATATATAACAGAAACCACACTTTTCTTCTTCTATGTTGTATGTTATTTTTTAGTGTTTTCCTTTTAAGAAATCTATAGGGGATCGTGAATTGAATCTTAAGCAATCTTTAATCGTACCTGAAATATGGAACTGATAAATCGTTGATGGATTGTCAAGGAGGAAGCACTAAAGGGATGATAATATACAATAATAGTTATACACAATCATCAAACACTAAGAAGATATATTTTATAATCGCCTATTATCCCTACTTTTCACGTATCATTAAAAATAGCGACCATTTCACGCTTTGGCAACAATATTTACACAATACAGAGTCATACAAATACACTTTTTACTTTTAAAACCAGAGAATAATCAATCATTGTATGATCAAATCAAACCCTTTGTAACAAATAATTGGAAACGTTTGGGCTTTTATGTGTAGATAGATATTAAACAGTAATATTTTATTTTGTGGAAGGACGGTGGATCATATGCTAATAATTCCACATTGTTAAAATTTTTAATCAAAGCTGGATAGTAATTGAAACGTGGGACCCCTTAATTCAAGCTCCAACTCACATGTGATAGCCGACGATTTCACAATACAATGTATTTTCTTCTTCATTAATTACATTGCATAATGTAAAGTATTATTATAGTATTTTCATCTTTAGCTATCAATAGAAAAAAAACGAAAAATTGGACAAAAGTATACAGTCTTGAAGAAGTATATCAGTCCCATGCATCCTCTTAGCAAACAAGACCAACTTCATTAACATAAACATTTCTACGTATAAGCTAAAAAAAAACCACCCAAGACTCTCTTTATACGATTCTTAAAACAATCCTCTACATGCAGGAGATGTCTCGCCGCTCAAAACCACTAGTTCTCGCTATCTTCATGGCGATTGCGTTTCCGATGATGATCAACGCATTGGATTCTCCAGCCGCAAGAAAACTCGATGAGGAGCCAATAAAGTGCACGCCATGTCTTCAAAAGCCTCCTCCTCCTCCTCCATCACCTCCACCACCCACTACAAGAAAACTAGTATATAGCCACAATTCATCTACAAACATTTCGTGGCGATGAAAATATAGCCACAAAATATCCACAAAATAGCTGCGACACAATTTTGTGGCTATTACGTAGCTTTTTGTGACTATTTAGCAACAAAATATTGTTTGTGGCTATTCGAAGACACATAACCACAATTTAGCTACAATGTAAATTGTGGAAGTAAATAACCACGAAATTCCACGATTTGATCTGCAGCCAATATAGCCACAATAGTGTTCATAGCTACCCGAAGCCAGAAAAAAAAGTTAAAATATATTTTTTTTTTTTGAAAAAAGAAAAGTTAAAATATTAAAAAATAGATACAAACTATTTTCTGATTATTTGTGGCCACTTAAAATACATGGCTCCAATAAAATTGTGGCTATCCATAGCAAAGAGTGTAACATGTAAATGCACTCTTTTTTTAACATGTAATTGCACTTATCACTCATAAAAATATATAATATATATGTAATACCAATTTTTTTAGAATACTTACAATGCTCTATGGAAGGTTAAAATAATTTTTTCAGATATAGTAATATAATTGAATCAAGTTCCATACTATCGAGACACAATATATGCATTATGTATTGATTTATTCTTGGGTTCACTCCTTAAGGTGAACCTCTAGGTTCACCAACTAATATGATGGTATTGTTTTATATTTGATATGTTTTAAAAAAGAAAACAAAATCTTGTTAAGTTATATTATGTTTTTAAAATAAAAAATAGAAAAAAATTAATAAAAATTATAAATTTTACAAAAAAAAGAAAAAAATCTTTAAAAAAAATATTTTAACATTATATTATGTTTTTAAAATAAAAAGATAAAAATAAAAACAGTTATAATTGCAAAAAAAATACAATTTTTTTAAAAAAATCTTTTAATATATCTTTAAAATGAAAACAAAATATTGTTACATTATATTATGTTTAAAAATAAAAAGATAAAAATAAATAAAAAAGTATAAATTGGTTAGTATTAATTTTTTTTATTTAGTGTTTAAGATTTTTCCAAAGGGTTTATGATTTACTCAAGGGTTTAAGGTTTATGATTTACTCAAGGTTTAGGGTTTATGATTAGGGTTTAGTGTTAAAATATATTTTTTAAGAATTTTTTCGTTTTTTGTAGATATTATTTATTTATTTTTGTATTTTTATTTTAAAACATAATATAACTTAACAAGATGTATTTTTTTTTTAAGAAATATCAAATATGAAATAATAACATCATATTAGTTGGTGAACCTATAGGTTCATCCCAAAAGGTGAATCCAAAAATAACTCTTATGTATTACTATGCTATTTAGTTAATCTATATTATAATAGTTCACTTCTAAGGCTCCTAAAGCTATCCACATCAGCAAATTTGTGGGTCCCGCACATTTAAATTTTAAAAGCTTATAGTTTTTTTTAAATGACTATGAACAATGAATACACTTTAGCAAAGTGGTGTAAGGCATCTAATTAAGTCCACAAGCATGTGGGTTCAAATCACGTAGCTGTTATGTATTTTAGTTTTTTCCGTTCGGATTATTATCATATGAACTTTTTAGTTTTAATGTTTGTATGTTTTTTACCTCTGGATTTAAAGCCCAAAATAGTAAAAAAAAATCCTAAAGTTTGACGAACTCAAACCCAAAACAAGTAAAAATGAATCAAAAAACAAAAAACAAAAAACAAAACGAGTCTCACGCGCCACTATCATGTCCTAATATATATTTTATGTTAGAACATATTTCCTAATATATATTTTCAAAAAATTATGTATGTGAAATAAAATAAAAACAACAAAATTTAAGTATTTTTTTAATTTATAAAATAACTATGTAATTTCTCTTCCATTTTTAATAGTTACTATAATTTCATTTTTAACAGACTCCGGCGAATATATTTCCACAGTCGATGACGCCATAAATAAAAATCACATTATTCATGAACAAAATTCAAACTTACAAAAAAACATATCCAAACCTATCTATTGAAACCCAAACAACAAATATTAACTTAAATTAAAGTTATTTTCAAATTGATAAATCGTTTAGTACAAATATAAATACTATAAATAAATAATTATATCAAGTTTTGATCTCTGATATAAAAACTATTTCCAGCATAGAAAAATAACCATGATAGACACCTATTTTTATACACTAGAAATTATATTATAATTTAGTTATCCCTATAAAAATTACTTCGCATATAGATAACATTTAACACATTATATATATATACAATATTTTCACTTAACACTTTTGCTACATTTCTTTCCATTTCATTATTATTTGGTATTATTAGAATAACCCACAAAACCAACAATCGGAAAAAACACAAGCAAACAATAACGATCTCGGCCCCGCGCTTGCGCGGAAGATACGCAACTTGTTACATTAACTATCTAAGATTGTGGTTTGTTACATTATATATTCATCATGTTATTATTTTTAGATGTTCCTAGTAAAAAAAAAGTTGTTCAAATAATAACTTTATGCCACAGTGTATAGGTTCAATATTATAAACGCACAAACGACATCAAATATATTGTAAAACAATTAATGCTACACAACACTACAAAGATAAACCCATTATTTTTCAACTACCGTTCCTAGAGTTATACTTAAACATTATTTTCTAAGAGTTGGATTAAATGTTTCATCATAGGTTATTATTACACCAAAAAAGAAATGAAATTTCAAAACTAAATCCAAACATTATATTTATAAACCATAAATATGAAATTTAAATTCCAAATTCTATATCTAAATTCTAAACCTATCTCGAACTCCAAATCTTAAAACTAAATCCAAACAATATATTTCAAACCCTAAACTCTAAACATAATCTCTATATTCCAAATCATAAAATTTAAATATCATATATGCTCAACTTAAATTCATAAATCTAAACTCAAATCCAGCCCTATTCCCAAACCCCAAATCTTAAAACTCAGGCCAAACTTATCTAAACCTCAAATACCAAGTTATTGCTTCTTCCTTTACATTGTTAGATAACACTATATAAATGCAAAAATATAAAGATGCAAAATAGCTGATTATGTTTACCAAAAATACACATTTTACAAAGCTATGGTAATTTGAATGCTAAATTTTATCAAAATTGATATTTAATCATTAATCTTTTTTTATAAACAACCATTATTATAATTATTATTATTATTGTAGGAAATTAAGCACAAAATTTTTTAAGTGGCGGGACAGTTCCCGGGTATATAACTCCAATGGATAGCGACAACTAGATTCGCAACAATCTAAAAATTAGAAAGTGATCACAAATTTTTTTACTTCCCGGGTTGTTTTCCCGGCTAAACCAAATTACAGCCACTTGATTTATTACTTAAAGAAAAGAAAGCTAAACCTACTTGTTACCTCCGCCTAACTATTATTACGGATCTACTTCTTCTCTTCTCACAGTCAATCTCTTTTCCTTTCACTTTAATCCTCAGTATCCTTTCTCTCTTCCTTTATGTTTCTCTGTTTATCAAGGTCAGAGATCTCTTATTTGTTTTCTTTTTAGATTGAAATCTGATGGGTCAATTTTCTGGGTTTTAATTTGCATGTACTGTTTCGTTTTAGGGTTGGTTTCGATTTTGATAAAAATATGAGATGTAGCTTCATTGGGTTGGGTCGATATGTGTTCTAGGGTTTGTAGTGTTTTGTTCAAGTGATTTGGTCGATATGGATAAATTCTCAGAAGTCTGGGTCGATTTTTTCAAGCTTATTTGTAATGTTTAGTTTTGTTTTCTGTATATAATTCTCTCACATGTTCTTTTGCAGATGAATATCCTACATGGTTCTTCTTCAGGGACAGCTAGGAGGAGCCGTCAAACTTGTTTTCCTCCTGGATTAAACAGTCCTGCTAGGTCCGCTTCTCTTCCTCCTGGAGTGACCAAACCAGCTCTGTCTGCTTCTCAACATCCACTTCCAAGCTTAGCTGCTGTGATGGGTGAACCTGAGAGACGTAACATGCCTCTTTCCATCCACAATGGGCCAATGAAACTTTATGGTGAGTTCAGTGTTTCAGTTATTTGTTTGTTGTTTGAGTTATTTTCTTAAGTTCTATCTTTGAGCTATTAGTTCAGAAAAGAACTAAAGGATATAGGTGATTTGTTGATTTGATTACGTATGTCAAAAACGATTGTTTTTAGGTGTTTGAGTGTTTGATTTATTTGTAATGTTTTGTGTTTGAGTTATGAGTTCAGACAGTAAACATGTATTAGGTCTAAGCATAATGGCTATTGTAATTCTTTGAGTTTACATTGGTCTTTGCCTCAGCTAACAAAACGTTTGGGTGTTTTTTTCATAGGTTTGGGATAGACGACTGTGTCCGGAAAGATGTAGTGTCAACATATCAGTCAAACTGTTTACATTGAAGTAAGAATCTCCTAATCTAACGCAAATAATCAATTTTAATAGCATAAGAATTTTGGTTTTGCCTAATGAATTGATCGAAACTGTTTTTGTGGTATTCTATATATATGAGTCTTTTTCTTCAATTTTTTTTTTCTTGTAGGTGGCAACCAATGGCAAAGGGAGAGTTTCTGGGCTTGGTTCAATTCCAGATATTGATGATGAACCAAGTGAGACTTCACCACTCTTTATTTACTCATGTGGCTGTTGATGGACGCTTGACCACCGTGGAGGGTGTTGTAAGAGGTGCTGATGAAGATGAATGGAGTGGATCCTGTTACCTTTGAACCTATTCAGCGTGATAGTGATGCCTCTGTTCCAACTCCTCAATCAAGCCAAGAACTTGACCAAAATTCTCCCGTACACTCTCTCCAATCTGATCTTGGTGTCTTTTATGTTTATACTAAGTTAAACTCTAACATCATTACTTGTCTTTTGTAAAAACATAACTAGATGTTTTTTGTAACTATTGAAGAACATCATTAGATGTCTTTTGTAAAAAACCTATAATTTTAATGGTATTTGAATGTTTAAATTAATTATTATGCTTTTAATCTCATGATTTTGTTTAATGATTTAAATTTGATTTCACATTAATAATAAAATACAGATTAAAAATAAACTAAAACCAATAATAAAGCCACAGAAAAGCACACATAAATTTGTGGCAATGTGTAAACTAAAACCACTAATTTCTACTTCATAAGTTGTGGCTAGACAAGCCACAAATACAAACAATTGTGGTTATTTTGTGTCAAAATTTCCACAAGACGTTTTGTTGATATTTGTAGAAAAAGCCACGATTTTAAAATGCCACGAGTTGTGGCTGATAAAACCACAAAATTCTTGTGGCTATTTGCGTGTAAAATCCACAATTAGTTTGTAGTTATTTGTAGAACATTTTCTACAGTTTAGACCGTGACTTTTTGTAGCCAAAATTGCAACGAATCCGAGTTAACGCTATTTGTAGCTATTGGCCACAAAAATGGGTTGTGGCTAAGTCGTAGAAGTGCAGCAACAAATAGCAACGTTCATCCGATTGCCACAAGCTCATAGTCAGCGAAATTTTTGTGTGGCGATTCGTGGCTAAGCGTTAAATAGCCATAAAAATCAGTCGATAGCTACAATATTTTCCGTGGCTAAAAACAGAATTTCTTGTAGTGACCGTCTCCTTCTTGTCCTCCTCCACCACGGCCTCCTTCTCCGCCGAAGAAGTCTAACTGTCCGCCTCCTCCGTCGACTTACATATACATGACTGGTCCTCCAGGAGAGTTGTATCCCGTTGAACAACAGTTTGGAGAAGCTGCTGCAAAGAGCTCAAGGGTCGTGAAGATCTCTGGTCTAATCGCGTTTGGAGTTATGGGTTTCTTGATGAGAATGAATTGATGGATTTTCTATTGTTTGATCGTCTCATAGATTCATTTTGCTTTAACGGATGGTATAATGATGTTCCTGACAACTCATAGTTATTGTCCGAAAAATTATCGATATGGATTATGTTTATCTCAAGTTAGAACCGATTTATCATTTTTTCCTTTGTACCAACAATTCTAATGAATATATGCTTATTAAATATTTTTGTATTTACAGAGGTATTAATTCTATAAAGTATATATGTGATCGCTTCTCAACTTAACAGTCTTAATTAGGTTGATATATCCTCAAAGTATAATGTTTGTAGAATGGTTGAACATTCCAATTTGATATATCCTCAAAATGTTTTCATAAAGTGTTTTATTTAAGGTTACAAACTCGGTGTATTTGGAGTATCTCTGGCTCTACACATCTTTAACTTTCACTTTGACATAGAATTTACACTAAAATATATATTTTAATTTTATTCTATTTTTACTTGATAACGAAAAAAAAATTATATCGTAAACGATAATATTCCGATCTTTTTATTTATTACTCTATTTATATTTTAAAATAGAATAGAATTGAAATAAAAATTAACTCCATTTTTGAGTACTTTATAAAATGAAAAATGAAATAATACAATAGAACTGCTTTGAAGTTTTAATATTAAAAACGAACTAGGAGAAAATGACTAAACGAGTAATATAAAATTAAGTCGCGATTTTTGAATTTTACATTAGATAGAACTTTCAGGAAGAGTGTGAAAGATTTTGATGTTGTCTTGTTGTAATTCTTGCCTAAATAAAAGCTAAAGAAATAGAAATGAAACGTAATTTCTACCTATAAAGCTCTACTCTTTTAGTTCTATATATATTTGTATTATTATCTCAGTCCACCTCATCTCTCCTTTGCTTTCTTAATAAGCATATAAAAGTATAAATAATTAACAAAAGGATTGAGGAGAAAAAAAAAAGAATCAACAGATTAGGCTCCCCTCTCTTTCGTTTGTTTTTTCAGAGGCTTTCCCATTGTATAATTTTATAATGCGGGAAATAATAGAGCAAATCACAGCCTGGGCTTAATTATAAGCTGCTAATCATCTTAGCTACTAGCGAGTGATACACATGCATATGATATATGTCGTGGCTTTTTTCATGCCGTGTGTAAGAATAATCTCCAAGTGGTCCTCAAATAAATGGGAGTTACAACAAAAAAAGGATAAGCATTTGGTACCTCTTACTCACGAAAATATTTACATGATTTTATAAGTTTTATCGCATATTGAATGTAAAATAAGTTTTGGTCTAAATCTATCTCTACGTAATAACAAAAATTATATTTCTTCTATATTTCTTGAGAAAGAGAAATTAGTCTCTATATTTTCTTCCCTCTCCTCTGGTCATAGCAACTAGCAAGAAGCTCTCTAACAAAATGCGAGCAACTGGTATTTTCTAGTACTAACCGTGTAACGTAAAGTTTAAACGTTTCACATGTAATTGTATTCGGGAATTTTGACGTTGCATATAGTATATAGTATATACTAGTATGAATAGAACCCGCCAATGTTTTTTTAATTCAATTTCATCATGTCTATCAAGCGGTGACTTGCATCATTCATGGATTCCTTGAAGAGGGACAAACTTATACAGCCAAGTATCAAATTTACAAGACAACAAGTGTATCGGAGCCACAATACACGTTAAGATCTCATTGACCTTGTTAGTCGTCACTATTCATCATTTTCATCACTTTGTCTTTTGTGACTTGTCTTAAATCACTTAAATGAACATATATTTTTTTTGTTCAAAACAATGTAACCAAACTTTTACTTAAAAAAATCCCTTCACTTAATGGTTTCCACTCGGACTCAATCACACAACAAGTAACAGAGAAAAAAAAAATCTCCTACTTCTCTCTTTTCTCTTACTAAAAACATTTGTTTGCTTATCATTAAAAAAATCTTTCATAAAAAGAAAAACGATAGCCATGATGAGTAAACGTTGCAGTCACCTCTTAAGTCTACTCTTCGTCTCTACTCTTCTGAGCTTCCCGTTCATAACCATATCAGAGACGCCGTGTCCGTACCCTTGTTACCCTCCTCCAACTGGTGGTGGCTCAACTCAACCGACCGGTTATTACCCTCCTCCAGCCGGTAATTATCCTCCTCCAACTGGTTATAACCCTCCTCCAACTGGAAATGTACCGAATTACCCTTCTCCACCGTACGTCGGAGGTGACTCCGGCGGAGGATATTACGGTCCTCCACCGCCTGACCCTATCTTGCCTTACTTCCCGTTCTACTACAGAAAGCCTCCTCATCAGACGGATCAGTCATCATCTTCATCTGTTTCAGTGGGATCAACGGTCAAGATTGTAATGGTGGCAAGTGTTCTTGCGTTTCTTCGGGGTAACGTCTAGTTTATAAGTTTAAAATGTAATTTTCGTTAGATGAAACTTTATGTTACGATATTACTATATAAGAAGTGCGGTGTGGTGCAATATGATATGCTTTAGTTAGTGTAAAGATGAATCAACAAGTTGGAGAAAGGGTTTAAACCTATAGGCTTAGAACTTTATTCGATCCTCCTTTTGCTTTTGCATTATTGTTATGTTTAATTACATGTAGTTTTTAAATTACATCATGTTGTTGTTGTCGCGATGTCTAACATTAGGATAAGTGCAATACAACCAATGTGGAGAACGTCACTTTCGGTTGGTGTGACTTTGCAGGTGGATTTATGGCATGGGCAATTGCACTTAATTCACGTTAAGACTTTTCTATATATTTACACATTCTAAAATAACACAAACACTACACAAAAGTTATGATTTTAGAAACTACCTCTACTTTGTAAACATAAAAAGCTTAAAACCATCATAAAGTTTAGGTTAACAACTGTTTTATGAGTTTTAAGTAAAATTACTAGATCATTTAAAACTCCTTCCTAGTTTTAGTAACTACAACTTTCGGAATTTATAAAAATTAATGATTTTCTTGATGATTGAAAAACATACAATGCGGTATCTTCGAATCTTGATTATTGTGTTTTTGTTCCTGCCATTAAACATGCTTCAGAACTTGCCAAATTAATTATCATCCCTCTTCAACTTGTACACTTTAAAAAGAAATTGGTTTGCCTTTGTTCAAAGGGACTATTTGTTTTGTAAACTTCAATTGGTCACTTCACAATGAACAATGTTTCGAAAATGATCATAACTACTATGGATACGTCCATGGAGGCATAGACAACCCAATTCAACATGATCATAATTTCATATAATTATCTCATAAATCTTGATTTACTAATTTTTCTATTTTTAGTTTTAGTTTTATAAATAAATTTAAATAATATATTGCTAGATCGAAAAACTTGTAAAATATTTTAAATTAATTTTGCTTATTTTCCATTTACTTATACAAAAGATTGATTGGTTCATACTATAATTTAAAAGTATTACTATGCAGAGTTTTCTTATTGGATATAACACGTACTTAGCAGAGTTACAATTATATAAGCTTAAGGGAATGATAAAAGCATAGGATGATAATAGATGGCGACGCAGTATTCCAACTACCACATGTCCGTTTAGTTCCCGCTCTTCCGAGTACCAACCTTCTGTTTTGTTTCAACGGCCATAAAGTTACCCTTTTGCAAACCCGAATCTTTACCTACACTCTGTTTTCTATTACCCACTTTTACCGTCTTACCTTCTTCAAAACCGTGTTTATTACCACCAACTCTTGACACCGTCCTGTTCGTACTTGAGACTGAGGTCACGCTTCGTGGTCTTGATGGTGCTACTTTAGATTGCTCGGTCTGAAAACGTTTTTAAAGATCGCAAGTTTAAAGTATTAAATTGATTGCATTGCTACTTTTTGGTTCTTACTACAAGTAGACTAGTCGATGGACTATTTGAAATATAACTTCTTCTTGTTTCAGACAAAGATTGTACATACCTTGTTACGAGACACCGGTCTAGTGATGGTGTTGTAAAATGAAGGCATTGGTGTTGCCTTAAAGTTGAGGCTTTTTCTGAATTGCTTTATCTCAGCTTCTGCCTTTTGCTGCATCCCAAAATGTAACTCTAAACCAATTAGCTTTTGACATGAGACATGTCTAAGTTTCGAAGAGAGTTGATGATACCTGTGTTTTTGCTTGAACCTGGTTAGTCTCTGTCTTTTTAGCATGTATTTTCTCCTCCAATTTCATATAGAACTAAAAAGAAAAAAAAGTGTTTTACAAGGTTTTGCTTAAATCAAGAATAAATAATAGTTTTCTTGAAGAGAAAGAAAACCTCTTTTCTCTTCTCAGCTCGTTCGCTACATTTGAAACGGAAACTAGTAACACCTGTACTCATCTCCAGCTTAGCAGAACAAGAACTAGTCTTGGGCCTGAAAGTGACAATGGTCAGATTGTTGAAGTCGATTACATCATTTACAGTGGTCTTAGTATTAAACCTGTTTGTGGCAATTCGAGTCTCTATTTTCTTCGCTGTTGAAGGTCGAGATTCAACACTTATCTTCGGTCTTAAACCTATTTGGCTGCCAAAAAACCCAATACGTTCTTAGGTAAAGAGAACAGAGTTACAACATTTTTCTCTATGGAAAAAAAAAGCGTAAAAGTTACCTCTTGGCATCAACTTTTGTTTTAGAGTTAGTCTTTAAAGAAGAACCCTTTGTCCTCACAGAAGCAGCTTTTGGAGTTACATCATGTCTCTTTGTAGAAGCTTTAGTCACACTCACAGCTTTAGGACTAATAGGTTTTGCATTTGGCAGAGACTTTGGTCCACATGCAGATGATGGTCTTTCCGTAGCATCAGATGCCTATTAGTAGACCAAGAAACACATTATGTTTATATGTCTGAATGTGTTAAAAAAACAACAAGTAGAGAGTCTCACCTTTTCTTGAACATGTTCCTCAAGTCTTGATTCTGTTTCTTGAACTTCAACACAATGCTCTTTATCCTCATCATCAACTCGAATCTCAATCTCTAGAGACATCTCTTGTTCTCCAAGATCCTCACAACTATCTTCTTTAATAGCTACACACTCCACTGAAACTACTTCAACTTTGTCCAAAGAAACATCAAGAGTCCCGCCTTCTTCATCAAGCTCGATCACATCATCCGTATTCACAACAATCTCATCATAGCTCACATCACATTCCTCAACATACTCACACTGAATCTTCCCTTGGTAGTTACAAGGACTCTCTGATTGACTCGTGTTCTCAGAGAAACTCCCATCAGATCGATAATCCTCGAAACTTTCAGTTGCATCATCATCATAACTTTTTTGACGAACACCCCAAGTCTGAGATTCAATAGAAGCAGGAACTCGCATCCCTCTCTTCTTGAAATGAGCTTCGAAATGAGCTTTCATCTCAGTAACAGAGCCAGGTTTTGAGCACTTGTCAACTTCTTCAAGATACCTATTGTGTGAAAACGATGATCTCTTCTCCCATGATAACCCTTCTTCCTCGAATCTCCCAAACGATATCGATCCCGAGTGTATAGAACTCTCCTGTTTCATCAAAGATTCATCAACCAATAAATAAAATACCAATCCTATAACGAACTTCCTCGTATCTCGACACCCTTCTATTTAAGACCACAACTTCCACGACATAACGTAAAAGCTTAATAAGACCAAAACAAGGCAAGCACAGTTGAGTGTTATGCAAGTAAGTTACAATAGAAGAAGTTACCTGAAAAGTAAGGCTAAAGGGTTGTTGAATCTCGCTTCCTGCCATTGTTATCTCTCTATCTCATACAATGAAAATGTTAAAAACCATTGAAGTAGAGAAGAATAAGAAGATGTGGAGAAAGAGAGGGATCGAGATTGGTAGACGAAAGGGTGAAAGAATCATGTCATGTGCTTTTGTTTTTTTGTCTTCTTCTTCTCGTTAGACGTTGGTCACGTTCTCCGTTATCACGCCCGTTTATTTCGGGTTTGAGTTAACACGATCAACGGTTCAGATCTTTGTTTTTAATGTGTAAACGGCGGTTTTCTTCTACTGACGGCAGATTTGATCGGTTTATTTTATTTTTTTAATGTGGCAGGGTTACGCCACGTGATATGACTCCACTACATATTTATTTTGATAAATTTTTATATTTAAAATTGTGGGGATCCAGATAAGAATTTTCCTCGAGCCCGTAAAGATTTTACGTTGATAATTTCAAAATTCTACTAGGTTGTGGTCCTTACGATGCATTTACAAAGTGGGCTTACAGTTTCACTGGGCTTGGGCCGTAGTTGTAAATAATCAAAAGGCTTATTTAAAAGGCCATAATTATAATTTGATTTTAATCTCCGAACATTGTTAATATTGGGTCATACATAACCGTTTGACCAAAAAAAGAGTTATCACCAAAACATTATGGACCATATGCATTTGTACTTTGGGCACATTGCAAGAACCGAGTTTGGTAGCGAATGAACTTCTTTCATTGTCGACCGGTAAGAACTACGAAAGCATTATCTCTTATAGTTTTGTATGGAGTCAAGCGTAAGCAAATGACAAGGTCTTCTATCATCTTAGGTTCATTTGGTAGTTTGCACTTTGTTCCGAGCGACCGTTTTCATCTGGTAGCTTCTCCTCCAACATGTCGTCCACAGTAATTCGTTTATTTTCACGATGGTAAAGTCAACCCACTTAAGAATTCACATTACACTAGAAAACCTATCAAAATAGATCAGTACGTGAACTGAAAAAGAAGTGTAGGGAACCAAAGATAATGTGAAGAAAATCAGCCATGAGACACAACAAGAAAGTACACCAAAACCAAACTAATGTCGGGAAACACTTGTATTTGCCTTTACATTTCTTTGCTTTTAGCCTATTTAACTTTACAGTTCTTTCTTTTTCCTTAATAATTCTGTTTATTGAATACCACAAACACACACTTTTTCATTTGACAACAACTAACCACACAGTTACCTTCAAGAAATCTACTTATCCAAAGTATGTCCAGATTCACCATATCAAAGTTAATAAAACAATAAAAAAATTATATCACCAAATCGAGAAGAACTTAAGGAAACTAGGTTCATTACCAAAAGAAAAATAAGTATATAATGAAAAAAAACACTTTAAGCTAAACTCCATTATATGATTGTAATATATTTCTTTGTGGTTAACGAAAAATTAAAAAGGAAGACTTGAGATGGAGTTGGCATGTGCGTATTGAGGGAGTGCGACTGGTCCCCAGACGCAAAGCTTCCTTTGTCTTGAGACACCGACCGGTGTCTGTGGTTCGGCCGACACCCACCTTCACCTGTCCTTCTCTCTCTCAATCTGTTCACGTTTCATTTTCTTCTTTTGCTTTTTTTTTTAATAAATTATATATTTGTGAATTCAATTATTAGTTATGTGATGGTATGCCACGAGAATGCAGCCACGCACACGAGGACACCACCATATCCTCTCATTACCTTCCCAATCACTAAACTTATTTTCATTTCTTCTACCTTGTTCGCGTAAAAACACTTGTCTAAAGTAGAAACGTACTGATAGCTACTCAGAATCTATATGAAGATTTGACTGCACAAAATGAAATAGGCTGTTGTAAGATTAACCCTAATATAATTTATCTCCTACCCTATTTGGATAACTTCTAAATATCTTACAAATATCTTTAGTTAATGTTACTGTTTTACCATGACAACCAGATGATTTTTAAGTTTTAACTTTTTACGATTTTGAGTTTTCTTATGAATCTTTGTTCCAGTTAGGCAGTTATGTACCAATTTCTCATCCCTTCCGACCTATCAATATATTTATTCATATGTATATCATATTCTACATTTGTTCTAAAAGAAATTGCACATTTATGGTAACGGGTAAGAGGGTTGGGATGAATAGTTTCAAAATTGTAGGGACAGAAAGACTATTTGGCTCTACGTTCGTAAATTGTGATCCACATATTTTCTTTTCTTCCTCTTCGACAGGTATACTGTGACTCGATCCATTGCCTTCAGCATAACTGGGACAATTAAGTCACAGTTGTTCTTTTCTTTCTTCCATTGGGTCCATTCTCTTGTTACTTCAATTCAATGCCACTGCATTCAATTATATAATACAAAGGGTTCTCTTATCTATTGCACGTCCATTTTCACTCTAGTTTCATTAATCATCTTCAACGGTTTGTTCGCTCAACGTAACGTGCATTCGTGTTTCACGTCCCTACCTTACACTTTGTCCATCGTGTTGTAGGCCGGATGGTCCGGTTTATGCCAAGACCCTTGACATGGCCTAATTTGATCATATCACTGAAACCAATAAGGAAAATCCAAAGAAGATAAACGTAACAGAAGGTGCCAATGAGGGGAATTTTTGAGCACATGAGAGGAGTGGGCACATAGTTAATAATAGTATAGAGACAGCCCGCACGAGTAGAAGAGAAAGCAAACAAGAACGAAACATTCATAATTTAAAAACAGATTTATTCTCTCTCTCTCTTTGTCTAAACGTACACTTAAGTTTTTTTTTGGGATTTAAGCACTCCTGCATCGAGATATTGTTAACTGGAGTTGAATTTAGCTGCTTGCGTCAATTTAGTTATACTTTCTTTTGTTTCGGTTTGGATAAAGAAGACTTTATTTGTATTAAAGAACCTTTTTAGATGCCAAACTGCTTTAGCAAAATGGGATCCAAATTACTTATATTATTTGAACATTACCAAGTCTGCTAAACAGAAATGTATATATCCGAATATAAATTTTCTCTAACAAAGTTAGGATACCATTTTATCTAACAAAAGTTATGATTTATATTAATTCGGGTACTAAAGTCGTTTGAAAATTTTCTTATATTCTAATCACTTGGCTTATAGTTCATAAACTAAACACATATATATACATGTACCTAGCTCTCCTCCAAATAGTAATAAGAATAAAGTTTGCTACATTTTGTGGGAGGTTCAGTTAATCATGCGTGGTTTGTAATTATGGTACTAATCTATTATCATCGAGACAATGCCCTTTTATCCAGAAGCAAAAATACATGACGAAGTTACCGATGATTCCATGGCAAATTTCGATAAAAACAAGAAATATATTATAGGCTAAAAATAAAAGTTTTAATACTATTATATAGTTGATTGAAATGGAGGTGCACGGAGGAGCCATTACAGCTTTTGTGCGACGCATGTTGGTCTTATTAGACTTTTAAATGGAGACTCTAATCTTGATAATCAATTTAATTAATAATTAGCCGACCAATTTTATAAGCCGTGACGGTGGATTAACTGCTTACAGACTTCTTTTGATTTGCGTCCCCTAATGTTCCCATCTAATGCGACAACACATAATCGAATCCCAATCAACGTTTTTCCCACTTATTACTTGATTAATCACTTATTAATCCCTGATTAGTGTTCACTGCCATCGTTTTCACGTCTGGATTAGGTGATAGAGTGTAAGAATCACTGGTTTCGAAACACATTTTTAAGGGTAACGAAACACAGATTAGGTGATAAAAATGACATGCAAGGTTGGAAATTATTACTTTCTACATTATTTTTTTGCAAAAAGTATTAAATTTTCTATAAGTACATGCACAAAAACTTAATTGGGTATTAAATGACAATACCATTTATTTATACCTGAAACTACTAAATCTGTTCTACCATTTTCAAGTAATGCAAGTTATAAGACTATTACTTGGATTACATATAATAGGAGTATATTAACTTTTAGATTTACAAGTTGTATTAATTTTTTTTTTGAAAGAATTTTAAATTTATTCATATAAAAAAACGTTTGTACAGAAAAGGAATGCAAATTTTTATACATTCTACTTAAGACTCTAAATTTTACTCTAAATTATTTTCTGCCTATCCAAATTCCCATAGTCTTTTCATACTTTCCTCCATTCCTCTTCTTCAAAGAAGGTGATTCTGTTTCATACCAGCTTTTCCATCTTTGGGAATAAACAAGAAACTGGCTGTGATGGATTGCCAACTCTTCTAGCATTTATTTATCTCTTGCCATAGCGCATAGGTAACAGCCTGAAGACAGTATAGATTTATCATCCAAAAAAAACAAACGCCAATATAGATTTGTGAATTGAAATTTATCCATCAGATTATTTTTACTTTATATCCACCAACGCATGTCTAGATACTTAATTTTAAATATTAGGAAGATAAAATCGACCCGATATTAGGTTATAAAAAATAGCCAGAGTATGAGCTAAACACATATTAGGTTATAAAAATGACCGGAGTATGAGTAAAACCCGGTCATTTCAGTCAATTTATGTATATAACTAGGATAAGACATACGCCTTGCGCAGGGTGAATATATGTAATTAAAATATAAAATTTTAATATTCACAAATTTAAAATTTACATATGATTGTTTTTGTATGTATTTGAAATTTTAGAATTTTGGGATTTTTATATAATTATCTATACGTATG
The DNA here is from genome assembly GCA_932364175.1 of Eruca vesicaria subsp. sativa. Taxonomy (NCBI): domain Eukaryota; kingdom Viridiplantae; phylum Streptophyta; class Magnoliopsida; order Brassicales; family Brassicaceae; genus Eruca; species Eruca vesicaria. The sequence goes on along the minus strand of CAKOAT010069377.1, from coordinate 115,149 downwards.
ATCAAAAACAACTTTAATTAGAAATGTAAATCAAATCTTAGAATTTAATGGATCTGATTTCATATATCTTTTTACTTTTCAGTGTTCGAGTGATGGAAAATAAATGGAGTGTCACTGGGCTTGATTGGTAGAGTATAGCAAGTTCCCTAATGTTTTTAAAGAAGCAATTGGTNAAATCTTAGAATTTAATGGATCTGATTTCATATATCTTTTTACTTTTCAGTGTTCGAGTGATGGAAAATAAATGGAGTGTCACTGGGCTTGATTGGTAGAGTATAGCAAGTTCCCTAATGTTTTTAAAGAAGCAATTGGTAAAATATTTGCAATTAAAATATATAAAGTTTCTAAACTAATTTAATATAATTTATTTATATGTCTAATAATATTAGAAAATTATATTTTTAAAAAATTATATTTTTTAAAAATAATTTTCTAAAAAATTAGGTTAAATTTAAAATTATTTTTAAAAGCAATATTTTAAGTTTTTTGAATACAAATAAACAATTTAAAATTAATTATTGTCATGATTTAACATAGCCATAATGATTTAAAAAATTAAAAAAAAAAAAAGTTAACAAATAAAAAATTAACTCAGTTTTATATCATGATTTAACAATTTAAAAATTAATTATGGTTATGAGAAGTTTACGTTCACGTGTCAATCCTATTTATCTTCCAGTTATGAGAAGTTTACGTTCACGTGTCAATCATATTTATCTTCCATTTTTCTCTTGCTATGTTTTTTTTTATATTTTGGTTATTACTCGGTATAAATATTTATTTTTAATTTTATTCTCATTTTGTTTGTTTGTTTTGACCTGAAATTTAGAAAATATTTAAGTTTTAAAATAATTAAACAGATAAATACTTAGGTTAAGATCTGCACTTTATGCACAATAAGTATTTTATATTTATTATTTATTTTATATTTTTCTGCATATTATAAATAATAAAATAATAAATATATATATATTAAATAACTAAGAAATCAATTACTATTA
>CAKOAT010069377.1:83990-112834 GCA_932364175.1 Eruca vesicaria subsp. sativa | reverse complement strand
TTTTGACCTGAAATTTAGAAAATATTTAAGTTTTAAAATAATTAAACAGATAAATACTTAGGTTAAGATCTGCACTTTATGCACAATAAGTATTTTATATTTATTATTTATTTTATATTTTTCTGCATATTATAAATAATAAAATAATAAATATATATATATTAAATAACTAAGAAATCAATTACTATTATGTAACAAACTGGCGTATGCATATAAATTTAACTATTACTCTTGTTTATTCACAATTAGGGTAAATAAATCAAAATAATCAATCTTATATATTGTATATGATATATAATTAAATTTAAATGATATAAACATAGTAATATAGCACACTTTTAATATGGATATTTATTAAATGAGGTTTCTACTCATATGATTATTTGCATATTTGTGTAATAAAACTTTACACCAATGATTTATAAATTACGTTATGATTATTTGAATTTAAGTATTTTCCATTTTACATATACACTTCCATAAATTAAAAGGAATGAAGTTATTATAGTTAATATATGCAAATCGTTATCAAATTGTATATTTTCCTTTTCTTCCATTACATGCGTGCGATATATATAAATATATAAACTATGTTACATNTAAGTATTTTCCATTTTACATATACACTTCCATAAATTAAAAGGAATGAAGTTATTATAGTTAATATATGCAAATCGTTATCAAATTGTATATTTTCCTTTTCTTCCATTACATGCGTGCGATATATATAAATATATAAACTATGTTACATGCGTTATATGCGTCTCTAATTATTTTTCCCTAGCAAATTTCAATTGAATCTAAAGCCGCCACGTCAGTTTAATTGATATGCTAATTGATTGACAACTAAGCAAAGTTACTTTTTAATTAATACAAACTTGAGGTTACATCTTTTCAAATGTTTCTCAATTAATATATAGGGGATTAATATGCGTTTTCTACTTTGTTGACAAAAGGAAAAGAAAACATACTCGACTTTAATAAACAAAAACTCAAAAGAAAAGGAAAAAAAACAAGTAAAAAGAAAAGAAAAGGCAGCTTTTATTAAACTTTTATATATGCTTTTAACTTTTAGTTATCTTTCTGCCTTTTTCTTTACATTCTTTAATAGTTTTTCATCATCCCTACACACTATATGGGGACTATGATTATATCACTCATCAGCTTAAACTAATGATAACACGTTCAGTGCCAAAGCGCCTAACTCATATCTTCCACTACCATTCTCATTATCACAGCGGGAAAGGATCAGTAAATCCACTCACTATATTATAAAATCTACTAAAATCTCAGCAACTTAACAGGAATAACATTGCTTCATAAGCGTTATTATGCTTATCTGATGAAAACTTGAACTAGGGAAGATTCAAAACCACACTTTGTTTCACTAAGAAAAAAAGCTACACATCAAACAAGTAGTCGTGACCCGAAATGTAATCAAAGAAACACATAACAAAAGGGACATGTGTAAACCAAAAAAAAAGTTACAAAATAATAAGTTGTCTTCTTCCTCCAATCTTTTATTTAATCTTTGTTTTGTCTCGTTGCTCCATGTTTTGCTCCTCAATATCTGCGTCCCATTGTCTCACCCTTTTTATCTCCCAATATTCTATATGTAAAATATAGTGAAGAGAGGGTTTCTCGGCGTGTAATGTAAGGCATCATCACCCTCAAATATCATGCTACTCCCTATTGAACTAATTATATACTCTAAACTTTAGTTGGTTCCACCCACACGTTGAAACATTCTTTTCTTCCTCTTCCCTCTACATTTGAGCCATTAAAGGTTCACATAATCGACGGCTTATAACCCAAGTAGAATGTAGTAAACGAGCGTGATCGGAAGCGCTATAAGCATTCCAAATATTACCCTGCAAATTCATCCGATTTAACTATGTTAAATTTTTTGGAATAACATTAATAATCTTTTGAATACTAACCATAAAATTCAATGACTTACCCTGTACTTAAAATAGCAGGATGAACGTTATACTCCTTTGCAAACACAAATGGTACAATCCCTTGAGGCAGTGCGGCCTTAAATATCGTACCAAAACACTAATTATTTTATTATCTAACACAAACCATTTACTATCAGATAAAGTTTATACATTTTCTAAATGCCGTTATTAAAGCGTAAGATATATATTTTTACCTGAACAATGGCGACACGCAGTAAATCACCATGCAACCCAATGGCTATAGAGGCAACCGCCATGACGGCTGGACCCGTGAGGAACCTAACCGCCATTGCAAATGTTGCCACTGAGTTCCCACAAGCGATTAATTTGGGTTGCAACGCCATGAACAACCCTTCACGATTTTTTCACATACAGTTTATGATTTCAAAATCAGTTGATAACTATATTTAATAATATCTACAAAATCCAATCAACTCCCATAAAAATTGGGACCATGACGACTATTAACGACACGAGACCATGTCGTCCATCATTACAATCTATCTAATAAGACGCTCACTCCATTGCCCCACATGTCGGATGGTCCATACCCCAATTGTGTTAATTAAATATTTGTTTCTAATATTTCTTCAAAATGACAAAACATCATATATATTTTGTGGACTAATAAATTTTCATGGACTAACATAGTCTACTTTTAAAGTGTGAACGCGTAAATATGTCAACAAAAGTATGTAAAATTAAGGAATATTATCCTACTATATAGTTTTCCATTAACAAAAAGAGAATGAAATAGAGTAGGAAGGTGAATTACCCAAACTGAACATAGCCATTCCAAGACCAGCATCAGATAGAATGGAGATAGATTGTTGAATTATTTTGGGCATTGCCACGTGCCACCTTCAAATTCAAAACCGGAATAAACTTCTCCAATAACCGGTCATTCCAACTCAAAAAATATAATCATCATGAGTTTTTATTAAGTTACTAACCGGAAAGCAACAAGCGCCCAAATGAGGCCAATGAGGCTAGAGTAAGTGTTAGGGTTTCTGATTAGCTTCCTCCACACCATGATCAGTATCAGCCTCGTCATCACACTCGCCGGCGGCATATGTTTCACGTGACTTGCGTCGCCTGGGGCTCCAAGTCCTGTTTTCGCTTGTAGCTCCGCTGAGGAACTAGGAGCATGTTTGTTCAGTCCGTTCTCAGCGTCTTTTGCTCTCTCTCCTTCTTCTTCTCTTCCAGCGAAATTAAAGCGTTCACCTCCAAAGTCTCCACTCGCCGGACGAGCTAAAGCTACAAACACAAAACAAAACCGAAGTTAGAAGTGAAACGTGGAGTTTTGGACATAACTCAAATTTTGTGTCTAACCTTTGCTCTCTCCGGTTTGAGATTGATCAGGGACTAACATTCTGATCTCTTTGGCACCTTGTTCGTTATTTGATCCCGAACCAGGAGCTCCTTCGGAAACGTTAAGACCCGCCCGATCAGAAACGGGTGACCCGTTTGAGCTCCACACAAACATGTGTAGCTCCTTGGCGTCATGGTTGTTGTTAGCCTTGCCGACAGTTTGAGTATTCATGTTTACGTCTTTAGGATTTTTACTAACGGCTTTATTGGCAGTAGATGTGGTTGTTGTTGAAGCAAACTCAGGATTCGGAGCCGGGTAAGACCCGCCTCCTCCTCCTCCTGGATAATACCCGAACTTCGGGGAGGAAGCTATAGCGCTATTCTCCTCGAAGTTCGAAGGTCTCGGAGTAGGGCCTCTAGAAGACTGCACGGAGTACATATCCGCGGGGCCGAAGTTGGAGAGACGGCCACCAGGGAAGCCCATCATCGAGTAAAAGTCAGAGTGGTTAAAATTTGAGCCTCTAGGAGTTGTGCTTAAGCTGTAAATCTCAGCTCCGGTGAGATTAGACGGTCTTGGAGTCATGTTAGGCCCGCAGAAAGAACGGCGAGAAGCGTTTGATTTCCTCACGGTGACGTGAAGCTTCCCGTCGTTTCCTATCTCTGCGTCCGTCTCAAGAAAATCATGGCCGTCGAGCGAAACGACGTCGGATTCAACTTTGAAGGAGACGATGGAAGCAGCCGTCTCGGGGAACTGCTCCATGATGAGCATCTTGGCGCCGCGAAACTCGAAGAGGAAGAGGAGAAGCGTGTACCAGATGATACACTGGAGGACTACGACTTGGACCATGAGTGAACCGGCGTATTCGCCGTACATGGCGATCAAGAGAGGGATTCCCATGACGAGAGTGTTGGGGAGAGTGGAGAGGGAGAAGATTGTGATGCTCCACTCGAGGCTACCGGAGCGGGTGAAGTTAGCCCAGAGGACTAAGAGGGCGAGCATGAGGATCTTTTGGAGAGTGTCGGCTGCGATGAAACGGAGGTTCATGGCGTAAGGGTTGTTGGTGGAGATGAAGTGGAAAGAGAGGAGAGGGACGGCGAAGATGGCGACGAAACGGTTTATTCCGGAGCATTGGTCGGGAGAGAAGATTTTCCACCACCGTACGGAGCCGTAGGCGAGGATCATGGCGACGTAGAGAGGTATCACTGCCGTGAGGACCGTGTAGAGGTCGTGCCACGAGATCATCGTGAAGGAGATTGAAAACCGTTAAGCAACGGTGTGGATGTATGAAGGGAGAATTGAAGAAGACTTGGAGCAGTGTGTGTGTGAAGGTGTGAGCAACTTTGGTTTTGAGGATATAATTTAAGGAGGGATGGCCACTTTACACCTCTTTATACAGCAAATACTTGACAACCCAAAGTTCCCTTTTACTTATTTTATTTATTTATTTTGTTTTAAATTTTTTCTTATTTTGTAAAATTTATCATAATTCTTATATATGATTGCCCCAGTCATAGTTTCATAGAATAACCATGCAGTGTACTGGGTAAATTTGCTAAGTGACTATAGTAGTTTATTTATGTAAATGCTAAAATGGGATCATCTGTTTCATTGTTTAATGCAAATATTACTCTTATTCGCTGATAGTTGTCTATTTGGCTAAGTAATAATAAAGTCTTAATACATGTCCTTCTATTTGCACATATATATAGAACAACGTGTTAGGTGATGAAATAATGTGGTATAAGAAGCAACAAAAATATATCACTACAACTGGTCTATGAAAATGTATCCCGCGAATACTAATGCAAGTTAGTTGTAAAACTGAAGTCTGCAACAGTTTTACTTGTACAGGTAGCATAAGATAGATCTTTAAAAGAAGGTCTGCATGTGGCATTCAACTAATGGAGATGGGCATCACAGACATACCTTTTCTCTTTTGTCCCCCCTCTTTGCTTTTGTATATTTTAATTTAACTTTCTTTCACACTCTCAAACGTATCCATTTTCGTGATATGAAGAATAGCGAATAAACCCTAACCAATAATAAAAATTAATAAAAAGTCTTTTATCAAGATAATAATAATAATAAAATTAATAGCTAGATATCAAATAGAATTAAAAAATTCCCATATTTTTCTAACAAAAAAAAGTTACAAAATCAATCATTAAAAAATTATGGAGACAAGATGGGCTGGAGACAAAGAAGATCCACCAAATAATTAGATGGCTCGAATGGAAGTTGGCTAATGGCGTGGAGTGTCTCTACATGTTGTTGTTAGGTTTACTCGTTTGTCCACTGAAGTAGGTAACACTAGGCCTGGGCTTTTCACCCGGACCCGAAGACCCGAACCGGAACCGACCCGAAAATTTACAAGTACTTATTGGGTCTAAATTTCTTTTACCCGAATAGACGCGGATCCGAAAAGAATCGACCCGAATAGACCCGGACCCGAAAAGAACCGACCCGAATAGACCCGACCCGATAAGAACCGATTTGTATCCGACTTATAAACATGTATATCCAAAACTATTATTTTTATGTTATGTTTTATATATCTATACTATTTTATAAGTTAGTTGAAATATCTTTTGTTAACAATATTTATTATTATTTGTAACATTTTTAAGTAATATAAAGTTTTAAAATGTAAAATTTAGAGTTTAAAAATGTTTTCTTTAATTATTAATAGTTTAATTTAAGTTATTTTATAAAAGTTTAGATATATATGAAAATTATTGATTGAATTTGGGCTTGTTATGTATTTTTTAGATTCTAAATACGCGGACCTAATCCGTACCCGATATGAATCCAAAAATTACGGGTATTTTAAAGGTATTGGAATTATAGACTCGAACCGACCCGGACCCGACAAGACTCGACCCGGAACCGACCCGAAAAAACATAGGTACCTATATTAATCTAAATTTCCAAGACCCGAAAAACCCGGACCCGACATGACCCGACCCAAACCCGATCCGAGGACCCGGATGGCCAGGCCTAGGCAACACTCAGTCACTCCTTACAGGAACTTAATCTTCGGCCTATAGTTTCGTCATTAGTTCTGCTTCATTATACATCGCTTCTCAACTATTTAACCACAAACATAGTCAAGTGGTACGATGGGTTTGAAAAAGTGCTAAGCATCCTAGATTCAGAATCTACCATTTCAAATAAATCCATTTGTATAATAATGTGAAATGTATATATCTAATTTCATTGCAAATAACCAGATCTGTTTGGGGCTGATAAATAAATCGTTTCCCTCACAAATTAGTCGGTTGGATTTCGGTACGTCAAACATTTGAATTATAAAAAAAGTAATTCTAAGACAAATTTAAATCTGAAATTTATATGATAAAAGGATTGACATTTTGATTTAGTTAATATGTAATCTGATTCCCCTTATTATATGACTAAAACTTCTCAATTTATTTTTATATTTTTACATAGAACTATTTTTTAGGTAGAACTAAATCCTTTTTTCTTTCTTTTGAAACACTGTAAACACAACTAAAGCCTCATATCATATGAATAAATGGCTGCGACAAAGAATGTCGTGACCTTCTTGTGACTTAGTGTGTTTGTATCTTTCTGGTTGCATAAATCATGACTGGACACAACTCCCTCAAATAAGTCCAAACATGAATGATTAATTCCGATTTGTAATAAATAATATCTGTCGTCCTTGCAAAACCAATTATACACCGTCGTAATTCAATTCAAATATTTTCATACTGAATCAATCTATAAATATATTAAACAATTGGCTTCGATTAACCAAATAAATTCTCCAAGATACCGGCATAAGATTTAGGGAACTTTTGGAAGCATTTCATATGTCAACGTAACCATTTTCATTTACAAGAAATATACTCAATCATCTAGCTAGTACAAAAGTACATATTATTGCAGTTAGTTTTTCTGGGTTACTTTGATGAATGACTTGTACTTGTACATGCTTTTCCAGTAGAGCTGTACCGGAAAAGGCCAGTAAAAGACAGCAGGTTCAAAAGTCTACCCGGTATCATATATATATATATATATAAATTTTTTTTTTTTTTTTTTTTTTATGATCAGGTTTCAAAGAGCCTGGTTCACTTTACTTGCCTTACAAAGCACCTCATTATACTTTTAAAATACAATATTACCCAAATTGCGTCCACTCTCTTTATCTTTTTTTTTGTAACACTACGTCCACTCTCTTATCAGAAAACGCAAATTCACCATCAAATAATGAAAAGTTCCATGTTGGTTCTATTTTTTAAAAATATTTAATCATGATTATAAGTCTTTGAAATTATGTTTTCTAGTAATGACGTCACATTTTTTATCCAGTGTAATAGTACCGAGTCTACCGACCATGACCATGAGGGAAAGCACTACAAACAACATCTTCTAGCCCTCAATAAATATTTCGTAAAATCAGTTTTAATTCAGAAAGAATTGTTGTTATGGTATACAAATATTCTTATAAAAGTGGTTAATTTTCAAAATTTTGTTTCTGGTCGTCCTCATGTAAGGACGGGTTCTGAGTGTAGTAAATTTAATATACATAGAAGTAAGTTTGATAAAAAGAAACTAACTTTTTATCAACTGTTCAAAAAAAAAGTTTAGTTTTTTTTCTTTTTTTTTTTGGAATTGAACTAAAGTTTAGTTTTTTGTGTGTATAATTATGTTCGTGCATCAAATAATTAGTTTCCAAGTCAAACGTTAACACAGTTTTCGTCAACGATATACGGAAATGTAGGAACGATAACGAAATTTAGATTAACATATGGCTGATGCCTCCAAAAATGTTTGAGATATGTACTTATCAACTGTTACAGGATAGAACACGAACAACCACACACATTAGAGAGAAAAAGAACGGTGTTGGTGGATCATTAACGCTCATATTAAATTTAACATTTGATGGATGATATGCTTGGACCATTGACTAAATGATGGACTTTGACAACCTAACTGTTGGACAATCAAGCAAATTAACTGCTACCTTAATTGATGTTTGCTACCGGTGTTCAACAGCTTAATTAAACTACTTCAGCTGCAAGTCGTGTTTAAAATTTCGTAACATAACCAGAATTGTACACACGATCAAATCATTTGTATGTAAGAAACACCAATAATTATTTGACAATTACTGATGCAAATCAAATGTGAAGTTCATGTAGTTTTGTTCTTTTATTCAAAAAAGTGTATAATCCATCAGTATTGCTTCTAGCTCTTCGAAGAAATGCATGGTACGTAGAAGCCATTTAAACAATTTTTAAAGTGAACAATGATGGCTATTAGTGACTTAAACACGTGAATTAAAGAGAGGGACATTGTCATGAACCTTTTAAATTAACTCTTAATTAAAGGTTCAAATAGTAGGAAGTTTTGATCGTCAATTATTGATATATAAATGATCTGGGACAAATACTAAAGTTTCACTAGCAAATGGAAAGAAGAGAATGACAGATGGGTGAGTTGTGAACATCAACTGCACTGCACATGTTATAACGTACATGACTGATTCATCTTTTTTTTTTTAATCACAAGATTGAGTCGTCTTTGTAATCATCTTGTTGATGTGATTCTAATTTTTTCGGTGTATATTGCAAAATATTGAATTTGAACATAGCCAATCATTCATGTTTTAAATCCATAAAATTTCATATGAAAATCAATTAACAGTTTTTAAAGAAAAATGTAGATAGATTACACGATCATTTATGTCAGTGAGAGGTCCCTTAAATCTACCCTACTTACCACAAGACATTACACATCTATCTATTTATTTCCCTTAACAAGGAGTTTTTTTGTTTCACCAGAAAAATGCGACAGGATAATGTTGAATCTCTGACCAATGAGACTAGTACACATGGACACTGTCAGAAAACATGGTGAAAAAAGTTATGGGGACATTTGACATGCACGCGTCACGTCCATTGTCCATAATTAACACACGTGAAAAGCACATGGGCAATCTTCCTAATTCAGTAATTAGAACACACATTCCTCTGTCACTCTGAGTTGTCTCAGAAGTCAGAAATAAAATTTGGATATTACATATGTAACATGTTTTCTTATTTCGAAATATGCTCCATTCTAAAGGTCTAAATCACTTCTTTAGTATCTAAATAGACTTTAGACATATGTAACATAATATTTTTTTTCTAAAGCATAGAAAGAATAGCTGAATAGGAAATTACATATCGTAGTGTCTATCTCGTCCCGAGTTAACAGGTTTGTTTATTGTACCTAATCTATAGATTACAGTAACAGTAACATTGGTATTCGTATTTGGAGGGATTATTTTGTGATTTTATTTCATGTTTGCCAAATTTAACCCATTGGGCTTACTCTGAAAAAAAAATGTTGAGCTTACTTTTCAAATATTTATCATTGATTGGGCCACGAAAATACAAATCCGTTGTTCGACGACGATGTTCCAAAGATAGCCCGATTTCAGATAACAGCTATATATCCTTGTCATCGCCAATCTAAAAATACGTATATTTACAAAAAATTCATGAAGAAAACAAGTGTCCCTTCTAGTTTAATGATACTAATTTATTAATGGATTAAAATATTTTTAATGTAAAAGTGTACGACTACCTTCACCAAAGCTATCTAATATATATTTCTCAAAATATAATCTCGTGATTATAGTATATCCCTAGTTAGATATATACTTATCTTGAAAATTCTATGTTAAGAAACTTCTATTGGACATGCTCTAAAGTCCTATATGAGGGCCCCAAGTGGACTTTTTTTTTTTTTTGGTATAACCCCAAGTGGACTTGTCATCTAGAGATTCTAGACTATATAGAGGCGTATGTCCATCAGACCATCACGGTAATGGAAAAAAAGACCTTATGTGGTGCTTAAATAATCACTCATGTACAAACAAGTTATACAAATTTGACACCGAAATTGTGATCGAAACTAAATTAGTAATATGAAGATTTAAGCCAATCGCGAGTTGATTATGAATTAGAAACCCATGTTAATTTGATATGGTATTCGAATCCGTCACTTATTTAACCTTTTTTGTGCACCGTCACTTATTCAACATATAATCTTAAAACCTGAGCTTGATTCAAGTAGTGGCCGGAGCATGGTATATTTCCGAACATAGTGTAAGACTCGGGTTGAGATAAACTTGGCACAAACAGTGTGTAAAAGTGTTCGAACTGAAACCATTTATTTTGTAATAATATTTTGAATTGACCAGTACCACATGAAAGAGAACCAAAAAAAAGAAATGAAAGAGAGATTTCAACTTGAGCGAAAAAGAAAAAAAAAGAAACAACAACAATGATTTGGAATGAGACATCAGGTGAATTAGGTGAATAACTCCACCGATATACTGATTAAAAGATCGGATTACCTATTTCCACCAACGAATAAATAGCAGCCTTATTTGAGACTTGTGGAAGTCAAATAACAGTGATGTGTTGTTTTTGTTGCTTGCCACTTGCTACTATCTGTCAGTTTGATTTTCTTTTCTGAGAAATTACTCTTTTCTATTTCTTATTTTAGTAACGACTGAATAAAAGCATTTCTAGTAAGAGATTCACATGTGAATTTCTTATAATAAAATTAAATTAATTATAAAAAAAAGAAAGAAAAGAGAATGAAATAAAGTTCTCATATAAAAAAAAGACTTAAGGAAATTCATTAAAATCTCATACACTTGAAAGTTATAGATTAGTTCAATTCTTATCTAGTATTAAGAATTAAAGAAATTCACTAAAATCTAGTATAACACTTGGAGGTTATAGATTAGTTTTTAATTCTTAAATAAAAAGTTAAAAATTGAAGAAATTCTCTTATAACAGTTGAAAGTTACAGATTACAATAGTTCAGTTCTTATTTTAAAATTAAATTTTATGACTTAATTGTTTTCTTTAAAAACTTGTAGTAGAATTTATGGAATATATCTAGTTTCACATTCAGTTTAAAGCTTTCGTCGTTTAACATAAAACAAAACACATCTATTTCCAAGGTAATGATATTACTTTTCAATCCCAACGGACACGAATCAAGAACATGTAAAAAGGCTGTATAAAACGAGGATTAGAAAAACTTGTTATTTTTAGGAAATTGGTGTAATAAATAATTAGAGAACTATGCACAGGATCCTGCTAATCATCATCAAATCTTTACTTTTAGTCTTTACACCTAAACATGCGTTTCAATCTGTGACTTTGACATTTGACCGAGCCAGTCAACACAGGGAAGAAGAAGACGAAATTGTCATCCGTGACTGGCTTCTCGGAACTGTTCCCTTCTCCACGGCATTAGAGTCATTATCTGCTGCATCGGTCACACGTTCACACCGAGGACACATGGTTACCACCGGGGCCGATACTGACTTTAGAGCACGTAATTCTTCAACTTCTGTTTGCAGCCTTCGATTTTGCTCCTTCAGTGACCCAAACCATCTCTTTAGGTACTCACATTCCATCTCCGTATGCTTCAGCTTACTCCTGTATATCAATAACTTTGTGTGATCATGATATTGGTTAAAATGAGCTATGCATACTATTAATCTTGCTTATGTTATTTGTAGTTTCTAGGTATTATCCTATAACAACCATATCTATCAACATGCTACAATATTTTAATATATCTTTAACGAACTTGGTGTTTGAAAATTATATACTTTTGTGAGACTATTCAGCCGACCTTTGCTATAACTGTGTTTACATACGTGTGTGAACTATGTGTTCACATGATTATACTGCCTGATTGACACAGAATGCCAATACGTAAGCTCATCTCGCCATAAATCATCTTATTCTAGAAAATAATTCGTAGTTTTCTTGTTTCACAAACAATTTCATATTGATATTTTTCACGTAACTAAAATTTTGGTCATACAAGATTCAAAACATTAGTTTTGAGTGGATGATAAGCTGTATATATTTTATACATTTTAAGTAAAATTGTTTACACCTTTAGTTTATATTTTTTATGAAACAGAAAAATAACGGTGGAACACGACATTTTTATGAAAATTAAAACGGAAACATTTTAAGGGTAGTCATTCTCAACCATCCAGTTCATCATGTCCGGTGATTAGTTTCCTTCTCTATGGACTCAATGAACAAACAGCCACGCAACATTTATCTCTATACTATGCATGCACTAATGCACACATGTACGTATATACATACACACCTTCATCTTGTATTATGCATTATATCATGAATGTATAGACATAAAGAGAAAATTGATAATGAGTGTGAGGTGAACAAAAAAAAAGGTGTAAGTGTGTGCAGTGTGTAAGTTTATATTTCATTAAATAAACGTATAGTATAATATGAAACAAACATCATAATTTTGGAAGTCCAAAGATGGCTGAAATAAATAAAAACACATCATTCATTATTTCTAACTTTGTCCCTTATGTTCCCTATCGCCTTTTTCTTGTTGATACATTTATTAGATTCTATATTTTTGATTTTTAATCACGGGACATTTATATATAGACACGTAGTCACATAAATAAGAGTACGGGCTTTTCATGTGTCGCATAAAATGCGTGATAACTGTAGATGTGTGAATCAACGTGAAACACTTGGATAGAAAAGATCATTTCCACTTTACTAGATTTTTCTAAAACTATTATTTTATATATGGTGAATGATGTTGAGAATCTAAGTAACGATCGCACATAATCTCTTTATATATAAATATTCTGTCAACGCACTCTCGTTAATTAACTTATATCCTCATTTACTAAATATCTAATTCCATAAAACCCTACATATAACATGCCTCACCGTATACGATATACAAGTCATATTTTCCTCAATTTATATGTATACCAAACGATGCAATTAATATACGAAAGCGGTAGATCCCAAGTACGTACCTAGCTCTTCGATTTTGAAACCACACTTCAACTTGCCTTTGACTAAGCTTCAGGAAAGTGGCCAATTCTTGTTTTTGTTTCTGTGATTTCATCATCATTCAACCATAACCTAATCAGCCGACTTGATCATGAAGAAGTAACTCTCATTTTTGCAACGTAAACAAAATATATAACGGAACCATAAAAATTGTATGATTTATACTTACATGGGTTAAGGTATGGTTTTGTATGAAACTATCTTCAAGAAGATGCGATTGGTCTTTGGTTAGACGGAGCTTTTTGCGCCGCCTGCCGCCAGAGTTGCCATCGTCGTCGTTGACATGCGGTGTTGCACCGATCATGATCCACTCACGATCGTTTACCGTCTTTGGAGTTTGATTTATGTCCAAATCTCTCACCATGTGATTACCTACAAAAACATATGGTTTAGATCTTCTTCAAAGAAATAACTATTGAAACTCTACATCATACATATATAAAGATGATTTTAAGATTAACAGTTGGATCTTACCAGATGAAAGGAGTGAAGGAGATGGAGAGAAGCTTGGAATTGATATAGTTAATTCTAAGGAACTTGAATTAGGTGAGACGGCCATAGAGGAGGATGAGGAAAAGCTGGAATGGATCAATATAATTTGATGAAGAGAAATAGTTTTGTGGAGGAGAAAAGGTAAAGTTGAAGTATTATATGATAATAGAAATGTGAGTGTGTGTATATATACACACATGTGAAAGAACAAAAGAAAAAAAGCCAGACAAAGGAGAAAGATTTTGTTATAAGCGTGGAATATGGAATAAGGAATAAGGAATTAAGCCTCATAGAATTATCAAATTTCAAAGAAAGTCTCAGAACACGACAAAAGATAAAAGTCTCAAGCTGGTCAGTGAACCAAAATTAATGAAAAAAAAGAATAACTAGATCGCATTGTAAGATGAGATTATTTTTTCAATATAAACAAAGGAAAATAATTAAAAATGAGGAGGTGTTTTTACGTGTAATTGGCGGAAGAAATGGGTTTGACCAGGGTTGTTAAGTCAAATCATAGTCGTGTGAGTATGATCAATTATTACGTGTTTTACCAATTTTAATTTCCGAGTTGTTAAATTCATTATGGCTTTGGGTAGACAGTAACAGGTGGCCGAAGTGTTTGTTTTGCGTTGAGCGTTACGAATACAATAATCTTATAAATAGATCTTGTTCTTTTTTTTTTGTAACACAGAAATAGATCTTGTTTATAAATGTGAAAACCGTATAATTTTTAATAAATATTAAAGCTATGATGTTTAATCTCTGAAACTTAATCATCTACCATCTAAAACATAAATGCATTTTTCTTGAAAGTTCTAAAACTATAGTTTAAATAAATATATATTAATTTAAATAATGTAGCATAGTTGAACATAGTTGATTACTTCGCAAATATAATACATAAGTGTCACTGATTGGACGTCTGAGTTTATTCATGTGTTTAAAAAGTTTAATACAAAATAGATTAAGTCTACATAACTTTTGGGAAATAAGCTAAAGACCTTAGTTGACCAACAAGAATATCATTTCATTAACGTGATTATTATAATATTGATTTATTATCATTAACATATAATTTATATGTATACAATTAAAATTGTTAATTTTCTTCTTTTTAAGAAGCACATATAGTACACCAATATTAATATAACTAAACTTTATACTTTATAAAGTTAAACAATTTTCTTAGCTTTAGATATTTATATAATTTTCAAATGCTAGATATATACTACACGGATTGGCGATAATTAACAAGTTATATAGTTGGCAATGGCATGCATGACCCCGGATTTCGCAAATGTCTGTATTTATTGGTGGCCATTCTTCCAATACATCCATCCCTTTAGGCTTTTGAAATTAAAGTGGAGCTACACCGGGATCCATTAGCTATTTTTGTTTTATTTAATCTAGGTCAATGGATTTGGATCTTTGAATCGGGTTTGGACCGGTTTTTTCGGATACATGTCTTTCTGATCCTAAACATTTGGATCTAATAGGTACTTTTGAATTTTCGGTTCGGATTCAAGTCGGTTCCTTTTGGATTCGGATCAATTCAGATCTATAATTAAAATACCTGTAAAATACCTATAATTTTCGAATCTATAATAGATTAGGATCGGATTCGAGTATTTAGGATCTAAAAAGAGCCAAAACAACCAAATTAATTAATAGTTAGCCAAAATCCATCATATTTCTCTATATTTTTATAAAATAAATAATATACACTAATAATAATATACACTATTAATAATTGAAATTAAAAATTTTTACATTCTAAATTTGTTCATAGAAAATTTCATATTACTTGAAAAACACAAAATCCATGTGATGATGATGCTTCCTAGGAAAATAAGTTTTTGTTGTTGTTATTATCTGAACATGCGTGATTGATAGGAAGACCATAAGCAAGCAAATAAATATTGAAGTCAGACCAACCAATTACTGATGACAAAAAGTAACAAACGTACAACTAATTGTTTTTATCAATGTTTGAGTAGGCCATGAACATTGATCGTGGAAGACGGTTATAGCTAACAAGTGATAAACACAAATACATATAGAATATTACTCATACTCCTAAGAAAAGAAGTTAACTAGAAAATCTTGATGAACAGTGGCTTCAAACCATTTCAAACCAGTAGAGGTTAACTATAAATCTTGATGAACCGTGACTTCAAACCATCTCAACCAATATTGAGCGAATGTGACTGTCTACAGAAGGTTGATGGTTTCGAACTGTAAGCTTCATGAGTCTGTACGCATCTCCTTGAAACTCAACATTGAAATTCCCATCATGAAGGTTGAGTTGATCCCAATTGCCAATCTGCGTGGAAGAATAGTTGTGGAGCCTGAGGGTTCACCACAATGAATATTCATATTTTCTTCGATACATATATCAGATTGTTTAAAAATAATAGTCAAAAATTTGATATTAATTGGATAGTATTAGCATATATAATTTATTTTATCAAAAAATAAGAACAAGTAAGACTAATTGATAATTGAAAAGGTTCAGATTCAAAAAATGAAACAATAAAAAATATAGCTTCAAATTTGAAGCAACACTATTCATTGTTTCAATTTGAAGCAAGAAATAAAACACAATTGGAGCAAAATTTGCTACAAAATAAAACAATGAGGAAAAAAATCAAACACCATTGAAGATGGTTTTAAGATGTCATGCACTATAGATGATGAATCATTTATGTAAAAATTTTGTGCACTTTCTTCACTCGATATATGATGCAAACTTTTAATTAATTTTAAACCCGATAAAAATGTTTCCAACTCTACCACTGGTTGTGAGGATTATCTACCCTCCACGTTTCTAACTCTGTGATGCTCATCACATGATGGTTTACCATTCCTGTGACATTAACATGAATCAATAGAGAGAGAGAACATATCTGAATATAATTCAGATTTGGTTTGCGTTCAAAACCAAAACCGATAAAAAACAAAACCCAAGTTAACCGAAAACTGAAAAATCTTTGTGTATTTTTTTTAATTCGGTTTTGTAAATCATATTTTTAGATATATTGTTAGCATTTTAGGTTTCAGTACGCATTCAATTTTCGACTAGATTTTGATTTTTTGGATTTAGAAAAAAATATTTGGGTATTTTAGTACGGTTTTTTAAATTATATTTTTAGATATATTGTTAGCATTTAGGTTTCAGTACCCATTCAATTTTCGAATAGATTTTGATTTTTCGTATTTAGAAAAAATAGAACCGTTTTTTGTAAATTATAGTCTGGTTTTGTTTTGTTTTTTTGGGACAATATGCCCAAGGAAACACATCTTCGTAGTTCCTAAACTAGCTCTAGAGTCGGAACTGACTTCACTAGTATTGAGTTCTCTTCTTTCTATTTATATGCCTAGGTAAGATGGAACGCTCCCATTTGGTATCCAAGCTTAATACTCTTTTATGGACCCAACTCTTATTGATTCAGTTGTACTATTGTTTATGCTCGTTGGAAGATCTAAGACAGAGACGCACATGTACAGGTTACTACTTTCAATGTATCCAAGAAAGAGAACAAAAGTACTGGCTCTCTAAAGATTACAAGCGACTTGTTTTGGTTCCATACATATACACTGAAGATAAGATGACTACAAAGGTAACAACTAGCTATGTCGGCTGATTAATGAGTTCAGTGAAACCGCGGTTTCTCTGAACCAAGAATATGACAGTAGTTCCACAACTACACGATATATATATATTTGGTATCGTGGAACTACTGAAGAAGCTTGTTGCAAGTCCCAACGCCAATGGCTGCAGCGAGATGCCAACCGGCGTGAATGAATGGTGTTTCAGGGAAAAGATCGTCAGCTATGAACAAAGCTCCACCCAACAACGTAGACATCTTGTGTACGTTATGAGCCGTTTTCAAATCTGGATCCTTTAAGGCTCTTTTCGCAAATGCTACCTCCATCATTCCGGTGTGAACAGCTGAAACCACGAGAGGCTGGAAGGGTAGAGCCAAAGCTGATGCAGCCATCAAGAACTTTGGATTCTCTTCCCTAAGAGCCCTTGATAGACACTGCAACAATATAATAATAGTTAACAGTCTTGTATAAACTATACCAGAGGAAGTAAAAGACTTACTACTGTCGCTGTGGCTATCATTGTGTAATCAGCCCATCTTAGGTACTTCCTCAGCTTCCCTCTCGAAGAATGATACAAACTCGACGCGACTCCAACTCCGATCAAGGAGTTTGCATACACCTTCATGTTCATGTTTTTCCTATATTCGTATAGTTTTTGGTTACCTCTAGGGGGAAAGAGTACACTTCATTCACAAAACAAGAAAGGAATTGGTTTACCTTGGCGCCTGCATGCCGAGGAAAATAAAAGGAAGCGATGTGATGACATTAGCCGCTGTTTCCAAGAGACTCCGATCACCTGTCAATGTGTTAGCACACATATAATATTGAGTATCAAAATATCTATAGAGCTAACTAATCTGCGAAGAGAAAGGAAAGAAGATGAAAAGATACCGTGGATGCAGCAGTGGATAGGTCTTAGGCATGGTGGTCTTTGTTGCCAGACACGTCTGCACAAGATTAAATATAAAAAAAGGGCAAAGGAATCAAACATCTAACCTCAAACACAAGTGAACAAACATCTCAATATGTTAAGGATTTTATTATTTAGGCGATAAAACTTACTCAATGAAGAGACTCTGCTTTGTTCTTGCATCTGAGGATTCAAATGCGAAAGGAGAATGGGAGACCACATGAACCCCGTGGAGACCCTCTAGGGATTTGCTTGTTTTAGATACGCTTTGAGGGCTCATGTGGATTTTTTTTTCAAAGATCACAAACGCAAAAAAATCTCAGCTAGCCAGCAAAAATAACTTGCTGGTCTAGCCTTGGCTTCTTGCTACTGTCTAATTCAGCTGATAGCTCTGATCATCACCACAAGAACGAACAAAAAAAAAAAAATTAGGAACATGATTGCAATCAAGAGTTAGTTATAAGAATCCGTTGGTGTCTCATAACTGAAACTGTAATTAGGTTCGTTCGCCACCTAAAATTAGATTTGCTCAACTGTTTAAACAGCCAATAGGTTTCTCTCTTCTTTCTTCTCCGCTATTTTGTTTACAGTTTCGATTAATCAAATCGTAGGGTTAATAACACTTAGCTACAGCTTTCAACAGTTCATGAAATTCTGGATTTCGATTCATCACAAATTGATCAGCAAAGCATGCACAAATTCAAATTCAAATTCAAATTCAAATTCAAATTCGCAAATTCAAATTCGCAAATTCATCTCCAAATCAATACGAATTTTAACAAGTTCGATAACATAACTGTTCCATGAGAAAAAGAGACGACGCAGAGTCCGATAGAGTTAGCAATACAGACAGATTTGGATCAGCTAAAGAGATTTTGAGAGAAGAGAACAAACCTTGAGACGTATCTACGCAGGAAAAATTGATAACGATCCTGAAACAAGAAAAAAACGCGGATGATAGTTACAACTTGTAACAGAGAGAAAAGGTGGGAAGAAGAAGACAGTGAGAGAAGATGAGTCACACGAATCTTCTTATTTGGACTCCAAAGGCATATTCTCTTCCTCTTTCCTCCAATCATATATCTAACTAACAGTCGGCTGGTTGGTTCTCGTAACCGGTTTAATTCCTTCCAATTTCTACTCTTTATGGGTCCAACATGGGTTGTTGGGCCTACTGTTGCTTCCTCTACTGGGCTGAGGTAAATTGTATTTTACCTTCATGCAAATTACGTATTATACAAATATGATAACTCTATGCAATTAGTATCATAGAAAAAGTTAACATGTATTTTACGTGCCAAAATGTATAGATTTTTTTTTTTTTTTTTTTTGACTGATAGAATTTTCTTTTTGTTTAATTAGAGTTCAAACAATAAAGGATAAATGCATTTAGATGTTGTGTAAGAGTAAGACCTTTCGTAGACATATCTACAAAAATACAAAAGATTAAGTTTATACTATAAAGGCTGAAGTTTGATAGTACTGTAATGGGAGTCAAAAAAATTTCATAACATTAGTTAATATATTTATATTCTTTTTTTCTTTCTTAAAACGTGTCATTTTAACATTTTTCTGGTTTCAAAAGGTGTTATCTTTTACATTTCAATTTTCCAACTTAACTTTTGATATATAATATTTTTTATCATTTCATACAATCAATCAATTTTTATTTAAATACTAGTAAGATACATCAATATATTGTATCACTTTTTTAATCCGCATGAAATGTGTTATTGACATTTTTTTGTATTTATTATTTCCACGCCCAACTAAGAAAAGAGCTGGAGACCTAGCTAGCTACTTAAGAGCACCCTCAATGCAAAATGCTTATTAGGGGTGCTTAATCTTTGTTTAATAATTTTTTGTTGTAAAAGTGGTTTAAGAATCAACGCTAAGCACCCGCCAAATTTTGTGCCTCCAATGCAAGTTGCTTATTTTGGGTTTCTTAAAAAAAAAAAAAAAATTAAACATTGTTTTATTTAACATAAAATTTATTTATTATATAAGATATACTAAAAGATAACATTTAAAACATAGATTTTAAATTAAAAACATAAAAACATACATTACTAAATAAACGAGAATAATTTGAAATCATATCCCGAGATCAGTTGTTGCCTCCATCATGTCCAAATCGATGCCATATATGTTCAACCAAATCAGCTTTCAGTTGTTGATGCATTTGTCTATCACGAATTGTAGTTCGAGCACGCATCATATCGGGGATCGTTGAAGGGGTATCTGTAGAAAACGTGGGATCAACATGTGAACTTCCGAAGTCTTCTCCTTGTTGAAATTCTGAAATATCATACTGAGTGTATCCATCTCGTTCATTTTCTACAATCATATTATGGAGTATGATACATGCTCTCATAATCTTCCCAACTTTTGCTTTATCCCAAAAAAGTGCTGGATTTTTTACAATGGCAAAGCGAGCTTGCAAGACTCCAAAAGCACGCTCGACATCTTTTCGGACAGCTTCTTGACGTTGAGCAAACAAAACTGCTTGCGAGCTCTGTGGTAATGGAATAGACTGGATAAAAGTTGCCCATTTTGGATAAATACCATCGGTGAGATAGTAAGCTAATCGATACTCTCTTCCATTGACAGAGTACGTGACTTGTGGCGCTTGACCGTTTATTATGTCATCAAAAACAGGTGAACGATCTAGAACATTGATATCATTTAAAGTACCTGGAGGTCCAAAAAATGAATGCCATATCCAGAGATCATATGAAGCAACCGCCTCTAGAACGATTGTTGGCTTACCCGAACCTCGAGCATATTGCCCTTTCCAAGCGGTGGGACAATTCTTCCACTCCCAATGCATACAGTCGATGCTTCCTATCATCCCGGGGAACCCACGTTGTTCTCCGATATAAAGTAGACGTTGAAGATCAGTAGGTGTTGGTCGTCTTAGGTATTCATCGCCGAACAATTGAATTATTCCTTCTACAAAATTCTCCAGACATGACCGAGCTGTAGATTCAGCGAGCCGGAGGTATTCATCGACCGCATCCGCCGCATTACCATATGCCAATAGACGAATGGCTGCTGTACATTTTTGGAGTGTTGAGAGACCGAACCTTCCGAGACCATCTCTTTTTTGGCTAAAGAATTCAACTTCATTCGAGAGTCGATTCGCAATGTGCATAAACAATGTCTTGTTCATTCGAAAACGCCGGCGGAAATAATTATCTGGATATGTTGGAGTTTCACTAAAATAATCGTTCCATAAACGTACATTGCCTTCCTCCCGATGTCTTTCGATATAAGCTCGTTTTTTCTTTTTTTTCCTTCGTTCTTCTTGGTTAGCTCGGATGCTCGCATTCTCAAAAACTTGATCGAATTTTTGATCAAATTTTTGATCAAACATCTCATCTAATGCATCATCAGATGATTCATCAAAAGTGTTTTGAGATGAGGAAGCCATATATGGTATGAAAAGAAAAAAGAAAAAAAAAGAGTGATCAAACAAGAGAGTTTGGTGTTTGAGAGTTTGGTGAGTATTTTTTTTTTAATATCAAGCTCGATTGAAAAGAGAGTTTGGTGTTTGAGAGTTTGGTGTTTGAGAGTTTGGTGAGTATTGTGAGTCTGAAACAAGAGGGTATTGTCTTTATAATAACAAATAAGTTGGTACAACTTAAAACAAACGTGAAACACAATATATTACAACACAACATAAATATTAACAACAAGCAAAGAGAGAACACAAGTCTTCTTCTGTCACGGGCCATGTCTTTCTCCTGTCACGGGCAAAGAGACAACACAAGTCTTCGAGACAAGACAACACAAGTCTTCTTCTGTCACGGACCATGTCTTTCTCCTCCACCTACAATAAAAACAACAAGCAAGGAGACATCAACCATCACAAGAGAACAAGCTTCTGTCACGGGTTTGTTATACATATTGTTATACAAGACAGTAACAATATGTTAAAGAGAGTAAAGAGACATCAACCTGGTAGCACCTCATTCTTTGACCACATCTCTATTGTGCCTTCTTCCCATTAACCCACCTGCAACAATCATCAGAAACAAGTTACATATATATTAGTAACAATCAACAGGAACAAGTTACAATCAATAGAAACAAGTAACATATATATTAAACATAAACTTATGGAACAAGCAACAGAAACAAGTAACATATATATTAAACATAAACTTATGGAACAAGTTACACGACACAAGACTTAAACATAAACTACATGACGCAAAGACTTAAACTTAAAATAGAACTACATGACTTAAACTTAAAATAGAACTACATGACTTAAACTTAAAATAGAACAAGAGAACATAAACTAGAATAAAACAAACAATTTTACATCAACTCAAGGCTGAGTTTCTTCTTCAAAGCTTGTTCATAGTCCTCAAGAGGTCCTTCTCTAGCAAGGAGTCGCTCCAGTACCTTCCACTTGTGGACCCTTTCTTTGCCCTCTAAATCCCTCTTCTTTAACTCCCACATTTCGTGAAACTCAGCTAAATCCTTCCCATCATCCACTGCTTTGTTTTTGCCTTTCTTTGCAGCCTTCACACCAGGGGGACGAGTAGTTCCATCATCATCAAGAGCAGAATCAACTTTAGAGCTTGCCGACGTCGAACCATCCTCACACCTCCTCTTCGTGGAGCTTCCTTGTTTTTTAGCAGTAAACAAGTCACACCACTTCTGGTCGTGACGCAAGGCTTTCCAAGCATGATCTAAAGTGAAATATTTGTCATGGTTGGCTTTGTATATCTTGTGGGCTCTGTCGACAATATCATCATGATTTTGCCCACTGGTGCACTCTCTCTTTGCAGCCTCGTATGCTCCAGAAAACTTGCATACTACGTCGTTGATTTTCTGCCATCGATTCTTGCACTGATTCGCCTCTCTCTTTTCACCTTCATCGCGGTGAGCAGAGTAGTACACAGCTATTCTTTTCCAGAAAGCATTGGACTTTTGCTCATTCCCTACAACGGGATCTTTGCTCGTGTTTAACCACGAGCTTATGAGCAGCACATCGTCAGAATGGGTCCAGGTTTGTCTTTCTTTGGGCGGTGGTTGACTTCCTAAAGGCTCAGTGCTTTGACTGCCAAAGTATAGATTTTGTTGACTGCTGAGCAGATCAACAAAGTTAGAACGTTCACCAAATGGATCAAAAGCCATTTGAGAACCGAATGAGGATAGGAAAAGAGATAGGAAGAAGAGGAAAGCTAATAGGAAGTTAATGAGGAGAGGAAAACGGATAGAAAGAAGAGGAGAGTTTTGAAGAGATATTTAACAGATAGGAAGAAGAGGAGAGTGTTAACAGAGAAATGACACTTACCTAACTTTAATTTATTACACTCTCACAACCACAATCAACAGCAAAGCAACTCATTTATTATCGGCAATTTAAAGATAATCCAAACCAACCAAACAGATAACCTATACCGTAGCTATTATCCACTCTCACAACCATAATCCATCAATGCAAACCAACCAAACACTTAACCAATTGATCCATCAATGCAAACCAACCAAACACATAACCTATAGCATAGCTATTCTGATGGAATTCGAGAATGAGTAACAGAGCAAAGCTTCTTCTGATAATAATTCAGCACATATTAAAAGTTAACAAATTAATGAATTCGAGAATGATTAAAACTAAAGTCAGTC
Organism: Eruca vesicaria subsp. sativa; assembly: GCA_932364175.1. Classification (NCBI taxonomy): domain Eukaryota; kingdom Viridiplantae; phylum Streptophyta; class Magnoliopsida; order Brassicales; family Brassicaceae; genus Eruca; species Eruca vesicaria. The sequence goes on along the minus strand of CAKOAT010069377.1, from coordinate 88,999 downwards.
TTAATCAAAAATCAAACACCATTTGCAGAGACAAACAAAGCACAACAAAACACCATACGCATAGCCAAACCTATGTGAACAACAAATCAAAGAGTCTTGAATTTTTACCTGTATTGCAGACGAGAATCTCATATGCTCCATGCTCCATCCATCTGAAGACAGTAAAATACACACACAAATCATGAGATACGAACACATAAACTATTTTAAAAAAAAGATTCACACATTTACCTTTGCTTTGATTACGTAGAGGAGAGATGGAGGATTTTCATCCTCGAGGAGATCGGCACCGACAAAGGCGGAGAGGTTCATCGTCCAGGAGAGAGGGACGAGTTGTTTATCACCGACGACGAGGCCAATAGGAGAGCGACGGAGAGACAAGGTTGGACCATCGTTGATTTCGTCGAGGAGCGGTGGAGGATAGAGAGAGAGAGGCGAGGACAGACCAACCACGATTGTTAACGATGAGGCAGAGAGGAGATCGAGAGAGACGGGGACATCATCGTTGATTGATAACGGAGCCGTCGCGGAGGCGTGGAAGAGATTCGTCGAGAGAGAAACAAGAGAGGAGACGGAGAGTTCGAAGAAACAATTGAGTTTCGAGAGAGATTGAGATAGAGAGAGAGAGGAAGAACGCATGGGCAACACGTGTCCCAGAAGCACTCTCAACTTAACGCTTAAAGAAGCACCGTATTCTCCTTTATTATTATGTTTATCAATTTTTTTTAAATCAAAAAAAACATAAGCACCTCATTAAGATGCTGCATTGAGGGTGCTCTTATGTGCCGAATTAACAAGAACACACATTCTTATGAAATTAATTACTTAGGCTTAACAAATGGGGAATTTATGAACGAATATCTTTGACCGATAGTTATAGCTAGAGAATCTTTGGGACTTCTATAAATGTAGCCTCGTAATTAAGACCGTTATATGTCTCGATAACACATTTATACGAGTGTGTTTATAGTCACGAATTAAATGTAGTACAAATGTTTAATCTCGTTTACACAATTCCCAATGAGTTTCGAACGTTATTGGGTCTTCGTGGTTGACAAAACATTAAACAAACCCGGTCTTAAAAATTCAAGTTTCCTACATGTTTTCGATGCCTCTACTCTTGAACCGGTTTTTGTCTTGCCCTTTTCTTGAGATGACATTTGATTTTTTATCTTAATCATTGCATGCGTTTCATATATATAGTGTCGTGTCACCAATTTTTTTATTTACAAAAACACACACGCCGTAACAAAACAACGATAACTCGCGAGTAATGGCAAGATCTTGTCTTAGGGTTAATTCCCTTCACTTGTTAATTTGTTATAGTTCCGTATTCGAATCAACTGTCTACACATTGTGTGTAGAGAACTTGGTCTTGGACTTCGGCATGAGTGATTTATCTCTTGTGGTTGCAAAATTTTATTTAGAAAGGAGTCATCTTGCTCACTTCTGAGATTATCTATGGTGCCAAATCTTTTTTTTTTAAACGATTATGAACATTTATTGACGTGACTGCTTATGAAAGGGGGAACGGTAAAGAAAAGAGGCAGATCAGAGCAATAAAGATGATGGACAGTGTCACAGCCATGGCCTGACCATTTTAAAATACTAGTTCAAATTAATATTACCCTGGTGTCATTCAATCCCGTTATCTCCTCCATTTACTAGACATAAATGTTTAAACCTGTAGAAAAAATGCTAGATAATAATGAATGATGACGACAAAATTTTAAAATACTTCAAATAGGATCTAGTCAGAGAGAAATTATGGATACTGTGAATAAAGTCACAGAACTATTTCTTTGATCATGTGTTAACTTCATTCTTACATTCATTTCTCACTGAAAGTGAACACTTTTGAAAGAGGTTTCACTTTTTTTTTGTTTTTCTTTTGATCAGTGGGCTGTAAAATCACATTTAATCTGTTAAGAGTATTCATTATACATGTTTACAACTATAGTGGATTCAAAATAATAATGAATTTTACCAAAAATAATAATAATGAATTCAGTCAAATTATACTACTATCCCATTTGAACCCTTAAATCCAATTCTTGCACCTTCATAATTAATGGATCTTGTTTGAATCCGAAAATGTGTTGTATCTTTCATAATTAAGTGAACACTTTTGAAAGAGGTTTCACTTTTTTTGTTTTTCTTTTTATCAGGGGGCTGTAGAATCACATTAATCTGTTAGGAGTATTCAATATACATGTTTACAAATTTAGTGGATTCAAAAATAATAATGAATTTTACCAAAAATAATAATAATGAATTCAATCAAATTATACTACTATCCCATTTGAACCCTTAAATCCAATTCTTGCACTTTCATAACTAATGGAGATGTTTGAATCCGAAAATGTGTTGTATCTTAACGTTCTATGGTGTCAATGTTCCCCGAGACCAAGGTTGTAATGGTAGGTATGGAAATGTCAAATTTCATTTTTTCACTACTTTGATACATTATACAGATGTATTATTGACTTTTCTAATTGAACATAATAATGCTAAGTGTTAGATGGAGTCATGGAAGATCTTTTGTGCGCGTTGCAGATTAAGATTTGTCAAATGAATAGTCATGATGAGCAGTTGATTGATCTAATCACTGTATACTAGTATTGGTAATAGTATAATACTAGTATTAGAGATAATTATTCATACTAACTATGTACAGTAACCCATTTGGTAGCTAGGGGTAGGTATGTGTCGGAAAAAGGATTTATGAAGGCAGATGTGGAAAATTATACGAGACCTAAAGAGCTAAACCACCAAATGAAGAATAGCACACTTATTGTGTAATAAATGATAATCATATGAAACACACCATTATATCCTTTGGTTAATACTTAACCAATTATTTCTTCTTCTTCTTTATTTATGTAGATCATAACAAAATTTAATCTTCTTTATATGACTTACAACAAACAAACAAAAACACCATATTTTACTTGCGTTTTAACCGAAAATGAAATTTAAGGAATGAGTGGCGAGTAACCTTTCAACTCTTAACACTAACATTAATAAAGTTCCACATAACTTAACTAAATCCTACAAAAAATCGAAAATGTTTTTCTATGCTCCATGAGATACAAAAAAAGAGGATTCTAACTTACAAAATCTATGACATTCTTGATATTACACTAAGGTACCTTTGGGTCGTGATCAGCGTCTAGCGTTTGCGTCTTGCTTGTAGTCTTCGTAGGTTGGGTGTGGAGGGTGATGGATAATAATAATAGCAACACGTAAAAGTTAGTTGTGGAGAGGATTGGGACCCGTGTGAACTACTCTCTTGTCGTCTCCATAAATGTTATCTTCGCTTTTCAACGCCCCACGAAACGGCGCCGTTGCGTACACCATAGTCTTTCTCGGCGGCGACGAGACCAAAAAATGGCGACGAGAATCAACAGAAGCTGATGATGAGGACAAGCCTATTTGAAATATGACAACCAAGAAGAAGAAGAAATATATGAATGTCATGTCCCATCTTCTACTTTTCTTTCCCTGTCCCTCTCTTTGTACTAACACGTGAGTCATCTCAGAGAAGCCACAAAACAGACGAGCATGAAGACAAGCAAAACAGCTGGGACAGTTTAAGTCAAATGAAGCTGGAGACTTCTTCTAAAGACAGAAGAGAGAAGATAGAAATAAAAAGGGGTTATGGAATTCAACTTTTTGTCTTGTGGGTAAAAATAAGACTTTGACTTGGTTATAGTTAATTGGTTTATTTTCGTGACGGGTCTTCGGATCCTTCTAAGATCTGCACTGTTCTTTCCTCTAAAAGGTAAAAGCTTTTACAAGAATTCTCTATTTGTCTCGGAAGTGGTAAGCAAAGAGAGAGAGAGTGTTGTGTTGTGTGTGTGGTTAGGTCTGTGGAAGAAAGTACGACAGGCGGTATTAATAACGGCTGTCACCTCTTTGCGTTTATTCGAGGGAAGAGTCTTCGAAAGCACTCTCTTCTTTTTACTGTTTCTTCTTCATTTTTTTGTTTTGGTATTTTCTTTTTTTCTTTCTTCATTCAAAACATTACTAATTTCATAAAAGTGGACTTTGACGTACTAATAATTGTTGTAGTTAGGGTTTCTTGGTAATCTCGATGTGTTTTTATAATGTTATTTGGAGGCATTGAATTTATGTGTTAAAAGTTAAAACAGCTCCCTGTGTTTATAATAAATTTATATTTGGAGGCTCTAGTCAATATTTTAATTTTTTGTATTACCATTTCTTTAGTTATTTTGTGCCACCAATAGTTTTCCTTATAAAATCTTACTAATTGTTTTGTCCGTATAGTATATACAGATTTAATAATTTATAAATATTTAAAGATAATTATATTTTCAATTCAAGTATTAAGAGGATAAATAATTATTTATACATTCAAATATTTAATAATAAAATAAATCAAAACTTCTTTATATACAAAGTTTTTCATCATAGCATAAATACTTTGTATTACTTTGTACATGAAATTATATTTAAATATATATTAAAAATTTATCTTTAAAAAAACTATGATTTTGGATAACACAATATAAACTACTTTTATATAATAATAATTATTAAATCACTGAAATTTTTTTTCAATTTATGGTTATATAGTTATATTTTAACTAATTTAATTATTCATTAAGGTTAATAAAGACTTAATAAAAGAATATAAACTATTTTACATAATGATAATTATCAAAATTGTTGAATTTTTTTTAATACATGGTTAATTATATGTTAAAATAAATAATTATTGATTAAGTGTAGTATATAGATTAAATTTTCCAACTAACTTGAGAGTTCCAATGCCATCACTTCGTAAATACTCCCTCCGTTTCATAATAAGTGTCGTTGTAGAGAAAATTTTTCGTCACAAAATAAGTGTCGTTTTCGGTTTTCAAGGCAAAATTTATTAACTTTATTATGTAATTTATTTTTCTATTGGTTGAAATATGGTTAGGTGTATGGGTAATTGTGTTTTTATATAGAAAATATGCAAAATTAATTGTTTCCTTAATCCG
>CAKOAT010069377.1:57517-83890 GCA_932364175.1 Eruca vesicaria subsp. sativa | reverse complement strand
ATATATATACTCCCTCTGTTTCAATATAAGTGTCACTCTACAGCTATGCACACGGATTAAGGAAACAATTAATTTTACATATTTCCTATATAAAAACACAATTACCCATGCACCTAACCATATTTTAACCAATATAAAAACAAATTTCATAATAAAATTAATAAATTTTACATTGAAAACCGAAAACGACACTTATTTTGTAACACAAAAAATTCTCTACAATGACACTTAATATAAAACGGAGGGAGTATAATTTTACTAGAGTTTCTATTTAAATATGGGAAATAAAACAATGCCAAAATATGGTAAAGCCCATTCGCCGAGAAAATAACAAAATATGGTAAAGCCCGTTATTTTCTTTTACAGCCTCACTAATATTGAATTTTTTGGCAACACTGAAATTGGAACCTTTTTCAAAAAAAAAAATAAAAGAAAAATACTGAAATTGGGAATTAAGTAACCAAAAACATCCAACCTAAGATTTGACATTAAAATAACAATTCAAATAATTACTTGCTTATTGTATTACTAATAATTTTACATGCGCTAAAAGTCTTTTGATACAAAACAACATTCAATATTGTATCTATCTTATTAAAACTGAAATACCAATATTAATAATTAACTTACCATTAAATAACCTTATAATTATAACTAATGTCACTAGAAACTAACTAATCCTAATTTTTAACATTAATTAGTGTTAATAAAATCTTCCTTAAAATACAATTTATTTATAGCAACATTAATAACTGTTTCTAATGACAATATATCTTAACAAAATCTTCATTAAAGTAAACAATTAATTAATTTTATCCTTATTTGATTATATATATATATATATATATATCTAAATTAATAAAAAATATGATATAAAATTACTATAAATTTATTTTTATCATTTCGTAAACATTAAAATATATTAATTTCAAGTATCCAAAAAAATTATTCTGTTTATATTCTATGTATTAAAAAATTTCAAAGATTTAAATATTAATGTACATGAATAATAAAAATTGACATCAAAATAAATAAAAATATTTTTAATAATTACTTACTTATTGTATTACTAATAATTTTATATACGTTAAAATTCTAAAGATACAAATAATATTTAATATTGTCTATAATTTGTATATAATAAAAAGTAAAATAATATTCGATACAAATCATAAATCAATGTTAATATCATAATATTCGTATATAATAATATGTTTTAAAAAGTTAAAATAAATATTTACATGTGTGTACGGATAAAAATCAGAAGCAGTATTTGTTGGTGACTTTATCAAATTGTCCACACGTTGCCAGGTAGACACTATTTTATATTATACCAAAAATATATACTTTATAATTTACAATACTGACGATTGATGTGTTTATTTGATCAAAAGTCAAATTTGTGAGCTATTGGTTATGAACAAACACATTAAAATAAAATTTGGACCTTACTATATACAGAATTGGAAATATTTTAAATTGATAATTTTGGTTCATGTTCCACTTCAAGAGATACAGCTGCCGGATAAACAATCTTGCGCAATTTATAAGAATGCTTATTGATCTTTTAAAATTATGAAATAACGTGTAATCAATTTACAAAAGATATGATCTTGCAGGATTGACAGAAGGATGGTCATTTATGGATTATTTAGAAATATAGTTTATTTGATAAAACAATTCTTTCATTTTCGGAGTAAGAACTTTTCAAGAATTTATCAATTTCAAAATGAAATGAAATGTGTCATCGAATAATTAGAATGATTCCATGTTTTAAATATAGTTTCAGTCACAGCCACGCTATACCAACTTAGGTCTATATATCTTCATAGTACTCTGTCCAAATTATATGATTTCTGTTTAGATTGAGTGATTGACACGTACAATGTATATCGTAGAGAGGAACCGATGGATACGCACTCTCTTAGTTAACCAGTATGGTTCATGATTTAAACGTCCCTAAACCTACATCATTTCATTTGATTTGTTAAGGCTCACTAACTGACTGCTTTCCCACTAATACTACTCATTCAAAATAATATATATGTCACGAGCTACGAATATAATTTATATAGCTTTACCGTTCACAACTTTTTTTTAATATTATCCTATAATTCAGTCTTATCAATTAGCGCCAGATGGGTTAGCGTGATCAAAGAGAAGAAAGAACTAATCAAAATTATAAGGAATAAAATAAATTCCAGTGTACTTCTAGCTTCATTAATTCTTCTATTTAAAGGGGGGTAAAGAACTTAGAAGGGAACACACTCATTCTCAAAACATAAAGCCCTAAAGACACATTTGCAAATTATCGAGAGATCAAGAATGGCCGAAGAAGCATCAAGTTTGGTCGGGATCATTGAGACAACCGTGGAGGTAAAATCTTCCCCGGAGAAGTTGCATGGCATGCTTGTCGGGAAAAAACACCATATGCCCAATGCAGCTCCATCCTTGATTCAGGGCTGTGAGCTGCATGAAGGCGAAATTGGCCAAGTTGGTTCTATCGTAACATGGAATTACTTTCATGGCAAGTCAACGCTTTAATTCTCTATTTATGTGAATACATTCATAGCGAATCTATATTAAGATATATCAACTTTGAGTAAATGCAAGTTTTCTAAAAATCTCAATCCTATAGTTATGTGTCAAATGTTATATATGGTCAGATGGGGAGGCAAGAGTATTGAAAGAGAGGATCGAATCAATAGACGCGGAAAACAATCGGGCCACGTACAGGGTGTTAGAGGGTGATTTAATGAACGAGTACAAGAGTTTCTTGGTCACCTTTCAAGTGACCCCTAAGGAGGGAGAACCTGGAAGTGTTTTACATTGGCACTTTGAGTACGAGAAAATTAATGAGGAGGTGGCTCACCCTGAGACTCTCCTCCAGTTTGCTGTCGAGGTCTCCAAAGAGATCGATGGACATCTCTTGTCCGAAGAATAGAGGAAGAGTTATCTTGTCTCAATCCTTTATATCCATGCTTATATTTGTGTGTTTGCCTTAAAAGTTCAATCTTTGAAATTGCTATAAATAAGGACTAAGGAGCCGTCTTGTCCGAGTATGTAAAGAGATATGTGTGTTAATGAGTGTTTGGAATTTGTTACTTTTGAGAAGCTAAGTGTAGCAGCGTCAGCTGTGAAGCTACTCGAAATTTATGTATGAAATGTTTGTTAATAATAAAAGAATATATGTTTAATAAATAAATTAAGCATTCTTCGTCTTTGTGACTTAGGTACTGCGACAGAGGAATAACAAATGAAGGTTGATTAGCCGTTATAAAACTATCCCTTCAAGTTCCTGAGTTGATGAGACATGATACATGTATTATTCTTTCATAATCAAATTCAGATATCGCGTCATATATTGGAAAAACCACCTACAGAACACATACGATCAGTAGTATATTAGTGAGACAGGCTTGAAGCAAATATTGACTACATATCTTCAATATTATTATTATTATTATTTTGATCAAACATATATTCAATATTTCTTCTGAAACTTATGGGGATGAGAAGAAAAGTGTACCTGATACACGTGTGAACATAAGAAATGTGGGCATGGAGTCATAAGGTTATATAGTCTGTTAATGGCCGAAGTTAGTGTTAGATGGTGTAGGAGCGAATAGTTACCATTGATGCCTCATTATAGAAACCGGTGTAGGAGATGGAGGAGGAAGTGAGAAACGGCGAGAGAAGTTGGTAGGACAACGCAGATGAGAGGATGGATATTGGTAGTAAAATCATTATTTGGGTTTGGTACATTTTAGTTGCGCTTTAATTTAAAAGGAAAGAATACAAAGAAACTATTGGGCTTTTTGAGGAATCACAGATACAATTGACTGTTTATAGCTTTAACAACATAGCATTCACTTATTGGTTGATTAAATTAAATGAGGTGGTATAGCTGAGATTTCTAAAATAGACCCTTTTATATATTTGGAGTTTTGAAGTTATATAATATAAGATTGTAGTTTTGCCTAGTTCAATTTCTTTTAAACTTAGATTACTAAAGGATGTACGTATCATGGAGTTTTTTCATGGATTTGTAGCATATAATCAGTCAGGCTTATAAGTGAGAGCAATGTTTAGATGAAATATGAATGCAAACTGTTACCGTTCAACCCATTTGAGGAATCCGTACCGGGTCAGTCATTATCGAGAGGCAAAAAAAAGAGTACTTATGACAAATTAATATAATATTTGGTGGACTTCATAATATTTTGAGCATCCGACGCTTTCAGCTGTTAAATAAACACTATGTTTTGGTTGGTGCTTATACTGTTCACGGATCACCCTGATACATAGCAACCATGGATTGGTTCTTTTATTTTTATTTTTTAATCAGATAAAAAATATTTTAATAGGGTGTTACGATAAAGATGCTTTTAACAACATCAAATATTATAAATATGGCATTTTCAGTGTTTAAAATTAAACTAACTTTTCTTTTTTTATTTATTTAAAATTAGACTAACGTGTCTAATCTTAAGGATCCTTTCTAAAATAAATTTAAAAAGGTACCCGCTGCCACGTAATTAACAACGTACTGCGAAAATGAAAGTACCGATGTGTATCGTGTGATTGATGAATAGTTGACTGTTTAAATAATTCGGCAAGTACTAATCATAATGATGGAGATAATATTCACATGGAATACAGCAATCATGATTTCTTTTTGTCGATATGAGACTTTTTTAATGTAAAAATATTGTCTTCATAATCAGTCGCTCAATCGTCCCTCTACAAATAGAGGCTAAAGAGATCATAAGGGAATCACTCCTCATTCAAACCCCTATTTTTCTCTCAATATTATCAGATAGCTAGAAAGAATGGCTGAGGCTGCGAAACCCGAGGCATCTAGTTTGGTCGGGAAGCTTGAGACAGACGTGGAGATCAAGGCTTCGGCTGGAAAGTTCCATCACATGTTTGCCGGGAGACCACACCATGTCTCCAAAGCATCTCCAGGCAACATTCAAGGTTGTGATCTGCATGAAGGTGACTGGGGAAAAGTCGGCTCTATCGTCTACTGGAATTACGTTCATGGCAAGTCAACTTTATACACTTTTCCCCTCTTCTAATCATTGGATTCTAATTAAACCCCCAAACAATTAAAGTCTATTCAATTAGGTATGCCACCGTCAAAATTCTGTAGTTGCAATACAAAGCGTTGTGTAGCATAAATTAATTTTAGACACTATGTGAATTCTGTAGATCATATTACACAAGAACGGTAATGTTAGAAAGGGCAAATCCTTGACATGTACCCACAAGGCGACAACAATATAATACTATCCCTTCACTTGAGTATATGTACTTGCTACTTATAATAAGCTTTTGAATTAACATTCAAGTTCGTCTCAAAGTCAAAAACATATAAATGAAACGTAAATAATTGGTGCAGATGGGGAGGCAAAGGTGGCAAAGGAGAGGATCGAGGCAGTGGAGCCGGAAAAGAACTTGATCACGTTCAGGGTTATAGAAGGTGACCTGATGAAAGAGTACAAAAGCTTCTTGCTCACGATCCAGGTGACCCCTAAGCATGGAGGGCCAGGGAGTATTGTGCACTGGCATCTTGAGTACGAGAAGATTAGCGAGGAGGTTGCTCATCCCGAGACTCTCCTCCAGTTCTGTGTTGAAGTCTCCAAAGAGATAGACGAACTTCTCTTGTCTGAGGAATAGAGGAGATTACTCCTCGTGTGGCTATCGTATCAGCATTTGTATGTGTGGTTGAAGCATGTCGATTTCAGTCTTTGAAAGTTCAATAAATAATGAGTGAATAATATATGAGTGTGCCATATTATACATCTATGTGTTCTATTTTATGTGTATTATTTTTGTCTTTGATAATTATAAGAAGCATGTGATATATGTTTGGATCCACAAGCTTCGTTTTCTGCTCTCATCTAATTCTTTTATCAATAACATGTAAATATATGTTACAAAAAAATAATTACATGTATAAATGCAGATTTATATTTACGTAATAATGAATTTTATGAAGACATTTGATACTAACACAACCCTCTAAGCGAACCAGTAACAGTGGTGCTCTTAGTGAAAAGTAAAATCACTCAAAATAATAGTAAAAAGTAAAAACAAAAGTGTAGAAAAAGGGAGAAAATACTCTAATATGAAAAAGTCTTTTAACTTATTTTGAGAATTTCTTTTGCTGTGTGTCCTTTCATTGGTATAATTATTTTTAAAATTAAAATTTAGTTATGTAGATTAAAAGAATAGTTCATATATTTGATAGACTCAATTTGAGAAACCTTTTAATAATGATGCTGTAAGCTATAATACCATGGTTTCAGTTTATATATCAAAGAATTAAAATTATATTGTATAGTATGGAGATGTATACAAGTATTCCACCCAAAACAATGTGTAATGAAGCAAAGTCATCACAGACCATATATCAGATAAAGATTGTGACAACATGATCTTCTACTCCTATGTCTTCAAGTTCCGTCATATGGCTTATGTTCTTAGTATAGCATTCAGACCAAAATGGTGTACATATATAATATGATAGGTAAACTTTTGATGATTGATAGTATTATCAATACAAATAAGAAGATTATCTCAAAGGTAAGACAAAGATTATTGGCAAAAAAAATGTTAAAATAAGGTATTGTTAGTTCAACGTGAAAATGAAAACTAAAACTGAAAATCACATCACCGAGTGGCATTTGAGATAGACCATATTAGAGCTTTTTTTTTTTTTTACAAATTTCTTAGTTAAGTTTTCAAAATAGGAAAACAAAAATGATATATGGATCTCTCGAGTATTTGATTGAACACCACACAAAAGTTCCTTTCTACTACTTTGAGTGATCCACAATAAATTTTATTTTTTCAACTTCACGAAATTAAAATGAAATACTTGAAATAAAGATATTCTTGCAAACGTCTAATCATAAAAACTACGAAAATAGTAAATTGCTAGTGATAAATGAGATTTTTACTATTTTACCTTTACATCATTTATATCACATTTTTCGACACAATTACACCTGGCCACGATATGTCTGATATCGTCAGTGAATCCCTCTTTTGTTACATGTGTGTGTATGTGTTGGGGATATTTCCACATTTTACGGTCTTGATGCCAATAACTCGAACTTAAAAATTGATATTTAATTATATCTTTATCTAACAATTATAGTTAATACTATTTATTCATTTGCATATGAACTAACGTGTCTTCATTAACAAACGACATGTTCTCTTTAGGATCACTTCAAAGTTTTATAAGAAAATCTGAATATTTCAGCGGAAAAGATTTATTTTGAGAATATAAACTGTATATTGTCAACACTACCTGCCAATAACAAATGCTTCAAAAAGAAAATTTTAAAACGGAAGACGTGATCAACAGTGTAATATTACGCGATCACTCTTATGTACAACGTTAAATGATCGTGATCCATTTACAGAAATTCAGTAGGTGAGACAAAATGATGGGGTCATGATCACAAAGTGATACAAAATAGCGATTAATAAATATTTGGTTCTTTCTGCAACCGTTACTTCACTCAATCCCCTACAAAAAGAGGCTAAATAACTCAAAAGGAACTCATCCTCTCTCTCAAGACAAATCAACGGGAGAAAATATGGCGACTAAAATGGCCGGGCCTGCAAATAATATGAGGAAGACAGAAGTGTCAAGTTTGGTTGGGAAGCTTGAGGTAGATGTTGACATCAGAGCTTCTGCTGGGAAGTTCCATCACATGTTTGCTGGGAGACCACACCATGTCTCCAAAGCATCTCCAGGCAACATTCGGAGTTGTGATCTGCATGAAGGAGAATGGGGAAAAGTTGGTTCTATCGTCTTCTGGAACTATGTTCATGGCAAGTCGACGTTATATATTATAACGTTATTTTGTTTATATCATATATAATATTAACTCTTGTTAGGAAATAAGAGATCAATTCAGTTATTGTCAATTGGTTAGTTGAAACATAATTTAACACAACTCATATATTATATGGTATGACGAAATGCTGTTGTGAAATTCGCATCATTTGTCTACCATCGTTCGATTAAATTACATGCACCTGCTTATACTATGTTCAGGAACATATATTAATAGTATATTTTTTGGTTTCTTTTTTTTTTAACTTAGATAATACATATTAATTAATATTAATATATTTTTTGGTGCAGATGGGGAGGCAAAGGTAGCGAAAGAAAGGATTGAGGCAGTGGAGCCGGAGAAAAATCTGATCACTTTTAGGGTGATAGAGGGAGACTTATTAAAAGAGTATAAGAGTTTTGTGATCACGATCCATGTGACTCCTAAACAGGGAGGACGTGGGAGTACAGTTCACTGGCACGTTGAGTATGAGAAAATTGACGAAAAAATTGCTCACCCTGAGACCTTCATTGACTTCTGTGTTCAAGTTTCCAAAGAGATCGACGAACATCTCCTGAACGAGGACTAGAGAAGGGTGATCTTTACTTGTGGTATCTACCCTATCCATAATGAAGCATGTCTATAAAAATACAATAAATAAGGAGCAGTGTCCTAATTAAATAGATCGGTGATATACTGATATATAAAAAGTGTTCTACTCTAAATGTTTGTATATGTTATGTTTCGTTGTAATAAAATAAGAGCTTGTGATATATGTATGCAATAAATAAATAAGGCTCTTCTGTCTGCTATCATGACTCGATCAACCCTAAATTATTCTCGTGTTTTCATATTTTAAAATTTTAGTTTTACAAACTATAGACTATTCCTAATGTTTCCACCAAATGGCAAAACTTGATAATTAACAAAATATTTTCCTATTTATTTCGCACCTTTTAAACCTATAATAGAGAAAACTTCAACTTGATAATTAACAAAATAATTTTCCTACATAAATTTCATACTCTTTTACAAATGTATCCCTAATTGATATATACATAAGAAGCGTTAAGAGAACGTAGGAAGACATGAAGCTAACGTATAAGGTTTTAAAGTAGAAGATTCACTTACTTAATAATTATATTTTCTTATTAACTAAATTCTAAAATTATGGTCTCAAGAATCATCTAACTTGAAAACCTGAATGTTTATATTAGAAAGTGACTTGGAATATATATAACATTTCTATGATGCAGATCTCCAAAATGCTTTTTTGTTCAATGTTTCATATGAAATTTCTAGTAGAGCATTCGCGTTTATAATATTTTAATTTTTAATATAATTAATTTGATTTATTTAATAATATCACAAAAATATATTTCTATTCACAAATAAATTGAAATTTTAAAAACTAAAGTTTAAAATTAAAGTTTCTGTAATTTTTTAAATAGTATTTCAAAATTTTAAAATAATACTTCACAATTAAATGAAATTAAATATATATAATTGATATAATTCGTTATTGTCAATACAAATAAAATTAATATATATAATATCTATATTATTTAGAAATAAACAAATTATATATAAATTTTATGTGATAATTTAATATATAAATCATTACTACTTTTTTGTCATCATAAATCATTACTGCTTTAGCAATCATTTTAGTAAATACATTTATGAAATCATATTGCTTCTATCACATATTGTTTCTATAACATATTATTATTGATTTGTCATTAGCTATACCACTCAAAACCTTAATTACTTCTTAAAAATGCATATTCTAATTAAATAAAAATTATTTGACAGTGAAAATAAATTACTAAAACATTAGGATAGTTTTCTGGACTATTTCATCAAAATCAAAATAATTTTTATTTAATTAAAACAAATTATATCAACGGGTTAATTATTTCATAAATGTGAAATTTTAATTTGTATAAAATAAATATTTATATAAAATCGAATGGTTTAATACAGAAAACTTTGCTTGATATTTTACGACTAGACAATCAAATTTACAAATATATAGTTTAATATAAATCGGATTAAATGGACTGGTTAGCATACTAATGGAGTAATTAGCATACTAATAATTTACTAAAGGTAATAATAATTAATTATGTTAATATTATCATATATTTTGAGAGATTTCCACTGATAATGATGTTATTGTTATCAACAGGTTAATTATCTTTTTGTTGACTACGTTTTGGGATGCCTTGCCAAGTCTAAACACTTATGTTTACACAAATACACACACGTGTAAGAACTAAGAACCACACACACGTTTTCTAAAAGCTAGAAGACATAAAATGTCACTTGTCGTCAGGTAATAATGCAACC
This sequence comes from Eruca vesicaria subsp. sativa, assembly GCA_932364175.1. Lineage (NCBI taxonomy): Eukaryota > Viridiplantae > Streptophyta > Magnoliopsida > Brassicales > Brassicaceae > Eruca > Eruca vesicaria. The sequence goes on along the minus strand of CAKOAT010069377.1, from coordinate 73,679 downwards.
ACTTATTCTTGTCTTCCAATCCCTTCCATAGCTTTTGGTCAGTGGAGAGCTCCGACTAATTCGAGTAATGAGCCAGCCCTACAGAGAAATCACAGCCCACCGATTTTTTAAACTGGGCCCTAACCTGGTTCAACCTGCTTTAGGCAGGCACGGCAGCCGACATTGTACACAAACCCACTCCCTGCTTTCTAACGTGCAAGTGACCTTGTTGCTAGTAGTAGTAGCATTCGAACTGGGGGAAGCGTTTGTAAACGCATTCCCAAATCAAATACACTTGCACACGGGCAATCATTTTGTAATATATTATACTTCATCAGAAATTTCACATATAAACAACGCATATATTATATATTTTGAGAAATTTCACATATATTGTCAACAGGATACCGAAACTCATGAGCACATCTTTTTTGATTGTGCTTTCCCTGCGTCAGTGTGGTCGCTATTGACAAGAAGGTTCTTGGTCCTCGGTTAACTACAGCTTGGGGTGACCTTACTCAGCTTATAGTTGACACAACAATGGATAAAAAAATCCAGGGTTCTGTTGTGCTATACTTTCAGATCACTCTTCACTTTCACTCCATTTGGAGAGAACGAAATCATAGACGTCATGGAGCAACACACCAATGGTCGCAGGTTCCTTGGCCAAGATGGGTTCGGAACTGGTGCTTAATGGTCTCTGCTACGCTTCATCAGCACTATGAAGCGCTGCTGCAACACTGATTCGCCTCAAGGGTGTAGGCTTTGTTTGATAAATTTTTGATCTTTTGATTTCTAAAAAATTAGCAAGATCAAACTGGATACACTTGATGTACAGAAGCTAGTTTTCTTTTGAATGAATTTTACATATATCCAAACGCATCACTGTTTGTTTTTGCATAAAGTTTAGTTAAAGGCAATTCTCTCAAATAGATTTTTTAAGTTTTTATCATAAAAATAGATCTCAAAAACTAAAATGACCAAAATAGCATTTTTTATTTTGAAAATTTTATGTTTTAAAAAAAAAATTTTAAACTGCGATCGTCAAAACCCCTCCTCATTTTTAAACTGAAAGACTAAGATTTAACCCAAAAGATATAAGTGTATATTTATTTATTTTTGATAAAATATTTAAGTCAATTTTATCATTTTTATTTTTAAGATCTATATTTGTGACAAAAAAATATATTTTTATCTAGAATTTAATATATGTGAATTTTTACAAAAGAAATCTAGACACGCATAACACATTGAAAGAAGTAGGTGAGAATATAAATGAAAATAAATCATCATGAATGATGGGGGTTGATTACACACCAAAAAAAGTGTATTTTTGCTTCAACAGTTTCTCACTCGTTCTTCTATATATAAAGGGCTATAGAGTTCCAAAGGGAACTCACTCATAAAAAAGAATAGCACACTCATAAAACCCCTAATTTAACCAAATTAGTAGGAGACAGAATGGCAGAGGCTGCTACTGAAATTGCCAAGAAAATGGAGGAAAAGGTGGAGAGGCCAGTGACCGTGGCACCAACTAAAACCGTGGAGGCTGGAAGGGCTGCAGAAGCAGACACCGCAGTAACAGTGGCACCTCCTGAAAAGGTTGAGACTACAAACAAACCGAAGGAAGAGGAGGTGAAGACGACAGAGACATCTAGCTTGTTGGGGAAGCTTGAGGCACACGTGGAGATTAAATCTTCCGCGGAGCAGTTCCATCACATGTTCGCCGGGAGACCACACCATGTGTCCAAAGCATCTCCGGGCAACGTTCAGGGCTGTGAACTGCACGAAGGAGAATGGGGCAAACCCGGCTCTATCATCTTCTGGAACTATTTTCATGGCAAGTTAACGTTAATATATACTCCATGCGTTTCATTTTAGTTGTCGTTTTAGATTTTTACACACATATTAAAAAAACATTTAATTTTACATATTTCGAAAATAAAACTACAATTACATATAAACCTAATCACATTTCAAGCAAGAAAAAAAGAAAAATATGTAAAGTTAATAAATTCTGCATCGAAGCTATAAAACACATTTATTTTGAAACGAAATTTTTTTTCTACAACCACATGTAAAATGAAACGGAGTGAGTACTTTTTTATTTTTGTAGCTTATTTATATTATATAAAATCTGAGGTGACTAAGAAAAGACGAGTCTAGTGTATATCGATCTAAGGTTTCACTTACTATATATGTGGATTCTCAGACTTAAGCATTAACTATATATTACTAATGACTGTTGCAGATGGAGAAGCAAAGGTGGCAAAGGAGAGGATCGAAGCGGTTGAGCCGGAGAAGAACCTGATCACGTTTAGGATTATAGAAGGTGATCTGATGAAAGAGTACAAAAGCTTCTTAGCCACGATCCAGGTGACCCCTAAGCATGGCGTGACAGGGAGTATTGTGCACTGGCACCTTGAGTACGAGAAAATTAGCGAGGAGGTTGCTCATCCCGAGACTCTCCTCCAGTTCTGTATCGAAATGTCAAAAGAGATCGATGAACATCTCTTGTCCGAGGAATAAAATGTGTGTGTGCCTTAAGTATCGTATTTTATTAAAACAAAATAAAGGGGTAAGAAGAGCTTTGTGAGAGATTAAAAATGATGAGTGAAAGTTGAAAGTTGTAAGTTGTAATGCTTCATGAATCATGTTTATGTGTGTGTCTACTAAAATCTTTTTACGTTGGAAGTTGTAAGTTTGAGAAGCGACGTGTACTAGCTATGATGAGGCTGCTATAAACTATATAAATAAGACCATAAGTGTGTTATGTTTGCTAATAATAGTATAAGTTTGGGTTACCGAATTAATTACTACCTGTATGCTTTCATGAAGAATAGAAGCAGGCCAGTAGATTAAAAGAACTATTGACACCACCACTCAAAGGTTTTCATCTAAATATATCACAGAAGAAAAAAAAAGTTGAAAAAGAAAGAATGAAATAGGATTTCAAACTAGTTATTTTTTTTCGTAGTTGTTCAGACTCGAATCAGATATATCTACGCTTAGAGCAGAAAAAAGGTTTACTAGTAATGGTAACAACTCAAAAAAAAAAAATCTGGTTAACTAACTGCTTTTATAGCCGTTTTATAGTTGCAGTTTTCTTTTATTGCAGTTGTACGATGTCTGGTGTGAATGTGGTTAATCAAAAATACGATTGATAAATATTTGGTTATTTGGTTAATACCATGCAATATGCATGTCTTGAATTTGGGTGATAACACAGTTAACACAAACCAACTAACATATATGTCATGGACAATAATAATATAATTTGAGCGGTAGATTATTAAATACTGCTTACACGCACAGCTTATCAATCAGCCATCAAATTAACCTATATTTTGTACTATTGGAACATTCAATACATCAACTTGGTGATGCCGCAACTGTTTTCTTGCATAATGGGTTTTTAACTGAAAGCATGGGCAGATAAATATTACAGAATCCAAGATCAGTTTTTTTTTTTTTAACGTTGGGTTTGATTCAATCAAAATACAGAAAATACCTTGTTTCAATGATCCAAACTCCAACAGCTGGACCTGATCTATAAAAAAAGGAATGCAAACGAAACTGGAGGTAAAGAAACAAGACAAATACATATGGCCACAGAGGAGGGGAAATATGACACTATTGGTAGATAGCATATAATAATAGAAAGAGCATACTATTATATTTTATTTAGTGGAACCATAAATTGAAACCAAGTACAGTAGTTGAATCTTACCTCAAATAAAAGGGACCAGAACTTTCATCCAAAATATTTTCCATTGGCATTATTATCGTCCATCAATTATATCCACGTATATTACACATTCATTTTATAATCATATCTACCGATTACTATTACGTTACTGGTGATCATATAATGAAATGGCGGATGTTTTGGGTTAATGGCTAGCTAAGTGTATTCTCAAGAAGAATACAAATACAATTACACATGATTTTTTTCTTTTTGTTTAAAAGAAAGCCTTCAAACTGTGGTTTTAAAGACATCATTCGCAATTTGATTGACGAGCCATCAAGATTGACTACCGATATAATTGTCGATATCACTTATGTCGAGGAATCTAGCTACCCCACTAGCTTCCAGAAACCTAAATCAACACATGGAAATCGTTGCCACAAAAAAACATTTTAGCATTCAAATTCGGTGAGACCAAATTATTAGAATTAAAGATGAACAAAAGTTACCGATCTCTGAAAATACTTGTCATGGAGAGGCATCCCCCAGGAAGCACTGATTGCATATTAAGAGCAATGTTAGGGTTGTGAATGCTCTGCCTCATGTGCACCCATCCATACTCTTCCCCACTCTTTTCATCCATTACTTTGGCCCTGCATTTTTTATTTAATAATTAAATAAACTTCGGATTTTTTTCATTACATAAAATCTGTGAAAACAGTAAATTACCTGTACATGTGAGCATCAATGGCAGATGGATGATCATTTGAGTCTACCAAACAACCTTCACTCACCCAACATTCTCCACAAGAATCCAATTCCCATCCTTCTAATTTTCCTTCCTAGTTAACCGTTTTTATTTGTTCCACATTTATAATACCAAAGTCTAAAGCTACACCCATAACCAATCTTATATCAAATAGCTTTATCATACCTCAATATATTGCCTGAATGTCTCAATAGCTTCAATGCCTTTTGCTTTGGCATCTCTTGGCTCCGACAAAATATTCATCCGCAGCTCAGCCGATTCTAATGGCTCCTCAAGATTTTCAATTAGACTACCGATACCTTCCTTTGATCCCGCTAGTCTCATCCTCACCATTTCAATTATAATTTTCACCACCATGTATGCACCTAAAATGTGTCACAGTGTATAGAAAATAAAAACATAAGAATAACTAATAAACCAATAGGAAAACTGACCAATTATGACCTAAATAAATTAAAGAGTAGTAGTTAACTAACTAACCATCATCCAAGAAGTAATTCTCTTTAACAGCACCATGTCCTGAAGTTTCCATCATGAGATGAGTCTCGATGCCATCTTTGTTCAGCTCAACTCCCTTGTCAATCACGTTTCTATACCCTACTCTGTACAAACAATGTCTCCCTCCTCTCTCCGTTATAAACCTAGTTAGTCCCATACTGGTTCTTGCGTCCGTCACTATTGTACTTCCTATATATATCCATACATAAAAACAGTATTATAAGTCACATTAACGAATTAAATATAATAAATAACATTAGTAGTGTAAACCCACCTGGATGTTCTTTAAGCACAATAGCTGACATAAGGGCAATGAGCTTATCTCCGTTTATAGGATTCCCTCTGTTATCCACCACTCCACTCCTGTCAACATCCGTGTCAAACACAACCCCAAGATCCGCTGAGTTCTCTAGAACCGCTGCTCTGGTGCGTGACATTGCGGTTTTGTCTTCAGGATTAGGAATGTGATTAGGGAACATCCCGTCCGGGTTAAGATAGAGTGAACCGAATGTATCAGCTCCTAACTTGTCTAGAACATCCCACGTAAAGAACCCTCCTGACCCATTACCAGCATTCACTACTATCTAACATACACCAACCAAAAAGCATTAGAAAACAACAAAGACATAGATTATGTAACTAGACTCTTGCCTGAAATCCTTTGAGAGGTGTGTTGTAGTGTTCAGGGTGATTGATTCTCTCTTTAATGATTTCTCTAAGGTGCTTAGAGTAAGCGCTCATGAAATCGACTTGTTCTGGTCTTGTTCTGATCAGTGTTGAGACTTTAGTCTGTCTATTTGCGTACTTTCTCGCAGCTAAATCACATATCTTCTCCACTTCAGGAGATGTTAATCCTCCTCTCTTGGTAAAGAACTTGAGACCGTTTCTTGTATACGGTAAATGGGACGCCGTCATCTTCAAAACCACAACAACTAAACATATAAGAACCACACATCTCAAACAATACTGCTACTGCTGCTGTTATGTATACATGCTTTTTTTGATGAATAAAATTTTAACATTTCATTCAAAAAAAAAAACAAACAAACAATACTGCTGCTTTTAAAAGTAACTACCTCAATGCACCACTTAAAAAAAAACAAATAATTCCACATTTTTGACTATCGGATTTATTAGATAAAAAAAGTCTCATAGAAAAAAATAGAGGTTTGTTTATAGATTTGTGTTTAAGAGGTTATTAGTTATTCATTTACACAATCAAGTTTTTCTTTAAATTTATTATTTTTTTCGAGTTTGATTCGCGTTTATTCACAACAATATTCAATCATAAGTAGGTTCTGAGTTGGAAATTGACAATGCAAAGAGCATTTGAAAGCAGTTACCATAATTGAAGCGTCATATTCAAAAGGAGGTAGTAACGTGCTCATGAAGCAAGCAGGAGTAGTAGCTAAACCCATATCAAAAGCTAAACATCCTGCACGAGCAAGACCAGCGAACACAGCCGTGCTTAGCTTCCCACCGGAAACACGTGGATCCCGTCCAAGAGAAACCCTAATAACACCGTTTACGTTACTCTCCGTTGCCGCAACCCATTCTCCAAAACTCTCTGCGATTGCTTCAACCGCTGCAGGGGTTAATGTAACCGTCCGGCCTTTCTCTCCTTCCAATGCGACTCCTCTCACGTCGGAACCGTTCTGTAACCTTCGTATCTGGTCCATGTCCTCGTCGAGGATGTTATTGGTTACTTCATCAGTCTTGGTTGCATTTGAAGATCTTGTCCTGATGGGTTTACAGGAAGGAGAAGCTGGTGTGAAGGATAAGAAACTGCTTTTGACTGTTCTTGGTGAGGATAGAAACAGAGAGACTAAAGTTTTTGATGACACTAAAGATGAAGTTGAAGTCGATGCCATAGCTAATTAGAAACAGAGTTTTTCTTCAAGTTCCAGACTTGAATGTAGAGACCCAAACAAGTATCTGCAAATATAATTAACAGCTTAGATTTTTTATTAGCAATTTTTTTTTTTTGTATCTATCTGTGATTTTTTTTTCCCTTTAGAAGTGATGTTCAAATATGAGATTTGGAGATGGATAAGATTTGTAACTAGATGAAACTATAACCTTACGTTTTGAATATCTCTCCAGTTTCACATGTTTACCAAAAATATCTGCAAGCAAACTTCCAAGCTTATTAGATTTTTCTTTGTTTTTTCTTCATCTGCATAAGCATATTACAACAACAGCATATTCTCTTTTATAAAACTCGCGGGAAACCAAAAACGGTTTCGGTTATAAATATAAAACAAATATTTTCATTACAAAACAGAGCAAGTACTCTGTTTTGCTTATATTGTAACTTTTAACTTCCATTAAAAAAAAAAAAGATTTTACTAACAATCTTGCCATTATTCAAATCGAAATTCCTTAATTCAAGATTATCATATCCTGAAGAAACTTGCCATTATTGGAAATGATTCTGCTGTCTTCAGACAAGCAGTTGACTCCAGTGAGTAAAACTCTCTTGATCCTTCTTCCATAATCCAATCTTGAACCTCCAAGAGGTGCGAATCTCCCACCTCTCTTGAGATGTGAATGTATCTTTAGCATTCACTATCTGCACTCACAAGAAAGACATACAACACAATCTCAACATAAAAAAAAAAAAAAAAGAGTAATTACTTCGAAAAGATTGAAATACAATTCAGCGATGTTTCACATCTTTGATTTAGAATGCATGCAAGATAACAACACCCTAACGAACAAAGTTCATTTATAAATTGAACTCTATTTCATGTTTCTTGATTTTTAGATCTCTCCATCTACCAAGAGAGTAAACTGATAAATATATCTCAAGAAGACCAAATTAGATGATACTAGAAATATATATATATATATATATATATATATATATATATATATATATTCTTGTGCATGAGCTAATATTCATATGCTACAAACAAAACAAAGTGTGGTTTTATTCCAGAACACGTGGCTTTTATTACAAACACACAAACACACACAGATATAGGAATATTCAAATCATTTCAACTGTGTTTCTCAGAGTCCTATACCCCCTGGAATTTCAATCCATTCAAGCTGAATCTCGACTTCACCGCACTCGACATTCCTCAAAACAAGAATCATGTCCTGAACGATCTTGCCATTATGGTAGACGATTCTACTCTCTTCAGCCAAGCAGTTTTCTTTGGTTGGCAAAACCCTCTTGATCACTGTTCCATCTGGAAGTTCTTGCAAACCAAGTTTATGAACCTCTAGGAACGGCTTGATATCGATCTGCGCGTCTCCCATCTTGTCGTGCGATGTGAATGTATCTTTATCATACACAACCTGCACTCATAATCATTCAGAACCCACTGTCACAAGTGTCACACACTGAAACTATAGAGATGGATCTAAAGGACAAGGGATTATTAAATCTACTCACCAGAATCACAGGTTCATTGGGATGTTTGATGGCAAGTGTCAACTCCTCGTTCCACTCAGGGTTGCAGTTGTTCTCCACAGTACGACCCTTCAGTTTCTGGTGCATTAGAATGTTTTTATAACTTTGGTTAGAGTGCATGCAAGATAAAAAGTGCTAAGATCAAACCATTTGAATCTATCAAAAAATGAAATACTACATCTATCTATCTACTGTTTTTCTTCAAATTTAAATGTTTTAAAATGATTAGGGTTTGAAACTATTAGGTTTTCCTAAAGGTGGATTCTGAGATCTTTCCATCTAGGAAGAGAGTAAACATAGAAATATATCTCAAGAACCATAGAAAGACAGATGCATCAACATCAAGATCAAGAAACCAAGAAGACCAAATCTGATGAGAGACAAGGACCTGTGTTCCCATGGTTATGACGACAAAAGGGTCGCTGCTTAGAGAGTCACGTCTAGCGAGATTGATCCCTTTCTTCACTCGGATTCTCAGAAGCCCTGCAAGTGCCTCCATCTTCAACGCTCTTCCTCTGTTTTCTTCAAACAAAGTTTTTCTGTTTTTTTTTGTCTTGTTAAACAGATAACGATCGATGTCTCTAGGCTCTTGACTCTTCGTACGTTTCTTATATTCCTTAAAATATGAACGGCTCAAATTCAACGAGACCACTTTCTATTTGGCTCATCAACGGACGAAAGAGCGAGAAAATAACAAAAATAAATATTCTAGTAATTAAAAAGGTTTTTATTCTCATCAACGCGTTACTCTCACGAGCACCTTTGGTTACAAATATCGTTCTAGATTCTCTGACAGTGGAGGAGTTAACATCATTGACCTTTTTTGTGTGACGTGCAACAACATACATCTTCAAATTCAATAAAGTTCAAACAAACAAACAACAAAGAATCTAAGGGGTGGATTATCGGGAGATGAATTTACGTAGAGATTGTAGATTTTAAAAGTTGATAGATTTATAAAATTATGTAAATTATGAAAATGTATATATATATGTTGATTTGTAAAATTTAATCATATTTTTCTAGATTTCAAATTTTTTTCATAAATTTGTATTTCATTTTTCTATATTTCCTTTCATAAAATAAATATATAATTTAGCTTTGAGAAATTCTCTAATATAGTCATTTTAAAAGTTTTTATCACAAAAAATGTTGAAAGTAGAAAATGATCAAAATAGATTTTTTAGAAGGGTAAATATATATTTATACCCTTCTGTTAACTAACCATAAATTTTTTGTTTAGAATTAAGGGATATTGTTTGAGGGGTGGGTTTAAATTATTCAAAAATAGAAAATAAATATTAAAAATTATAAAAATAGTTTCAAGAAAATTTTCAAATTTTCAAAAAGAATATTAAAAAAAAAATTGAAAAAATTATAAAAAAGTTTGAGTCTGAAAAAATATAAAAACATAAAAATATTTATTTTTATCTTTTTATTTTTATAATTATATATTTTATTTATATTTATAAAACAAAGAGTAGAAAAATATTTTGATTTTTAACAAAACCTCTGGTCACTTTTATATATTATTTTAGTTTTTATTTTTAAACAAAATAAAAATATAATTATACATTAAAAGATAAGTAAATAAAAATGTAATGAATTATAATTTGAGACATATAATTTTGATTAAAGGTGAAATATATATTTGGTAGGAATAATTATTTTGTTTTCTAGATGTTTTAATCACATAGATTTTGAAAATCTCATGGATACATATGATATTTTGAAAGTTGTGTCTTATGTGTTAAAAGAGATAGTTACCATCTCCCAATAATACTAGATTTAATTAGAATTAAAAAATCAATAATGACTAGACTTTTTGAATAACAAGATAATTGAATAGATTTTGAAAATTCTTAAACCAATAATAATAGATTTACTAAGAGTTTTAAAATCTATGAACCAATAATAAAAAAAATTTCAAAATTTTCAAAGTTGACGAGAATTCATCTCCTAATAACCCCTCCTAATTCTCATGTTTAGCAGAGCCAAAGAATTTTTTTGAAGAGGTTCTAGAAATTAAGGGTTTGCTTTTATTTCTTCAATAGTAGAAACAGATATAAAATATATATATTAAGGTTTGGGTTGTATTCGACATCATGTACAACTAAATATATTTATATTTACAAACACACACACACATATAGGAATATTCAAATCATTTCAACACGTGGCTATACCACCTGGAACTTCAATCCATTCAAGCTGAATCTCGACTTCACCGCACTCGACATTCCTCAAAACAAGAATCATGTCCTGAACGATCTTGCCATTGTGGTAGACGATTCTACTCTCTTCAGCCAAGCAGTTTTCTTTGGTTGGCAAAACCCTTTTGATCACTGTTCCATCTGGAAGTTCTTGCAAACCAAGTTTATCAACCTCTTGGAACGGCTTGATATCGATCTGCGCATCTCCCATCTTGTCGTGCGATGTGAACGTATCTTTATCATACACAACCTGCACTCATAATCATTCAAAATCCATTGGAACTATAGAGATGGATCTAAAGGACAAGGGCCTAATAAATCTACTCACCAGAATTATAGGTTCATTGGGATGTAAGATGGCAAGTGTCAACTCCTCGTTCCACTCAGGGTTGCAGTTGTTTTCCACAGCACGAGTTTTCAGCTTCTGTTGCATTTCAACGTTTTACAAAATTTGGTTAGATTGCATGCAAGATAAATAGTCCTAAGATTTATTTCTCTTCCTCTATTGAAACCGTTTGAATATATCAAAAAGCAGATACTAATGCTATTTAGTTTTTTTTAGTTTTTAATAAATGATTAAAAATTGAAATCTATCATGTTTCTTATAGGTGGTGAATTCTTAAGAAAGTGAGAAGAACATCAAAACCGATCAAGATCAAGAAACCAAGAAGACCAAATCTGATGAGAGACAGCGACCTGTGTTCCCATGGTTATGATGACAAAAGGGTCGCTGCTTAGAGAATCACGTCTAGCGAGATTGATTCCTTTCTTCACTCGGATTCTCAGAAGCCCTGCAAGTCCATCCATCTTCAACCCTCTTCCTTTGTTTTCTTCAATCAAAGTTTTTCTGTTTTTTTTTTCCTTGTTAAACAAATACGATCGATGTCTCCAGGCTCTGACTTCCACGTTTCTTATTATATTCCTTAAAATATGACCGGCTCAAATTCAACGAGACCCCTTTATATTTGGCTTATCAACGGACGAAAGAGCGAGAAAATAACAAAAATAAATATTCTAGTAATTAAAAAGGTTTTTATTCTCATCAACGCGTTACTCTCACGAGCACCTTTGGTTATAAATATAGTTCTGGATTCTGTGACAGTGGAGGAGTTAACATCATTGACCTTTTTATGTGACGTGCAACAACATACATCTTCAAATTTAATAAAGTTCAAACAAACAACAAAGAATCTAAATCTAATTCTCATGTTTAGCAGAGCCAAAGAAATTTTTTGAAGAGTTCTAGAAATTAAGGGTTTGCTTTTATTTCTTCAAATAGTAGAAACAGATACAAAATATAATATTAAGGTTTGGGTTGTATTCGACATCATGTACAACTAAAGACACAGAGTAGATGGAGTCTTTCGTCATAATAGTTAAAAGAGACAAAAGACATAACTCGTCTTTCCATGAACAGAACATCTTCAACAGTTCTGTAACTTAGTCCAATAGTTTACTTGGCATCCACGGTGTCTTCTTGGATCCTAAACACAACAACAAATGCTCACATTTCAAAAAGAAAGAAACACCTAAGAAAAGAGATAATTGTTTGTTATTAACATTTTACCTTCACGGGCAAGACCCTTGCAGCCTGGACACTCAGTCCACTCAAGCATCATCTCGAGTTCCCCACACTCCACGTTTCTTAGTCTAAGAATCATGTCTTGTGTGATCTTCCCATTGCTCCAAGTGATGCTGCTCTCTTCAGCCAAACAGTTGGTCCTCCCTGGACGGATCCTCTTGATTGCACAACCATTAGGGAGCTTCTCAAAAACTAAGTCCATCTGATGCACTTCTACGAAAGGCCTCATGTCTATTTCCGCATCACCCATCTTGTCATCTCCCGTGAATCTGTCTTTATCGAACACCGTCTGCATAACACAAAAGCTTAATATAAGCCATCATATCAACGTGAAGCTAAATGAGCTTAGGCTTGGAGTGGAGTCTAACAAAAAGCTTACCAAACGGATAGGTTCATTCACATCTTTGATGGAAAGGGTCATCTGTTCGTTCCACACTGGATTACAGTTACTATTGATCACACGCGTCTTCATTTTCTGAAGGATCGACCAAGAAATTTCAGTTTCAAGACATTATATATGAACACAGAAAATTACATAGTACAATTGATGATAAAAGTCAGAGTTAAAAGCTCAATGAAATAATCATCTAGGACAACAAGTCAATCATGTCCCTTTTCTTTTCTCTTTAAAACTCAAATTACATTTTCCTATTTTGACCTCCACCAAGATTGTACTAATTAAAATGACATTTGTATCAATTAGCTGTGGGGGAGATGACATTTGAACAAGATTATGTATCGATTTCAAGAAAAAAAAACAAAAATGCTATTGACCCTTCAACCAGACTCTGTACTGCATGCAAAAGAAACCGTAGTTTTGTTGTTTAGCAAAAAAAAAAAAAAAAAAACTGAGATCTTCACATGGTGGCCACCAAAAACTGTTACATGTGGTGAATCTGGTAATCAGTCCATCATATTGTGACTCCTCCATGTGCCTCTATAACCCTACATTCGATTAAAACTCATACCCTCCAATACTCTAAAAAAGGCCAATCCTTTCTCAACAAAAAAATCAAATTTACTCTAAACTTTTATGTCACTAATATGTCTATACGATCTCTATACCCTAAATTTCGATTACAAAAAAAAAGCCCAATCTTTAATATAAAAAAACCAACTTTTTCTGTAAAGGAATAAGATTTTGATAAAAAGAAACAAACCTGATTACCCAACGTGACAACAACATAAGGATCACTGCTCGAGGAATCTCGAATCGCGAGATTAATCCCTCTTTTCACATGAACCCTCATAATCCCTAGCGATTTATCTTCCATCATTGCGAGAAAGGTTTAAACTTTATCCCAAGATTAAAGCCAAAACCCCTCTCTCAAACCCTGAATTGAAAAACCCAAATTCAGAATTTATAAAACTGGAAACTATATGGAATCTGCGAGAAAAGAGATATAATTTCGAACGAGAACAAAAAAAAAACCGACGCGGAGTTCCAAAAACAGTATCGACAGATCCCATTTCCGTAATTTTCGCGTAACCGATTTCATCGCTGCTTCTTTTACTTTCTTTAGGGTTTTTTCGTTCCTTCTCTCACACGTATGACATAACCTTCTCCACTTTTTCGAGTTTAGTCCCTGAGCTTTCCATAAGTTTACAGTCTTAACCAGCAACTATTACCATTAAACCCTTTGGCATTTTATCAGTCTTAAATTCTAATGCGCAAGTTTTTAAATTATGACATGGGTGGTTACATTAGGACACATTGATACTAGGTTATAAGTTATAACTTATGATTTTCAGATTCATGTTGTTTTGGTATTCTGTATAAAACAAATTTTATAGAAAAAAAATTAATGATTGAGAACGACTGAAAACCCAGGATTGTTTTTATTTATTGCTAAGAGCAACTACAGCAATGGATCATAGGAAAGTTCACACAATTCCCAAAAAAAAAAAATTATTATAATAATGAATAGGGATGAACCCCAGCTCGTGCAGGTTGTCTCTGCTGAACCGGTTCACTGCTATAGTTGAAAGTTGCTCTAACTAGTATATAACCCCACTATGGGTTTATTGCTGTAGTTGCTCTAACTAGTATATAATAGAGAACCTTGGATGCAATCATGCAACTAATAATATATTAGATGTAAGATATTGTATAATATGGAGGAATGGTACGATATATAGACTAAGTTGACAAAAAATAACGTGTGGCATGTTGAAATCAGTGGACCTACTATGTACCTTTGAATCTAGAAGAGTTTGTTAGTAGTGTATGATTGAAATCAATGGACATGAGGCAATTGGGGAATCTGGCTACTGGCTAATTGAACGGACAGAATGGCTGGACAAATAATTCAACAGAAGCCGTTTCCTATTTTTTATGTAAATTTGTTGTATTCTTCCTTATCGTACGTTTGGAATTGAATCATAAGCTGTCACATAATTTTATTTCTATGGATGATATTAATTTCGAATATGGTATTCAATTTGTAAATGACCTGTTGTTTAGTATAATATAAGGTATATACTATATGCCACCACTCATTGTCTTTGACTGAGGGAAAACTCGATTTTGGTTGTTTCTTCGACTGGTGCATGTTGTTTAAACATCTATTAACGTACAAATGCTTTTTAAACTTGCATTTAATCAAATGTAAATTCTTTTGTCATCTAGGTTAATGTAATGGGGTCACAACTTTCATAGAGGAAGTTGGAATTCAGGTAATTGTTTTAAAAATAACTACTGAAATAAAAAATGTTTATAGAAAAAAAAAAGAGCTATACTAACTTAGATGCATATATCAAAACCCACTTTTGTCACTTTCAAATTTTACGATAGGCAAACATATACAGATAAGCATGAGAAAGAAATACCTCAATTCAACAAACATCAGGTGTTCACATGCATAAACAATTAAGTTTGTTAAAAGACTTCTGAATTATACTGCTGATCAGCTTGCAAAGGCTGCTCTCTGTAATGCTACCCTTCCCTCTCCATCATAGTTCGATGGTGTGGGCTTTTTAATATAAGTTATGTTTGTGTTAAAAAAAAAAGTAACTAGGAAACCATGAGTTTGATGTGAAGATGGTATAGATCACTCGTTATATATGGAAAAACTTTTTAGATCCAATAGACTGCCAAAAAGATGAATATATAGTAAATCGGAATATGTTTGTGAACTTTTTTATTGGTTATGTTGTAACATGCACATCTGTGATATATATCAGTCATATGTTTATCGGGCTAGTAAAATTTTAGTTTCTTTTTGACGAAGGTATTCGAATTTAGGGTTGAATGATCAGGATATCTATATAATAAACTTTTAGGATGTTGACAAAAGTTGTTAAAAAAATATGTTGACAAAAAAAAATCTTTAGGATACTATATATATATATATGTGTGTGTGTCAAATAGTGATATAATAAATCATACATTATGTTTATCAACTGGGCAATTTCAGTTGGACGACAATGAGCGGCTCAGGATAAGACATGGGAAAGATGATGATAAGAAGAGGAAGTTGGGTGAAATACATATATCGATCATAATGCATGGAAATGAGACTGATAGCTGTCTGAAACTGTATGACATCGATCTCTATCTATGCTTCGTTGGTTTTGGTCCTATCCGTCAGTCATGTGCTCTCTCTATCTGACAATAGTCATAAACTTTTAGCTTGGCTTATTCGCTCCTCACCACTCAAAGATCATGGCCCATATAATGCTATCTGCACCTGATTCTGTTTCCATATTAATTCCATTTACCTACACATATAGTTTAACCAATAATCCCTTATATATTATTTGAGAAGCATTACAATATGTTTTGGTAGCCACGTGTCATCATGAGAATGCTTTTCAAATTTACTAGAGAAAAATGTTGGTCCATATAAACATATAATATACTTTTTATTAAACTAAACATAAACTATTATTATTGCTTTTCATTATTTCCTTAAATAAAATTTACGGAATTACCTAATATGGTTATAAGATATATATGACAATTAATGATTCGAATATGAAGATTTGATAAAAAAATTTATAGGCTCTACTA
>CAKOAT010069377.1:0-57417 GCA_932364175.1 Eruca vesicaria subsp. sativa | reverse complement strand
CGACTATAAATTAATAAAACATTTAAATATTTCACATATAATATTTTTTATTAATAAATGTCCTATATATTAATCATGGAACATTACAACAATTTTTTTGTACCTACGTGTCACAATGATAATGATTTTCATAACTCTTAGAGAAATATGTTGGTCCAACTAAACATATGTTGTATTTTTATTATACTAACTATCATATTTGATTAGTAATGTACAAAAGAATATTCCTTATTCTTTCCTTAAATAAAATCTACGGAATTACCTAATATGATTAACATATATATCACAGTTAATGTTTATGAACAATAAAGATTTGATAACATTTTTTATCCTCTTTACTTTTTATTTAATTTTATATTATTAAAAGAAATTAAAAAATCACATTGATCCTATGATAAAAAAATTAGATTTGTTCTTATATGTTATATTTTGAATTTTTTAAAACGACCATAAATTATTAAAAATGGTAAAAATCTTTCCTTGAAATTTTTTTGATCAATGATAAAGTTTTTTAGTTCAGCCAATCGTTTTTCTAATGGGTCTTAAATAGTTTATATTGATTAACTAAATAAATCACGCACAATAGAGTGTGTTTTGTTTAAAAATTGTTGCATACCCGAAATCAGTATGAACCATCATCCCTTTCGTTTAAATTTTTGGTATAATAAAAAAAATATATGGTTGGACAAAAAAAACTGAATCCAAATAACCGAACCAAATCTAATCCAAAAAGTAGTACAAATTTTTAACCAAAATTGGTTAGATATCCAAACGGATTCAAAATTTTGGTATTTAGATTACCAAACACTGAATCGAAATATTTCAGGTATCCAAGTGCTCGAACCAGATTTATATACTTAAATATATTAATATATTTTTTAAAATGTTCCAAAATACTTAGAAATATATAAAACAGTTAAATGCATATTTAAAAAATAGCTAAACGATACTCCAAATACCAAAAATATTTAAAATATTTATTTATTTTTTTCCAAATATTTATGATAAAGCAAATTTATGTTAAGTTTAAGTATTTTGGCATTCATTTTTCAAATTTATATGTTATATATTATTTTTTACTTTTAGATTTTGAAAATTTTAAAGTATATATGAATTTCAATCTTTTTTATAAAAAAATAAATGGATTATCCGAAACTAAACCCAATCTGAACCTGCAAAAATTCGAACTAAACCGCAAAGATCTAAACCAAACAAAATCTAACCGAACCAAATGGTTTCCAAATGCCTATCTCTAATCAAATGTAAAAAAATTATGATAGCAAAATATATATTTAAATACAACATATTTTTAAAAAGCTCACTCCGCGCATGGCGCGGATTATCTTCTAGTATGATAATATTGAGTGCACTTTTCATAGGATAAGATCTCGATGCAACAGTGACAAAAAAAAAGAAAAAAAAAAGATCTCGATGCAAAAGATTCGACATCTGTTTAGAGATTGTCGTCCGCCGTTCCTAAATAATCATGTCTTTGTTTTTTTTTGCTTCAATTTACCGCGTTTGTCTGGAAATTTATTCGTTTAACCCAATTACAGTGAAATCTCTATAAATTAATAATGTTGGAACTACACCAAAACTAAATTTTTTATTAATTTATAGAAATTATTAATTTATCGAGATATTAATTAAACCAAAAACTCAATTTATGACTATGAAATTATATTAATTTATAGAGATATTAATTTATAGATATTAATTTAAAGAGATTATACTGTAAATAAATTATTAATTAGACTGATTATATTTTAATGACGTAACTTGTTTTTATTTTAAGCCTACTAATACAAAATTATTAGTTTTTTTTTTAATTTTCACGTAACTTTTTTTTGTCCATGTAAGACAATGATAGGTTTTCTGCTTTGTGTTGACTTAAAATCCACATAACTGGCTAACTCAACTAAGAAATATTTTGAATTTCAACGCTTCCAAAAGTTAAAAGATTCTTAGCAAAAAAGTTAAAGATAATGAAGAACAAACATGAAACATACTGTGGCCAATTAACTAATCGACCCTACCGTTAATAACCAGTCCCTATAGAAAAAAATGTATTTAGGTATATGCAACGAATCAAGGTACGTAAACCTGTTGAGAGTGCTATTTATAATTTAACCATGTTAAGATGTTGCTAATGTTGCGTGTAGCTAAGAAAAATCACCAGCAACCAAAAGATGAATTTTGGTACAACTCTCCTCTCCTCGGACTTCTGACTTTTATGCTCTGGAATATTATAATTATTATTCCATATAGATGATGACTCATTTCTTTTAAGAATTATTAAGTTCTTACGTAAAGGAAACGTAACTTTCTCAAGTTTACTATGGGAGATTTATACCGGTGGAACCTAAAAGCAGCAAGGATCAGGACAATGGCCCAACGCATGACACGTGATGCTCTTTTTGCTAGTGCCACTTAATGTTGATCAACTTCGATAACGACTGTGTACCATCTATCACTTTAAATTTTACCCAAAAAGGAGAGAATTCTATATGTATAAGAGTCTCGAAAGAAATCAACTTCATCATGTTCCCTATATACAGGCTTCAGCTATAGCCGTCCAGATTCTCGATTATTTGTTTGTGTTCATGTTGTAAATATTTTAGCAGAATATATATAATTTATATATAACTCATATTCTGATAAGTTTTAGTGAGACACTATCTAGCAAATTTCCGTATTTATATTCCAACATCTATTATAAGTACGTGTGTGCCAAACTAATCACAGCTCGAATGTTCAATTCGAATGACTTGCCAATTATAGACGATGGAACCACATATCGCTTTTGTTTTTTTTTTAAGAAACGTATGATTGTTAATGCTTGGTTAATATTACTTTCTAAGAGCATGTGCATTGAGGGTTCATAAGGAGTTTATAAGGAGGTTCACACAGTTTTCTAGATGAACAGTGATGAACTTCTCTCTCCAAAAGTTCATCCCGGTGAACCCCAAGAGGGTAGAGTTCACCACGTGTCGGAAGGGAATTGGTTCAACTAATTTTTTATTATTTTTTTTTAAAAAAAAAAATCTGACAAAAAAAAAATAAAATAATAAAATATTAAAAAGATGAACCCCAAGAGGGGTTCATTGATGTACATGCTCTAACATCCTGAAAACGTATTTCGAATTGTCCCCTTTCTATCACCCTGTATCACGTTTTGAAATTTGGTTAAGATTTTGGGTGTGCTAAAACTATATCTAAAACTAGAATATTAATAACATGATTTTAATTTATATAATATAAATCTATTTAGTTCGAGTGTTTCTTCTGTCTGAATTATTTTACTATTTATCTAAACTAAACATATAACGTATTTTTATATATGTAAATTTGTAATGTTTTTTTCTTGTTTACAATCAAATATATAATTTTTCTTAGTTCAAAATTTTAAATAACATTTATAAGTTTGTGTTCCAAGAATAAAACCATTAGTTTAAATTTAAAATAATAACAGTAACACAGAATTTGATAATTATATACCTGGATTAGCCAAAATAAACAATTGCATAATTTTCATAATACAAAAAGCATATCATAAACAAACAATACTCAAAAAATTAAACATTCAATTGTAAATTAACCGAACCGAGTCTGCTTTAATTTATTTAGTTAACCAATACTCTCGTACTCCTGATTCCTACTCGGTACATACACGGAACAAAACTAAACACGTCAATAAGAGAGAAAAAAACGCACGTTTTGTAATAAAACAGAACAAAAAAAAAAGGAAACAGCATCAAAACGGCAACAGAAAAGGAAAATCCCCAACTCCCAAAATTACCAAAATAACCCTAAGCCCTAAACCAACCTATTTATATACTCATACCCCTCAGCTCCAAAAACAATCACATTCATAATTCTTCTTTCTTCACAACCTCTCTCTGCAAGTTCTTCTTTGCTTGACTGCGATCTCAAATTTTTCGTGTGGAATCGTTTGTGAATGGTGGAAACGAATCCGATCAGTGGTGAGTTTACGCTTTCCCTTCAAATCCAAAGGGCGAGCTTCCTCCTCCTCCTTCCTCTCTCTGCTTCCTCTGCTTTCGCTTTCGGCTCCTGCAAAGAAGGCTGGTACTTCCGCTGCATCGGCCTCGACCCGTGAAATCTCTTCATCCCCTCTAGAAACCCTAATCTTGACTTCTTAGGGTTTCTCTTTTGATTTTATTGGATCTACCGTTTTTGTTTCTTTAAATCACTATCAAAAGATGTTGCTATACAACAAGCAGAAGAAGAATGCTAAAGGAAACCGGATCCTTATCAGCGTAACCGTTCTCGGTAGCGCCGGTCCGATCCGGTTCGTTGCTTACGAAGAAGATTTAGTCGCTTCTGTTATTGATACTGCTCTCAAGTGTTACGCTCGTGAAGGTCGTCTTCCTCTTCTCGGATCCGACTTCAATGACTTTCTTCTTTACTGTCCCATGGTTGGACCTGAAGGTAAACCGAATCAATTTTTTAACCATCTGAATTGTTTTTTTTTTTAATCAATCGAATTGGTTTACTAAACCGGTTTTGGTTTAATTGTGATACAGCTTTGAGCGCGTGGAATGCAATTGGATCGCTTGGTGCGAGGAACTTTACTCTGTGTAAGAAACCAGAGGAGAAGAAGGTTGTTGTTAAGGAAGGTAACGGAGCAAGGAAAGGAGGAAGCTTTAAAGCTTGGATCAACAAGTCCTTCAGCCTCAAAGTCTCCACCCATTAAAAGCTTTTTGTTTTCTTGTTCAGACAAGACAAGATCAGTTTTTATGTTTCTTTTAATTTTTGCATTTATGATTCGATTCCAATTGTCAAAACGCTTCCAGTGGCATTAATGAAGCCTTTTTTTTATGTCTTTCATTCAACGGAAATAAAAAAGTTTCAAATTTCTTTTCTTGATTTTTTCATTGATCACAAAAAAAAAGATTTTGCATTGATCTTAGATTAGCACATAAGAATGTGTTAAAAAAACGATTAGAACATAAGAATTTGTTAGGTGTGTACAAGCAAACATGGTTTTGTCTGCTACTTTCAACTGCGATTGGTTTGGTTGTTTTATAGTATTTGTTTGAAGAGTCAGTTTGATTTTTTCTTCTAGCAAGTGGTGCAGCTGAGAAAGTTTCCGCAATTTGCAGGCATAAATTGTGGACTTTTTTTTTATCGGATATCCCCGAAAAATTGTGGACTTTTTTAGTATTATTGGTCTCGAAAAATACGTTTTCAGTTTATTATGACGCAATAATTCTTCTAAAGATTGCCCCAGGAAAAAAAATCTTCTAGAGAAACAGAGCTGATTGGAGTGTTACTTGGTGTGCCGGTGCTGGGGAATATTATTTTACAGCTTTTTTGTGTGTGTTGTTGTCGTAAAGTGTCAAGTAGTGGTGTGGGGGAAACGTCATGGTCGAATCAAGAAAAAGTTGATAAAATCTGTTTTTGATTAAAAAAGGAAAAGAAACTTTGCGATAGAAGAAACAAGGAAAGTACAAATGAATGGATCATCAATACACACCAAGATTCCGTACTAGTACTCTCTCTCTAGTAAACTCTTTGTGCGTTCTATACTGTTGCCGTGCTTCACTTCCTTTCTTTCTCCATACCACGTAAACGACACACTGTTTTATTAAGTCCCTTCCACGACTTTCCACCTCTCCTCATCCAACACGGCGGCACTTTTACCAAATCTTAAACGACACGATGTTTTTGTCTCGCTATAAATGGCCAGCCAAGTATTAGACATGCTATGGCGATGAGATATTTTTTGAATGACACGTGTACATCATGGTGAAGTTTTGAGACATAGTAGTAAACTGTTATGACTGAGCTCTCGGTGACACATTCACCATATAGTATACTTGTCCATTTCTTTCTCTCTTTTTTCCTTATATAACATACTTGTAGTTGGTTGTTGTAAGTAGAAAATATAAACAAGAGATTCGTTAAGTTAAAGGGCTTCTAACTTCAATCGATTAAAAGTTTAGCGGGCTGAATCTAAGTTTGAATAAAACATTTTTAACATCAATAGATGAAAAATCTCATAAGGAAAGTGATTTGAGTCATATCATTTTTACCGTCATTTTCATTGAAAAATATGAACTGATGACATGATTTATGACTAAATATGATATTGATAATGAATTTTAACATTGATTTTTGTTTTGGTAAACTATTTAGAATAGGATAATAACTCATATATCATCATTAAAATAAATATATTCAAATATGACATTAAATATATAATAATAAAAATATAAATATTTTATAAATTTTATAATATTATTTAAGTCTATTTTAATAATCATACCATTTTATTACCAAAAACAGTTTATACATTTAAAAAATTATAATTTTTTTAATTGTATTACCATTTGTTTCATTTTGATTTCTACAAATTTTATAAATTTTGTTTATTTTATTTTTTTAATAATTCTACAAAATTTGATAAAATTGATTTCTATATATTAACCACAAAAATAAATGAAATTTTATCTAGTATTATTTATAATTTTAAATATATAAAGATATATTCTCAGATATAATCTAAATTAAATAAATTGTTTATTTTATCATAATTTTATATTAACTAAATAAATATTTGTTAGATAATAACAATCAAGAGAGAAACACAGTCCACTGACAAGTCACACGCACCGACAACCTCTGGGAGAAACGTGTTTTATCCTGAGCATATATTTGTCCAATACAAATGGGTGAATTTGCTGAATATACCAAAAAAAAAAGTTATTTAGGAATTTGCCTTAGTTTAGGGGAAAAAATAATAATGGGAAGGAAGAGAGAGAATGGGGAAATAGGGTATATAGCTAATTTGATGGTTTTGTGTGTATACACAATGCAAATACTCTACAAATTTAGTTGTGTTTGAATGGAATTTATTTACCAATTACTCATTTATTACTGCTCATGCAATTACTAGCCGAATATTCAGCTACGAAATCTTTGAAGTTTGACATGCTATATTGAAAAATATTCAATTACTAGATACAAAAGCAAAATAAAAACAAATACTTCAAATTAAAACATAAACTAGAAACGCAAAGCAAGAGCTGCTGATAAATCAACTCTCTGATAAAATTAATATTCATTTTTTTTGGCCCGAGAAATCAACTCTCTGATATTCCCCATCATGTCATTTTGCTGATTATCTCTGTGAATGCACCCAAGACCAGATCTCTTTACCAATCCCGCATTCAAACATCATATGTTAGAGCATAGAATTTGTTAGTGTGTACAGGCAAACATGGCTTTGTCTACTACTTTCAGTTGCCATTGGTTTAGTTGTTTTATACTTGTTTAAAGTGTCAATTTGATTCCTTCCTTTTGCAAATTGGTGGTTCAGCTGAGAAAGTTTCCGCAATTTGCAGGCGTAAATTGTGGATTTTTTTGTAGTATTATTTGTCTCGAAAACACGTTTCACACAATAATTCTTCAAGAGAAACAGAGCTGACTGGAGTGCTACTTGTTGTGCCGGTGATGGGGAATATTATTTTACAGCCATTTTGTGTGTGTTGTTGTCGTAAAGTGAGGGGAAACGTCATGGTCGAATCAAGAAATAGATGATAAAATCTGTTTTGATTAAAAAAAGGAAAAGAAACTTTGCGACAGAAGAAACAAGAAAAGTACAAATGAATGGATCATCAAATACACACACCAAGATTCCGTACCAACTTGTACTCTCTCTACCAAACTCATCGTGCGTTCTAATACTATTGCCGTGCTTCACTTCCCTTCTTTCTCCATACCACGAAAACGACACACTGTTTATTTACTCTCGCTGTTTAAACTACACAATGTTTTTGTCTCGCTATATATGGCCAGCCAAGTATTAGACATGCGATGGCGATGAGATATTTTCTATGGCACACGTGTATACCAAGGTAAGGTTTTTGAGACATAGTAGTAAACTGTTATGACCAGGGCGTGCTTGATACAAAGCTGATCAAGCATTGGCTTCGGGGCCAATTAAAATATAATTTATTTTGGGGTCAATTTACATAAAATTGTCAATAGTGTGGTGGTTGAGTGTGCTGTTATTGCTAAGCAGTTCAAGAGTTTGAGTCTACTGGGCATCATACATGTATTATCTTTGTTTTTATCATATATTTTAAGCTAAATATTTTAGATTAAAACAAATTAAAGGGCCAAAAAAAATTATATGCTTCTAACCTAGAAAATGTTAGGCACAGCCCTGTTTATGACTGAGCTGTCGGTGACACATTCACCATACACGATTTAGTCAACAAGGAAAGACATTCATCAAGGTAAGGTTTTTCTCTCTTTTTTTTTCCTCATATAACATACTTGTAGTTGGTTATATACCTTGTGAATTACTCTCTCTGATCCTAAAAAATAGACTTTCTAGTGTTTTCATACATATTAAGAAAACACATTAAATCACTATCGTTTTCAGTAATTTTCAATTTTCAATTTTCAACAACTTTTAGCCAATAGTAATCTAATAAAACCAATTAATTTTTTTGAAACTTGTAATTTTCTCATTGAAAACATAGAATATACATCTTTTTGAAACAAAATATTTTTCCAGAACATGGATCTTTTAGGAACAGAGAGAGAAGTATTTTTACTACTTTTAAGATAGATCTGTAAAATCGGAGAAACTTAAACATAAATTCTATCCGGAAACATTTAGCAAAAAAAGTTCGGTCCGGAAACTAGAAAGAGTATATGGAAAACAATAATATAGGGAGGAAAATATAAAGGACTCCAAATATGAACAAGATGTCCAATAAATGGTTGCTCAAAAAAAGATGTTCAATAAATTAAAGGGCTTCAATCGACTAGAACAAAACATTTTCAAAATCAATAGATGAAAAATTAACAACAGTTCATGAGCTTATTAATGTCTTGTCCTCCTTTTGTTTTTTCGTATGTCAGCCCAACAATCGTCTGCTAAATATAAGAGGGCCCGTCATCGCTGGCCTATAATTCTCTTCATTTCCCCCTTTTTGGATGAAATTCCCTTTTCTGCTTTCAAGCCGTTAGAAGACACCGCACCAATGTCACAAGATCTCCTTCTTATACTCTAAGATCACATGTTGTAACGTTTACTCTCCACATGGACAAAACTACTTCACGAAAAGGTCCTTAACGACAACAACAATCAGGAGAGAAACACATTCCACTCACAAGTCACATTCACCGACAACCGCTGGGAGAAACGTGTTTTGTCCTGAACATATATTTATGTAATACAAATTTAATTGTTATTTAATGGAATCTCTTTACACAAAACAAAGATTATATATTTTATAAAAATTTAACCTAAAATAAATATTTATCTTATTAAAACATAATCCTTGTTAGAAACTAAGGGGTTATTTTTGATATGTGATTTTAAAAGAGTTTTGATTATCTTAAATTCTTAATATATTAAAATAGAGTTATTTAAAAAATCTAATCTAGATGGTTAATTGATATTTTATATCAACTAATAACTATATATATCACCAATTATTAAAAAAATTATAAACATATATGCAAATATACATATAAGAAAAAAACAAAATCCTCTGAAAACTATTTTTAGTTCTGTGTTACTCAAATTTGAATATTAATTTATTTCAGATGAAAATTTATTTATTTTAAACAAATTTAAATTTTTTATTAAATTGATATAACACCGCAGCTCGACCTACGAATCTAAATCTAGTTATTGGTTAAATTATCTTTAAACACAACCAAAACTAGAAGAGACATAACAAACTCAGTAATTTAAGATAATTTTTAGGGTTCAGGGTTATAAACTTAGAGTTCTCTGAGTGTGTATAAGTGAGGAAGAAGGAAGTGGAAAGCACGTCTATGGCGGTGTGGAGAAGTAGTGACTAACATGTAGAGGTTTTAATACAAGAGGAGATCTGAAAAGGAGGTACATAATGATATTTGAATTTAAAAATCAAGACGATGCATTGTATGAATATACTAACTAAATCATTGTCTCCACATTTTGACAATTGTGCGCGGTACGTGAGAATAGTCAATGAATTGTGAATCTTGTGACTACGAAATAAAAGATTGAAATAGAGTTAACATCATTCCTATTAATAAGTGAGTGGAAGCTAATTTTACAAGTAAAAAATCGTATAACAATGAAACCATCTAATTTATGTGGCTAATAAATTATTTTACAAGCGAAAATATGTATACAAATGAAACCAGGATCTTGTTGACAAGAGAGGAAGATCCGACTTTAGAAACATTATCCAAAACTTAGATCTTCTAGTTACAGTGTTATTATAGTGGAAAATATTGTCATGTATCACTTTACAATATCTCTAAATGATAACTGAAAATATACAGAGATTTTATTTTATATTTTCTATTAAAAAGGATCAGAATATATTATGCTATTCCAAGCTAAGGTGAATATTTTTTAATCAATATGTGTTAGCGGAGATGGAATAACTGATGACCAAGTTCTTAAGATTGATTTCAAGAATGGATGATTGATTATACAGATTAGTTAGAACTTTGTTTTGGGTTTGTGATGTTTATTTTGGTTGTCGATAGGGGTGGGCACTTTATCCGATACCCGAACCCGACCCGAAATATCTGAACCGAAATCCGAACCGAATTAGCAAAATACCCGAACGGATATTGAGTTAGGAGAGTTTGGATATCCGAACCCGAACGGATAATACCCGAACCCGAACGAATATCCGAAGATAACCGAACATATGTATATATACCTATTTATTCTTAGTTTATTTGTCTCATTTTATTAAAAATATTTATATTAATGTCATATATAGTTTAAGATTAGATAATATATATATAATTGTAAAAAATGATTTGTTACTCATTTAAAATGCATATTAAGCTTCTTATTTCATATTTTAAACAAAATTTGAATCCAAAATTCGAAAATAACAACAAAAATAATGATTTTTATTTTCAATAATTTATTTTCAAACTTATTAATCGTCTAACTTATTAAACATTTTAAAAACAGTTAAGTTAATAGTCAAATTTCAAATACATGAAACTTATGTAATAAAGAATTTGAAAATTTTCTTTTAAAATCTAAATATCCGAACCCGACCCGAAATAACCGAATCCGAACTAAAAATATCTGAACCCGACCCGATATGTAAATATACCCGAACGGGTTCTAAACCCTAATACCGAAATACCCGAAAACCCGAAATACCCGACCCGAACCCGAACGGATACCCGAACGCCCACCCCTAGTTGTCAATGGCAAAATCTGATTATATGTTCGAATATCTAAAATATTTTGATTTAAATCAGGTCTGATTGCGATTCAATAGTTACCAAAATTTAAATATAGTCAATTATCTAACCAAATTTAAACATAGTCAATTATCTAACCAATTTTAATTTAGTTTTAGTATTATTTATTTTTTCGGATCAAGGTTTTTTGTCTAGTATTACTATATTTACTTAAACAAAATGTTTGAAAATACTTTTTACAATCAGTGGCTGGGATATTTTTTCAAAATTTCCTTTTACCCATCTCTAGATTTTTGGAGAAAAAAAATCAATAATCCTTAAACAACTTAAAATACCTGATTAAGAAAGAAAGAAAAAAACAAAAACCAAATCCCAAAACGATTGGTTCAGAATCTGTTTAACAAAGGCAAACACGTACATTATAGACAAATTAAAGGTTATTTATTTTATTTACTCGTCCTCTGTCCCCTTATATAAATATCATTTTCTTCCCCCCCTTGAGTCAATTCTCATCGTCTACTGTTTTTCACGCCGGAGAGAAAACAGAATCATCGAATAAAGCTTTAAACTTTAAAAATGGATCCGATCGAATCTGTGGAGTACAATGACTTCGAGATCTCCAACGGTAACTCCCACGTCGACCACGGCTGGAAGAAAGTCGTTTACCCGAAACGCAACCGCAAACAGAAACCCGCCGATCTAACGGCGACTAACGGCAAAAATGCAGCTAACGGCGATAACGTGTTCCGTTCGCTGGAGGAGCAAGCTGAGGATCGGAGGAAACGGATCCTGGCGGCGAAGATGGCTGGTTCAGATGTGGAGGATGTAGAGTTCAGATCTAAACGTAGATCCAACGGTTACGGTGACGAAGGGTATGATTTCGATGATAGTGGTGATGAGATCGCGGTGACGATGAAGGTGGAGGAGGCTAAGAAGAAGAAACCGAAGAAGGAGAAGAAGCCTAAAGTGTCTTTGCCTGAAGCTGCGGCGAAGATCGATCCTTCGAATCTCGAAGCTTTCCTCATCGAAGCATCGGTAAGTGCATGCAATTGTGATCTGAAATTGATAACCCACAAATCAAAATTCAAACTTTTAGTTGAATTCTGATCTGAATTTGAGAACCCACAAATCAAAATTTGAACTTTTAGTTGAATTCTGATTTGAATTGGAGAACCCACAAATCAAAATTTGAACTTTGAGAACCCACAAATCAAAATTTGAACTTTTAGTTAAATTCTGATTTGAATTGGAGAACCCACAAATCAAAATTTGAACTTTTCTTTGAATTCTGATCTGAAATTGATAACCCATAGATCAAAAGTTGAACTTTTGTTGGTGTTTGATGATAGGAATCGTATGCGAGTCAGCCGGAGATTCAGCTGATGAGATTTGCTGATTACTTTGGGAGAGCACTTTCCGGAGTGTGTTCTGTGCAGTTTCCATGGGTGAAGATGTTCAAAGAGTCTCCTTTGTCCAAACTCATCGATGTAAGCTACGTTTTTGTATTGTGATTGATGTCTAGGTTCGTGAAGCTGATACCTTTATTCAACAGGTTCCGTTGTCTCATATTCCTGAGCCAGTCTACAAAACATCAGTTGATTGGATCAACCAACGTCCTATTGAAGCTCTTGGATCCTTTGTGCTGTGGGCGTTTGATTGTATTCTCACGGATTTGGCAGCACATCAAGGAGGTGTTAAAGGTGGGAAGAAAGGAGCACAACAACATACTTCTTCCAAGTCTCAGGTAATGTCTTGGAAAACTTTTTTCTGGATCCTTGATTGATGGATCTCTGATCTTTGCTTATGTTATGTTTGTTTGATGATTAGGTGGCAATATTTGTTGCATTAGCAATGGTATTGCGTAGGAAGCCTGATGCGTTGACTAATGTGTTGCCTACTCTTAGAGAGAATCCTAAGTATCAAGGTCAAGACAAGCTTCCGGTTTTAGTGTGGATGATGGCTCAGGTTTGTTATTTTGTTTCCATGTGTGGGTATATGCGTCTTCTGTGATCTGTATTCTGAAATCTTGTAAAATGTGGAATGTGGATAGGCCTCTCAAGGTGATTTATCCGTAGGGTTGCTTTCATGGGCACACAACTTGTTACCTGTAGCTGGTAGTAAGAGCTGCAACCCTCAGTCAAGAGATCTCATCTTGCAGTTGGTTGAGAAGTGAGTCAACAGTTTTCTTGTGATCTCCTTTTGTCTTATGTTTGAAAAAATCATCTAATCTTTTTTTTAATGCAAATTTTGTATTAGAATTTCGTCGAATCCAAAGGCTAAGACCATACTCGTAAGTGGAGCTGTTAGGAAAGGAGAGCGATTGATTCCACCTCCTTCATTTGAGATCTTGGTGCGGCTTACATTCCCTGCTTCATCCGCAAGAGTCAAGGTAAGTAGAAGTAGACGTTGGAACTTGCTTGATTGCGTTTGTTGATTCTGATCACAAGCATTGTCTCTCGGATGGACACAGGCAACAGAGAGGTTTGAGGCAGTATATCCCTTGCTGAAGGAGGTGGCTCTTGCCGGTGCACCAGGAAGCAAGGCGATGAAGCAAGTCACACAACAGATATTCACTTCTGCTCTAAAATTAGCTGGAGAAGGTAATCCTGTTTTAGCCAAGGAAGCGTCAGCAGTCGCTATATGGGCAGTGACCGAGAACGTTGATTGCTGCAAGCACTGGGACAATCTCTATAAGGAGAATCTTGAAGCTAGTGTTGCTGTTCTTAAAAGCCTTGTAGAGGAATGGAAGGACCATTTCCCCAAGCTATCATCATCACCGTCCAATACTGCCACTCTCAACCGAACCATGCAGAGCTTCAAGCTAAAGGTTAATGCCTCTTACTCTATTGAACTAACTGATGTCAGTATACCCCCCACTGGCTTGTAATATCATCTCTGACCTGACCTTTGATGTTTTAGAACGAGGAAGCCATCAGTGAAGGAAGAGACAATGCTTCTCTTTACAAAGAAGCTGACAAATCCTGCAAAGTGATATCAGGGAGACTCTCCCGTGGAAGTGGCTTCCTCAAAGGAACAGCCATTGTTGTGGTTTTAGCTGCTGCAGGAGCAGCTGTTCTGTCTTCCAACCCTGAGGCTACATCCGAGCTGAAAAACCTGGTGGACTCATTGGAGCTGCACCAATACTATAACCCAATCATCACAGCTTTTAAGAATTAAGAGAGGAGAGAAACAAAAACAACTTGAGGATGATAAGCAGAGTTAACTCTCTGATTATAGTCAGTGTTGAGAAATTTAGACTGTTTAAATTTGAGTCAAAGATAAATTTTTTTTCTTTTCATCTTTTTATTTTCCCCATAATGACAATAAAGTTATTTCTGTTTATTATATGCTTTTGGGTAATAGAGCCTGCACAAGTCATTACATTGTGTTCATGTGGACTTATAGTCTTCTGGCTTTGCAAATGGGTACTTGAGGTAACCGTTCTTGATTGTGGATGGTCTTTTAGTTAGTCCCAAGGATATACTTAATAGATGGATCTCTCGGTAACTTTCTGAAGGATAGAAGTAGCCTGTAAAGTTTATAAAACTTTGATAAGAACCAGAGAGAGAGAGAGAGAGAGAGCTACTAGTATGGTCTATTGATACTTACCAGGGGAAGAACATGAAGACATCTCAAAGAACTTCCTTCTTTTTGGTTTTTGCTTTGATGACTGGCTCTACAAACCAGTATTATTCGGCAAAACTGCGGAGGAAGCGACCACCACTACCTAAGCTTTGACTCTCCAAAGTAACTCAATGGTGTTTAGTTGGAGAATGGTGATCTACGTTATACAGTTATACTTAAGATATATTTTGAATATATGTTCATTTTAATTTATACGGTATAAAAGTTTTATTATGTATTGGAGGGATTTGTAAAAGTAAAATAAGAAAGGCATTTGTATAAGATTATGCTATAAATTAAGCTTTGTAACTATGGAAAGAACAAAAAATATGATGTTAATTATTATAATATAATGTTATGCTAGTGGAAAATATTGTCATGTATCACTTTACAATATTTCTAAAATAATAACTGAAGATATACAGAGATTTTATTTTATATTTTATATTAACAAGGATCAAAATATAGAATGTTTATATTAAGAGGTGTCCATTCAGATACCATTCGATTTAGATCTATTAAAATTTAAATTTCCAAGATAAAATATTTTAGTTTTACTCAAATATTTATAAACTCTAATTTGACTTTAATTTAAATATTTATGCATTCGGTTTGGATTTGGATAACTTTTTAAATTATCTTTAAATATTTATGGGTTCACTTCGATTTAGATTTGGATAAATGTTAAAACAATTATATTTAATATATAAATATGATTAGATATGTTCGGATATTCAACATATTTGGGTTTGAAGCGGATTCGATTTCGAGCGGATTCGACTCCAATTTACTAGTCACCAAAATTTTGAACCCGTTCGATTAACTAACTAATTTTGGTTCGGTTTTGGTATTATTTTTTCAGATCATTTGGATATTTTTTTTTGCTCAGTTCTACAATATTTACATTAAACAAAATGTTCGAAAATACTTTTAAAAAACAGTGGCTCAAATTTTCCTTTTACCTTTCTCTAGATTTTTGGAGAAAAAAAAGAATCAATACTCCTTAAACAACTTACCTGATTAAGAAAGCAAAAAAACAGAAACAAAAACCAAATCCCAAAACGATTGGTTCAGAATCTGTTTAACAATGGCAAATACGTACATTATAGACAATTTAAGGATGTGTTACAAAAAAAAAAAAAAAAGACAAATTAAGGATATTTATTTTATTTACTCGTCCTTATATAAATATCATTTTCTTCCCCCTTGAGTCAATCCTCCTCGTCTACTGTTTTTCACGCCGGAGAGAAAACAGAATCATCCAAAAGCGACAAACTTTAAAAATGGATCCGATCGAATCTGTCGATTACAATGACTTCGAGATTAACTCCCACGTCGACCACGGCTGGAAGAAAGTCGTCTACCCAAAACGCAACCGCAAACAGAAACCCGCCGATCAGATTCAGACGGCGACTAACGGCAAAAATGCTCCCAACGGAAACGCAGCTAACGGCGATAATGTATTCCGTTCGCTGGAGGAGCAAGCTGAGGATAGGAGGAAACGGATCCTCGCGGCGAAGATGATGGCTGGTTCAGATGTGGAGGATGAGTTCAGATCTAAACGCAGATCCAATGGTTACGGTGACGAAGGGTATGATTTCGATGACAGCGAGGAGGAGATCGCGGCGAGGAAGGAGGCGGAGGAGAATCTGAAGGCGGAGAAGGAGAAGAAGCGGAAGGCCAAGAAGGAGAAGAAGCCGAAAGTGTCTTTGCCTGAAGCTGCTGCGAAGATCGATCCTTCGAATCTCGAAGCTTTCCTCATCGAAGCAACGGTAAGGTTTTGAATTGTGATCTGAAATTGATAACCCACAAATAAAAATTCAAACTTTTTGTTGAATTCTGATCTGAAATTGTAAACCCACAAATCAAAATTTGAACTTTTTGTTGAATTCTGATCTGAAATTGAGAACCCACAAATCAAAATTTGAACTTTTCTTTAAATTCTGATCTGAAAATGATAACCCACAAATCAAATTTCAAACTTTTCTTTGAATTGTGTTATGAAATTGATAACCCATAAATCAAAAGTTGAACTTTTAGTTGAATTCTGATCAGAAAATGATAACCCACAAATCAAATTTCAAACTTTTCTTTGAATTGTGTTATGAAATTGATAACCCATAAATCAAAAGTTGAACTTTTTGTTGGTGTTTGGTGATAGGAATCGTATGCGAACCAGCCGGAGATTCAGCTGATGAGATTTGCTGATTACTTTGGGAGGGCACTTTCCGGAGTTTGTTCTGTGCAGTTTCCTTGGGTGAAGATGTTCAAGGAGTCTCCTTTGTCCAAACTCATCGATGTAAGCTACGTTTTTGTATTGTGATTGATGTCTAGGTTCGTGAAGCTGATAACTTTTTGCAACAGGTTCCGTTGTCTCATATCCCTGAGCCAGTTTACAAAACATCTGTTGATTGGATCAACCAACGTCCTATTGAAGCTCTTGGATCCTTTGTGCTGTGGGCGTTTGATTGTATTCTTACAGATTTAGCAGCACATCAAGGAGGTGTTAAAGGTGGCAAGAAAGGTGCACAACAACATACTTCTTCCAAGTCTCAGGTAATGTCTTGGAAAACATTTTTATCTGGATCCTTGATTGATGGATCTCTGATCTTTGCGTATGTTATGTTTGTTTGATGATTAGGTGGCAATATTTGTTGCATTAGCAATGGTATTGCGTAGGAAGCCTGATGCGTTGACTAATGTGTTGCCTACTCTTAGAGAGAATCCTAAGTATCAAGGTCAAGACAAGCTTCCGGTTTTAGTGTGGATGATGGCTCAGGTTTGTTATTTTGTTTCCCTGTGTGGATATATGTGTCTTCTGTGATCTGTATTCTGAAATCTTTGTAAAATGTGGAATGTGGATAGGCCTCTCAAGGTGATTTATCCGTAGGGTTGCTTTCATGGGCACACAACTTGTTACCTGTAGCTGGTAGTAAGAGCTGCAACCCTCAGTCAAGAGATCTCATCTTGCAGTTGGTTGAGAAGTGAGTCAACAGTTTTCTTGTGTTCTCCTTTTGTCTTATGTTTGACAAATCTTCTTAATCTTATTTTTATGTAATTTTTCGTATTAGAATTTCATCGAATCCAAAGGCTAGGACAATACTTGTAAGTGGAGCTGTTAGGAAGGGAGAGCGATTGATTCCACCTCCTTCATTTGAGACCTTGGTGCGGCTTACATTCCCTGCCTCATCCGCAAGAGTCAAGGTAAGTAGAAGTAGACGTTGGAACTTATAAATCAAGAAAGCTTGATTGCGTCTGTTAGTTTCTGATCACAAGCATTGTCTCTCGGATGCACACAGGCAACAGAGAGGTTTGAGGCAGTATATCCCTTACTGAAAGAAGTGGCTCTTGCCGGTGCACCAGGAAGCAAGGCGATGAAGCAAGTCACACAACAGATATTCACTTCTGCTCTGAAATTAGGTGGAGAAGGTAATCCTGTTTTAGCCAAGGAAGCGTCAGCAGTCGCTATATGGGCAGTGACCGAGAACGTTGATTGTTGCAAGCACTGGGACAATCTCTATAAGGAGAATCTTGAAGCTAGTGTTGCTGTTCTTAAAAGGATTGTAGATGAATGGAAGGAGCATTCCCTCAAGCTATCATCATCACCGAGTAATGTTGCTACTCTTAACCGAACTATGAAGAGCTTCAAGCTAAAGGTAATAATGTCTCTTACTCTATTGAACTAACTGATGTCAGTACCCACCCACTCGCTTGTAATATCATATCTGACCTTACCTTTGATGTTTTAGAACGAGGAAGCCATCACTGAAGGAAGAGACAATGCTTCTCTTTACAAAGAAGCTGACAAGTCCTGCAAAGTGATATCAGGGAAACTCTCCCGTGGAAGTGGCTTCCTCAAAGGAACAGCCATTGTTGTGGTTTTAGTTGCTGCAGGAGCAGCTTTTCTGTCTTCCAACCCTGAGGCTACATCCGAGCTGAAAAACCTGGTGGACTCATTGGAGCTGCACCAATACTATAACCCAATCATCACAGCTTTGAAGAATTAAGAGAGAGAGAAACAAAAACAACTTGAGGATGATAAGCAGAGGTTAACTCTCTGATTATAGTCAGTGTTGAGAAATTTAGACTGTTTAAATTTGAGTCAAAGATAATTTTTTTTTTCCCATAATGACAATAAAGCTCTTTCTGTTTATTATATGCTTTTGAGTAAAACAGCCTGCACAAGTCATTACATTGTCTTCATGTTAACTAATACAGTCACAAGCTTCTTAATAGTCATAGACTATGACTCATAGTCTTCTGGCTTTGCAAATGGGTACTGGAGGTAACCGTTCTTGATTGTAGATGGTCTTTTGGTTTGTCCCAAGGATATACTTCATAGATGGATCTCTCGGTAACTTTGTGAAGTTGAGAAAATGGTGACCATAGCAGTAGCCTGTAAAGTTTATAAAACTTTGGTAAGAACCAGAGAGAGAGAGAGCTAGCATCAATGCGACTAGTATGGTGTATTGATACTACTTACCAGGGGAAGAAGATGAAGACGCACATGAACTGTAAATACATCTCAAAGAACCTCCTTTTTGGTTTTTGCTTTGATGACTGGTTACAAACCAGTATTATTCGACCACCACTGCCTAAGCTTTAACTCTCTAAAATAACTCAATGGTGTTTAGTTTGGAGAATGGTGATCTTTAGTTATACTTTTAAGATATATTTTGAATATTTGTTCATTTTAATTTATAGGGTATAAAAGTTTGATTATGTATAGGCGGGATATGTAAAAGTAAAATGAAAATGGCATTTGTATATTAAAACATTATGTATAAGATTATGCTATATATTAAGCTTTGTAACTATGGAAAGAACAAAAATATGATGGTTTGAAAATTCAAAAACTGAAACCAAGATCCTGGTGACAAAAGAGGAAGATCAACACTGGAAACTTTATCCAAATTTTAGATCTTCTCTTTTATTCAATAGTATCGATAATAATAACACAAAAGTTGACATGATAGATTGTGTCAAAAAAAGCTATAACAAACTCTTGAAAAATAATCTTACCCGTTTAGAATAATCCCCTATACATTATTTGTGAAGTGATTTTGCCACATGTCCTCTCTATAATCAATTTCAGAAAAAATGGTGACATGTCTATTAGAATTGATGACATGACATATGGTTAAATATGACATAGACAATTGCATTTAATGTAAATATATATTTTTGGAAAACTTTATAGAATATGGTAACAACTCATATATTACATTTAATGTCAATTTATATTTTTGAAAATATTTTTAAAATATGGTAATAACCAATGTTCGAGAACTCGCTAGGCGCTACGCGTGCGGTCGAGGAGGGCCTAGCGCCTAGTCAATTAATCGGATATTATACGGGGATTAATCGGGGAGGAATTTTTATATCATTATATACATTTCTATGCACTAATATATTAAATATGTGAAATAATAACAATGTTCACGCATGGTGTAGTGGTCAGAGTGTTAAGTTATGTCTCATAGGTCGTGGGTTCGAAGCTTCCAACCGTTTTTTGTTTATTTTATCAGCTTTTAGGTCAAATGAAATAAAAATTAAGAAATTAGCCTTCTCTTCTACATTAGATCTGCGAATTCCAGTTCTAACTACAGCCACCATTTTTTTTCTTTTTGCGATTTCCATTGTTTTAATTGCTAACCTAGTATGTTTTAATCAAATATAACAAATCTATCAGAAAACATTCAGTTTCGGCCTCTAAATCTACCAAAAATATGATTTCTTCAACTTTTCCGATTAAGTGAACGCCTAAGGTCAAATCGCGGCGGCTCCCGGCCGCACCACGTTTTTGCGGCGACTTTCCGGCCGCCTAAGCCGAGTTTTTGAACAATGGTAATAACTAATAAATCATCATTAAAATAAATATATACCAATATGACATTAAAAATTTCGAAAATATCAATTCATTATATATTTTAAAACTATACAATTTTATTACAAAAATTTCAAAAATGTATACATTTTTGAAAATTATTAAAATTTAATTGTAAAATTATTAATTTCTTATATATTTAAAAATTTAATAAATATTTTCTAATTTTAATTTTTGATAATTATAAAATTTTCTACAAATTTATTTAATATATTTAATTAAAATAAATAGATAAAAAATTATCTAAGATTATAATTTTAAATATATACATGCATATTCTTAAATATAATTTAAAATAAACAAAAATATTTTTATATTACTATTTATGTTTGATTAAACAAAAGTTTGTATTAAAATAATGATAAGAAAAAGAACTCATAAATTATCATTAAGATAATAAATAATATAACAGTAGAAATATAAATATAATAATATTACAAATATTGAAATAAGTATATTTTTATAATTATATATATTTTTATTAATAATTTTGTTTTCAAATTTTTATAATTATATATATTTTTATTAATAATTTTTTGTGAAAAAATCTAAAAAAAGTTCTATTTGAGAGAACTGTCATATATTTAAATAAAACTGTTTATTTTCTCTTAATTTTTACATATAATTAATGTAAAATTAATAATGTAATAAAATAATAAATTTAAAACTTAATTAAATTTTATTTTTAACTATAAATTTATTTTTAAAATTTTTATTTCTGCACATGGTGCAGGAAACCACCTAGTATAATTTGACAAATACGACTTCAATAGAAATTAATAATTGTTCGGGCTTTAAAAACACTGATAGAATGTTTATATCTATAGTAATAAAGTTGGGTTATCTGCCTTCTTAGGCTATCCACCTCATTTTTTTACATAGGGGGTTTTTCCGCCACGTGTCAGTTCACTAAACCATTCCTAATTGATTTTGGTTTACCTCATGATTCTATCGTAGTGGGCTATTTATATAATTTTGAGCTATTATTATAATTTATGATGGGCCTTTAAAAACTCTATGAAAAATCCTTCATAATTTTAGGTTTCTTCCAATGTTTTGAAACCCGACCCAAACACTGAATCAGACGACTTACCGGGTCACCGCGTCAACCGCGGATGAACCAGAGGTTAACTAATTAATTAATTCTATTATTAATAATATATATTGTTTTCATTTGACATATAAAACATTAAAAATAGTTTAGGCTAGAATATTTTTTTGTAACTTGAAAAAACTTTTGACATCTAACAAATAATATCAAGAATAATAAACTTAAACATCCTAGAACTTAGAACTTATAACAGGTAAAAAGGTAGATTAATGATAAAGCAAAATAATAAAAAACCAAAACACACAAAAATGAATACAAAGTAGACAGAGGAAAGAAAAAGGAAGACGTCGAAAAATAAAACTGAAAACCTAACTCCTAAATATATTACAAAACAGATTTTAAAAATATAATTATAAATTTATAAGGTTTAAAAAAAGTAAACATCATTTATTGGTTCAATCGGTATCAGGTTTTGGGTTTTACTGATTTTTTACGGGTTTTTGCGGATTTTTAAATTTTGGCAGTGTTTTGAAAAACGATCCATACCTGCGGTTGAACCGGTAAATCCGGTGACCCAGAGAAAATAGCCTAAAGAGGACAGATAACCCAACTTTGTTATTATAGATAGATACTTAGGGAAATTCCAGTAACCTATTTTAAGTTTTCGTCTCCAAAATAATTTTTAAGCTAAAAATCAATAGTATTTATTAATTGACAGTATAAGTCTATAATATCTTTACTTTTATGGTAAACAAATTAGAAAAAGTAATAAAATGCAACCACACAAAAAAAACTTGCAATGGCCATATATTTGAGCCTGCTTTGTTATTTGAATCTATTATGGAGAGCAGAATCAGAGCTACAAATAATAAATTATAGAAAACTTTCTTTTACTGCTTACAGATAAAGATGAGCTTAATTACCTTACTTATTGGTAAGAAATTCAGGTTAGTCTCTAAAATAAAATTTCAAATGTTGTTCCTTCTGTATATTGCCCACACGGTACTCAACAGTATAAATATGTTCTTTAAATAAAACAATTACTATATGTTTAAATTCCTTTGATATTACTATCAGTTTTTTATTCTACTCTTATTGAATCAATTAATCAAAATCACTTATGTTATTCTCCTTCGTACTAAGCAACTAAAAAACCAAACAATACACACGACGATCACTAAATGAATCTAAAAATATTATATTTTTGAACATATGTTCTTTACTAAGACTATAATATGAATTGTAAATTTGTGTAAAAAAAAACATAAGAAACCGGCGCCACTAGTTTCCATTAAATTAAACAAAATGTTTGAAAATATTTTTACAACAGAGGGCTGGGATATTCTTCATAATTTCGTTTTAGCCTTCTCTACATTTCTAGAGAAAATAAATCAGTTAATCCTTAAACAATTAACTTAAAATACATTATTAAGAACGAAAGAAAAAACCAAAATCCCAAATTCTCATTATCCTTTATTTTCGACTATATATATAAACCCATTTTCTTCCCTCCTCAGGGTCAAATCTCCACACGTCTACTCTTAGTCTCTGTTTTTCACGCCTTTAGAGAGAGAGAGAATCCTCGATAAAACTTTTTAAAATGGATCCGATCGAATCTGTCGATTACAATGGCTTCGAGATCTCCAACGGTAACTCCCACGTCGACCACGGCTGGAAGAAAGTCGTCTACCCGAAACGCAACCGCAAACAGAAACCCGCCGATCAGACGGCGACTAACGGCAAAAATGCTCCCAACGGAAACGCAGCTAACGGCGATAATGTATTCCGTTCGCTGGAGGAGCAAGCTGAGGATCGGAGGAAACGGATCCTCGCGGCGAAGATGGCTGTTTCGGAAGAGGAGGATGAGTTCAGATCTAAACGCAGATCCAACGGTTACGGTGACGAAGGGTATGATTTCGATGATAGTGGTGATGAGATCGCGGTGACGATGAAGGTGGAGGAGGCTAAGAAGAAGAAACCGAAGAAGGAGAAGAAGCCTAAAGTGTCTTTGCCTGAAGCTGCGGCGAAGATCGATTCTTCGAATCTCGAAGCTTTTCTCATTGAAGCAACGGTAAGGTTTTGAATTGTGATCTGAAATGGATGACCCACTAATCAAAGTTTGAACTTTTAGTTGGATTGTGATCTGAAATTGAGAACCCACAAATCAAAATTTCAACTTTTAGATAACCCATAGATAAAAATTCAAACTTTATTGTTTTGGTTATAGGAATCGTATGCGAGTCAGCCGGAGATTCAGCTGATGAGATTTGCTGATTACTTTGGGAGGGCACTTTCCGGAGTGTGTTCTGTGCAGTTTCCATGGGTGAAGATGTTTAAGGAGTCTCCTTTGTCCAAACTCATCGATGTAAGCTATGTTTTTTTGTAAGATTTCCGAATCAAAGGTTCGTGAAGCTGATACTTTTATTCAACAGGTTCCGTTGTCTCATGTACCTGAGCCAGTTTACAAAACATCTGTTGATTGGATCAACCAACGTCCTATTGAAGCTCTTGGATCCTTTGTGCTGTGGGCGTTTGATTGTATCCTCACAGATTTGGCAGCACATCAAGGAGGTGTTAAAGGTGGCAAGAAAGGTGCACAACAACATACTTCTTCCAAGTCTCAGGTAATGTCTTGGAAAACATTTTTCTGGATCCTTGATTGATGGATCTCTGATCTTTGCTTATGTTATGTTTGTTTGATGATTAGGTGGCAATATTTGTTGCATTAGCAATGGTTTTGCGTAGGAAGCCTGATGCGTTGACTAATGTATTACCTACTCTGAGGGAGAATCCTAAGTATCAAGGTCAGGACAAGCTTCCGGTTATAGTCTGGATGATGGCTCAGGTTTGTTCTTATTTTCCTTGGTTAGGACGAAAAGTGTCGGAATTTTTTTTTAATCTTAATCCTCAGATTTTGTAAATGTGGAATGTGGACAGGCTTCTCAAGGTGATATATCCGTAGGGTTGCTTTCATGGGCACACAACTTGTTACCTGTAGTTGGTAATAAGAACTGCAACCCTCAGTCAAGAGATCTCATCTTGCAGTTGGTTGAGAAGTGAGTCAAAAATAAACTCTTGTGGTCTCCTTTGCTTTATGTTTGACAAATTTTCTTAATCTTATTTTTATGTAATTTTTCGTACTAGAATTTTGTCGAATCCAAAGGCTAGGACAATACTTGTAAGTGGAGCTGTTAGGAAGGGAGAGCGATTGATTCCACCTCCTTCATTTGAGACCTTGGTGCGGCTTACATTCCCTGCTTCATCCGCAAGAGTCAAGGTAAGTAGTAGTAGTAGTTAAAAAATTATAAAGCTAGAAAGCTTGATGCGTTTGTTGATCTCTAAACTCTGATGCACACAGGCTACGGAGAGGTTTGAGGCAGTATATCCCTTACTGAAAGAAGTGGCTCTTGCTGGTTCACCAGGAAGCAAGGCAATGAAACAAGTAACACAACAGATATTCACATTTTCTCTGACGTTAGCTGGAGAAGGTATTAGTAACAAACCAAGTCTTTAATCCTTGCTTTCCTCTGTCTAATCTAAATAGAGATCTAATGTGTTAACGTTGTTACAGGAAATCCTGTTTTGGCCAAGGAAGCTACATCAATCGCTATATGGGCCGTCACTGAGAACGTTGATTGCTGCAAGCACTGGGACAATCTCTACAAGGATAATCTTGAAGCTAGTGTTGCTGTTCTTAAAAGGATTGTAGAGGAATGGAAGGAGCATTCTCTCAAGCTATCATCATCACCGAGTAATGTTGCTACTCTTAACCGAACTATGAAGAGCTTCAGGCTTAAGGTAAAGCCTCTGACTCTATTGAGCTAACTAATATCATCATATCTGACCTAATACCTTTGATGTTTTTAGAACGAGGAAGCCATCACTGAAGGTATAGGCAACGGTTCTATTTACAAAGAAGCTGACAAGTCCTGCAAAGTGATATCAGGGAGACTTTCCCGTGGAAGTGGCTTCCTCAAAGGAACAGCCATTGTTGTGGTTTTAGTTGCTGCAGGAGCAGCTGTTCTGTCTTCCAACCCTGAGGCTACATCCGAGCTGAAGAACCTGGTGGACTCATTGGAGCTGCACCAATACTACAACCCAATCATTACAGCTTTAAAGAATTAAGAGAGTAGAGAAACAAAAACAACCTGCGGATGATAAGCAGATGTTAACTCTGATTTTAGTCAGTGTTTAAATTTGAGTTAAAAGATATTTTGTTTATTTCCATCTTTTTTTTTCTTATAATGACAATAAAGTTATTTCTGTTTATTATTGTTGAAACTTAACTTGAATACAAGAGAAGAGCCTGCACAAGTCATTACATTGTGTTCATGTGACTAATGAGTATATACAGTCACCCAAATCTTAATAGTCATAATCTTCTGGCTTTGCAAATGGGTACTTGAGGTAACCGTTCTTGATAGTGGAAGGGTCTTTTGGTCTCTCCCAAGGATACTTCATAGATGGATCTCTTGGGAACTTTCTGAAGTTGAGAAATGGTGCCCATAGCAGTAGCCTGTAAAGTTAATAAAACTTTGATAAGGACCAGAGAGAGAAAGCATCAATGTGAAGAATGTGGTGTGCATGGATACTACTTACCCGGGGAAGAACATGAAGACGCACATGAACTGTAAATACATCTCAAAGAACTTCCTTCTGTACTCTCATCCAGTTCATAATGATTGGCTAAAAATTTATATATAGTATATAAGCTCATTAACATGAATCAGTTAGATTTTTGGTAACACTACAATGTCTCTGTCCCAAAACTTACTGGCATTACGAGGACGTACCAAACTGATATGATCCCAATATCAAGCACGACGCTGCTTAGTTCCTGCTCGTGGTTGACTCCAGTTATTGCCAAGGCTGGATGATCAATCTGCAAAGTACTAAGAAGACTTCTATTACCATCATCTCTTTCTCTTAGTCTCAGTAGCAAATAAATGAGGTCTCATATGTTTTTTACAGTGGCGAGAACTGCTCCCAGTTGAGCTGCAAAGATTGTCTTCTTTGCTCCAAAGAAGTCACCGGTCTTTGCTCTCGTCTTGGCAACATTCTGTAGTAAACAATAAAAGTCACTTCCCAAGGAGCAGAGAGAAGCTCTGACGCTGCGAGTGCGAGGCCTGCAAGAATATAGAGTACAAAGGATTAGGGGCACAGAGCCTAAGAGAGCAGCAACGACTCATCTCTATGTGTGATGCCTTGTGAAGTTTCCTTATCTCTTGGGACTGGTTCTAATGGCAGAGAGTTATTAGCAGCTTTCAACAGCTTTGAATTATTTTCTTTTGAATCCCACAAATTCCACGTGTCATAAGGGGTCCAAAGTTTTTGTTTTGGGCATATGTGGTTGTATTGTATATCCAGAAAATGAAGAGAGAAGAAAACAACAAATCTCATTACAAATCCTACATGTTCCAAGTTCTGTTAACAATAATCCATTGTAACTATGTTTGTTGTTGTGATTTCACAGCAACGATTGATTGTAAGCTATGATTAACCCTCATTTCATTTAATAAAAGAGTGTCCTTGATGAGTGTGTGTGGTATGTTACAGAT
Source organism: Eruca vesicaria subsp. sativa (assembly GCA_932364175.1). Taxonomy (NCBI): domain Eukaryota; kingdom Viridiplantae; phylum Streptophyta; class Magnoliopsida; order Brassicales; family Brassicaceae; genus Eruca; species Eruca vesicaria. The sequence continues at coordinate 30,083 of CAKOAT010069377.1, read as the reverse complement.
GCATAAACTGAGATTGAGCTGGCGACTTATAGAAACTGTTGAGAAGTGATTCCTTGAGTAAAAACCTGCATATGCAAAAAAAGTGAGGATAGTGAGAAGAAGATGAAGCGTGAAGCACAAGAAACAAGCAAGAAGAAGAAGTATGGTGACAAATGAAAGAGGAAGAAGAAGTTTCAAGTCAACACAGAAGGTGAGCATGGACCAGATTGTAGCAAGTAGCCAATAGAGTTAAGGTATCTAGTTAGTTGTTAACTAAGTTATGAGTTGTTGTATGAAGTTGTTGGAATAGTTAAGTGGTGGAGTGTAAGAGTGGTCTAAAGACTAGAGGTATGTGTCATGTGTTGTGTTAGATGTAAGTCATCAACAAGTCTACTATAAAGAGTGTGTGTGGTCGTTTATAAGAAAGCAGCAAAAAATGAATGAAAAAGTTGTTTGGTGAAATCAAGTAGTACACAGCAAAAAACAGAAAAACAAAACAGAGAAAACAGAGTTAGAGAAAGTGTGAAACAAACTTAAGTGAACATTACAACAGAAACATGTAACTCTTCAGTGAACTAGAAGAAGCTGGTTTAGTAGTGTTATCTTCGATAACATCAAAGGCTAGTGACAAAACTCATGGAAGCAGAATCCTTTGACCATACAAAACTCATGGACCCTTAATGTTCTTCACAGGATAGACACAAAATCATAGACTGAGACATTTGAATGTCTCCATCTTAACGGGATGTTTAAGTCGGCTAACAAGACATGAATCTCCCATTACGAACAACATGCTTTGTTTCTTTTATTGCATTATTTTTGTTTAGTTTTTGGATTTGCATGATTCTATACCTCTGCATATAAAAGAGTTTTATTTATTGTGTTTGATCCCTAAAAGCTAGTAAGTAAAAGAATATAACATCTTTGAAACTAATATTTTTAATTAATCTGATGGTATTTAGATTTATGCGGAATAAAGTAACTTTAAAAAGAAAATACAATTCACATAAAGATTTTCTTTCTGGATATTCAAATAAGATATAAACAATTAATTTATATCTAGGTGACAACACAATGAAATATATTGGGATACCTTCGAACTCAGATCACTTAACAATTTGAAGATTGCTAACCATTAAACCACCATCGTGTTCGTGTGTATTTCAAGATTTTAAAATTGAAAATCTCCAAATTTAATATAGTGATTGTTTTTATCCAGTGTGATGTTTTTCTATAGATTTTTCCTATTTATTATTGTTAACATTAATAAGAATCACTAGAGAAAGCTTTTTTATAGTATTGAAAGAGGGGCCACTGGATCCCCCACCTCTCTCCAACAGCTCTTAATTCAACATCATTGCTCTCACCATTTTTACTCTTTCCACTATTCTTCATAAATATCATATGTATTGTTTATGTTTTTAGGTCTTTCCTTTTATATTATTACTTTGTTATAGTATGGTAAATATATCTACTCCCATACCATGTACCTAATATCTATCTATTAATATAGATCAAAATTATTAAGATCATGAAGAAGAAAGAAAAATTACCCTTCATTTTAGGCAGCCAATAAACTTTGATCCTTACAATTATAATACTATTACATTTGATCCCTTTCTCAATTAAAGCGTTACGACAACACACTTTTTCATGGACGCGACAAGTGAGTTTTCTAAGTTTTCACATACTCCTATTTCAGAATCCTAAGTGCGTGTCGAAATTGTTTTTCTCCTTTTTTGTGGGATTAGTGAGCGCCATTACTGTTGCAGAAAGTTAATCACATGTCAAAAGCCTTAACCTAAAAGCTTAGGCTGCAAAACCCCACCACCATTTTAAATTTGTTTATAATGACGATATTGATTCAGCCGACGAATGTTAATCATTGTGGTCGTTTCTTCTTTCTTATTTTTAATGATAAACTAAAATAAATATACAGCATAAAAACATTTGTTAGTAATAGTTCAATATTGTCTTTAATTGGTCGAGTTCGTATGTTGATTACCATTAAGAGCATCTCCAAAAGGATACTCTATTTTAGAGTTTGCAAAACTCTATATTTGAAGTTTGAAGGTGTTGTGCTCCAAAAGCAAAACTTCATACTTAACTTCAAAACTATTTGTATTTTATACTATGGTCCTTATATTTATTATAACTAATTCAAATTCATAGAAATTTTGTAAATAACTAACATATATATAAAAATATTACAATAATATTAATTGATAAAATGTTACATTAAAATATGAAACTATAAATAAAAATATCTAATTAAATATTAAACTATAAACAAAATATTACATTAAGTCTTGTAATATTGTTGTTGTCTAGTTCTAGTTTTAAAATATTTCAAATCTTATTTTGATTTTTTTTTATGAAAAATATGTATAAAATATAAATTTATACAAACAATTTTGAAATATTTATGAGATAAGAAATTTTAAGGGTTAAAATGATAATCCACAAAATATTTAAGAATTATAAATATGATGTTCAATTGTAAGGACCGAAATGTAAATAAAAATATGAAACTTCAAATTTGAAGTTTTGAGTAGTGACACTCTATATTTGAAGTTTCACTACTCAAAACTTCAAATTTGAAGTTTTAAAGTTTCTTTTTGGAGAGCCAAAAACTTCATATTTGAAGTTATAGAGTGTCTTTTGGAGATGCTCTAAATACATATTTTCTTAGGAGCGGTTCACATCTTCACATCTTCTTTGCAGCATGTTTATTCTCCCCCTGAAATTAATCTATACATTAATCAACTAAAAGGCCAAATGATGATGTGAAAGTATGAACGCATGTACAGTTAGCTAAGAATCTGAAAATTGTAGAGATTTGAATATCCTCAACATAAGAAAAAAATGAAAATTTATTACTTTACGTTGAAAAATATTTAGAAAAACAGTGAGGTGGGAGTGACCTGTCATTAGACTTTGTATGAGCCACACACTCACATGGCACCTTCCATTCACGAAATTATTTTGTTGCATTATGAATTGAAAGCACAAAATTATCTTAACGTATAGATTTCCAGTATTAGTAGAATTTATTCATCACTAATTTCTGGTTAATAACACCTCTTTTAGATTTAATTTATTTCCGACATACCAGCTTAAGTAGATATACTGGACCGTTAAATATTAATGATTTCGATACTTATCATACATTTGGTGATGATTATCTCTTCGTTAACACGCGAATATATTTGGCAATGTCACAAGCTCAAATCAAATATTTATATATTTATAATAATGTGTTTCGAAAAAGTCAGAATTTGTATGTCAATGTGAACCATTCCGCTAACTAACAGAATAATAATAAAATAGCATACATCACAAAGTTGAAATGTCCCTTCAGTATTGTATATAAAATGGACACGCTCTAACTCAAATTAATTAGGTTTGGTTGATGGGGATTTTTATTTTAAAAAAAGTGGCACATAATGTTAGACCGGTTCATGTACTATTTTTTTTGCTCCTTCCATTTCTAATATTAATTACATTGTTGACACTTGACACACATTACAAATGTAATTGTTTATGCAGTTCTGGCTATTAGCTACAAATAACGTCTACTTAGAATTTTTGTACACCAATTTTGTTGAACTTGATAACGCCAATTTCTTTATATGAGAAAGAGCGTAGTATATATCTAATCGGGGGGAGTAACTCGACATCATACTATTCGATCAAACTGAATAATACAACCGATTTAGTAAATATCGTGGTCGCCTTTTGGTCATAGTTGTAACAGTGGCTTCATGTCTTTGTCCCCCTTTTGATTTTTCCTCAGGGGCCTAATACTGGTCAAAAAAATGAAAGAACTAAAGTGGTGTTTAAATAAAAGGAAACTAAAGCAAATCTATTACCCACTTTCAAATTACCATATTTAATCCATTGTATGACTAACAAAAATGTTCTTCTTAACTTTCAAAACATCATTATATACATAGAGAACGAACGAATTGAGTGAAAATCTCTACAATAATGCATCATATGTTTTCTAAATTCCACTGTGAAATTATATAGCATGTCTCAACAGAAAAGATATAAGAAAAATATGAATTTGATTATCTGAATTAGGTGGGCAGTATATTTCGACAAGACCGAATCAAACCAAACCAAGCATATACACAATCTAGTAATCTAATGGACTTGGAGTTTTTGTCAAACCAGATGGTTTAGTAACAAAATAAACCAATGTTCAAAATTAAACCGAAAATTCCATCCCATTGAGAATGTGAAATCCGAAGTTTTAAAAGCATGGGTCCTCTCCGCGCATGTGGGTCACGGGTATGGGTCTGCTTTTTTCCGGCCAAAGCGAAAGAAATAGTGGCGGGGTCATACAAACCACGTGGCAAACCTGTTTATTTCTTTTAATTATTTTTACTTAAATTCTATTTCTTTTGCTTACAAAGTTTAACAAAACTAAAATAAAATTTCAACAGTATGATTGCGTCACGATCAATGTTTAATTATAAAATCAGTAGCTTGACGACAAAAACAAATTGTAAATCAATAGCTTTCCGCTACACTAATCCACTCGCCTCCGCTCTCTTTTATAAATTTCCCTAGCATTCATATATTGTTTTGAGCAATTATTGAGAATTTGAAATATGTCAAACATATTTATTTTAAAATCTGTACAAATAATATATCTTGTTCAAGCTTTTAAAAATTATTGTATAGTTCAATACTATTTAAGAGAAATAAATATTCATAATGACCCTATAGTATCAAAATAGACATGGATTAAAAAAATGGACTGCGATTTGGAAAATTAATATTCGTATAAACTAAAATCCAAAACAAGGTGTAAAAAATTCCCAAGGTTTCAGTCAAGTCAACCCATAAATTAATAACATTTTAACGAATAATTTGTTTTTTTAGCAAATTACTAAAACTAAATACCATTTTAGACTTAAATAAACATGATATTCATGTTTGAAAATAGACATGGATTCAAAAAAATTGACCGCAATTTGGAAAATTAATATTCGTATAAACTAAAATCCAAAATATGGTGTTAAAAAAATTCCTAATGTCTTAGTCAACCATATATTAATAACATATTTAACGAATAATTTGTTTCTTAGCAAATTACTAAAACTAAATACTACCATTTTAGACTTAAATAAACATGATATTCATCTCTTTACCTAACGTAAGCTTTAATTATCCTTGACTTCTTTGTATATATTTATTTCCCTTTTTTTTTTAGGGAATATACGCATTTTCTTGCTTGCCAAATTAAAATTCAACTATAATAAAACTCAAGAAAATAATATATTTATTCATTTAAAAAAAAAAAAAAAACGTCTACGGTCGGGTCCGAGACTCGGACTAAAACTTACTTAAGCTGACAAGTCTTTCTCTGTTCTTCCCTACAACACCGTCCCACACGCATTCTCTCTCTCTCTCTTCTGTAAATATTTGCTCAACAATCTCATTTACTCTTTCGAACCCTTTTCATCGTCTTTCGTCTATGGCGGCCAACAGATTCGCGACTTTGATCCACCGGAAAACGAACCGGATCACACTCGTTCTCGTCTACGCTTTCCTGGAGTGGACACTCATCTCCTTCATCCTTGTCAACTCTCTCTTCTCTTATTTCATCCTCAGATTCGCTGATTACTTCGGTCTCAAGCGACCTTGCCTCCTCTGTTCACGACTCGATCGGTTCTTTGATCCTTCTGGTAAATCTCCTTCACACAAAGATCTCCTCTGCGATGATCACGTTCACGCCCTCGAGGTTTCAAAGCCTCTCTCTGAATCCAAAGGCTCAGATGAGTCCGAGTCCTTTGATGTGGTGTTCCCTAAGGAGCTGGTCTGTTGTGCTCCGATGGAGCCTGATCTGAGGGATGATAAAGGTTATAATGGTTTTGTTAAAACGAATCTGATCGGTGATGATGTTCAAGTTCACAATGGTCGGCTTTTCACCGAACGGTCCCGATCTATCTTTGTCCTGGAAGAACACGTAGGATCTGCTCATTTGATTGATTCTCAGGAACGAAGCTTCTTCACTAGGGTTGAACAAGAAACAGAGGAGAAGGTTATTGATGAAGATGAAGAAACAGAGGAGAAGGTTGTTGATGAAGAAAAAACAGAGGAGAAGGTTGTTGATGAAGAAGAAACAGAGGAGAAGGTTATTGATGATGATGATGAGTTCTCTTGCTTTGTATCGAGTTTCGATTGTAACAAAGAAGTTGTTGTAACGGAGAAGGAAGAAGAAGAAGAAAACAGAGTGGATCTAGCTATGGAGGTCGATGATAAACCTGCTCCGGCGACGAACCTTGAGTTCTACATTGACGACCAGGATTGCCATTTGATTCCGGTTGAAGAATTCTACAAACCTAGCGAGGAAGTCCGAGAGATTTCCGACGTTAACGGTGATTTTATTCTTGATTTCGGCGCTGAGCCTGATTTCACGGCGGCGGTGACGGCGGAGGCGGCGGAGGAGGAAGACGTGGCGTTAGCTTCCGACGAGAAAGAATCGAAACCGGACAACGCTAAGACGAGTCAAGGTGATTTGTTAATGTTCGTTTCTCCTGATCAACAACAACAACAACCTGAACCTGACTTCACCACCACGGCGGCGGAGGAGGAGAAGGAAGACGTGGCGTTAACTTCGGAGGAAGTCTCCGCTGTTCCCTCGCCGGGAGAATCGAAACAAGACGACGATGAGACGAAACAAGGTGCTTTGTTTGAAACACTTGTAACTCTTTCTTGTCCTAATGAGTCTTTGAGTTTGATGTTTTTTAATATTACTATGTTGCAGATTCTCCGACAGATGATGAGTTATTGCAAACGCAGAACGATGATGATACAGACGCAGATGTTTCAATAGGCACAGAGATTCCTGATCACGAGCAACTCGGAGATAACCAATCTCACCAACTCATTCCTCAAGACGACAACGATCATGGTAATTAAAAGCATACAAAAATAAATAATATATAAGATTACTGATTTCTTATTAACATTATCAACATACATTCGTTACTTCATCCACAGAAAATGATGATACGTTGGAGTTCAAAACAGTGGATATTGAGACAAAAAGACCTGTCTTACACGCCAACAAAGAAATGCTTCTTGAAACTTCAGACGGTCTACACAACGTTATGTTTCAACTAGATAGAAGTGGATCCAGAACAGAACAAGAACCCACCCTTGAGAATAAGGAATATGCTGAAGCATTACTCACCGTGGACAAGTTGAAGTCAGAGTTAGAAGAAGAGAGAAAGGCTCTCAACGCCTTATACGAGGAGCTAGAGGAAGAGAGGAGCGCGTCCGCGACTGCAGCAAACGAAACGATGGCGATGATCAATAGATTACACGAGGAGAAAGCAGCGATGCAGATGGAGGCGTTGCAGTACCAGAGAATGATGGAGGAGCAATCAGAGTTCGATCAAGAGGCCTTGCAGCTACTAAACGAAGTCATTGTGAAACGAGAGAAGGAGAACGCGGAGCTGGAGAAGGAGCTAGAGGTGTGTAGGAAGAGAGTGGAGGAGTATGAAGCTAAAGAGAGGATGGGGATGATGATGAGGAGAATGAGAGATTCCTCCGTTGATTCGTATAGAAACAATGGAGATTCAGATGAGAACAACGGAGAGTTAAGGCATAAGAGCGTTGAAGGAGAGAGTGAAGTGGAGAACACTCCTGTTGATGTTGTGCTTCGTCTTGATGAGTGTTTAGATGATTATGAAGGTGAGAGGCTTTCTATTCTCGGGAGGTTGAAGTTTCTTGAGGAGAAACTCACTGCTTTGAATGATGAAGAGGGCGAGGAGAAGGAGAAGGAAGCTAAGACGTTTGAGAGTAATGGAAATGGGCATGTTCATGAAAAGGAGACCAATGGGAAACATAGAGTTCTTAAGTCGAAGAGACTACTTCCTCTCTTTGATGCAGTTGATGGAGAGATTGGAAACGGAGAACACTATGAAAATGGTGTTGTTGATGAGTCGGAGAAAGGTGAGATTGTTAATGTGGAGGATGAAGTGGATGAGCTATATGAGAGACTAGAAGCTTTGGAGGCAGATAGAGAGTTCTTGAGACATTGTGTTGGCTCATTGAAAAAAGGGGACAAAGGTGTTCATTTACTCAATGAGATTCTGCAACATCTACGTGATCTCAAGAATATTGATCTTATTCGTGTTAGAGAAAATGAAGACATGAGTTATTGAGTGTGGGTTTGAGTTTTGAGTTTTGAGTTTGAGTTCACTCTATGCATTTGGTGGCGTGAACAGAAGAAATCATAAAGGTACATAATCTCTGGTTTTCTTTTAAAATCAGAAGTCTTTTAAAACTAGTTGATTGTTAAAAAAGTGTGGTTATAAAGAAGAATCAATTTTCTTGTTTGTAATAAGGTTAAGGAGTGACTGTGTTGCTTGAGAGGCAAGGAACAACAAGAAAAGGTCTAAGATGAAGAAGAAAATGTCATAAAAGACTCGGATAAAATATCCATCTGATTCACTTATGTTCTGTCAGATGAGAATGTCAGTCTTTTTTTTAATTTGTTCTTATTATAAAAATTGAAGATTTGTTATATAGAAAGAGAGGAGTGGTGTCAGCATAATTTTTCACTTTTTTATTTGTCTTTATGAGTGGTAATAGAAAAAAAGGTAGAATGATGAGTGTATGTGTGTGTAGTGTAGTGAGTAGTAAGGTGAGATATTGCTATTAAAAAAAGCCAAAGGGCAAGCTGTCAAATTTGTTGGATGTTTGTGGCAGAGCTTGGAATGATTTCAACAACAATGCCAGCTCCAATGTACATAATGGTTTTGTTTTTTTTTGGACTTTTTAGAACATTTAGGAACTTTCGGGGTGAGTTCAGAATTACTGTTAACAGGTGGGGTAAGTAACCTCTTGATTTGTTTTCTTTTGGATTGTAACTTGATAGCAATTACGCATGACTCACTCTGCAAAGACGAGTCCTTTGTTGTGTTTTCTTTTGTATCAATATACTCTCCCAATATATTCGTTTTACCTTTTGCAATTGTGTATTTTTTTAAACTGTTTGTGTTTAGAGAAGGGGTTGTAAATTATATTGCAAGTTATTCTCGGATCGATGGAATGGATTCAGTTCTAAGCAATATACTAATCTGGTTGGTAAAAGACGCTGCTAGCGTAAAACTTAAAACAAGAACATCTTTCTTTTATTAGTTCACAAACATACAACTTTTAATGACTAGAATTATTTGTGCTTAGTGTCCAAAACTTAATCGTCAATATGTTTGCAGATGTAACGACTAGAAAATGTATAAGATTTAGTTAGCGATGTTGGTCACTAGGAACTTCAAAACAATCAACCAGACATGTACTGGTCGCTATTGATGATCACTAGTTATACATACAAAATACTTGTTGTGTAAATGATTGTTTATTTTGTCACTTTCTTTCGGAGACTATGGAGTAAATATAATTCATCATATATAGTATTCTAAACGTTATTAAAGTATATAAATTAAATAAAATAAAATCTTTACATATTTGGTTTTATATGACAACTAGCTATCCAGCTAACCCAAATAATGTGACAGTTAAGAGATTCTTCAAACGTCTGCTGAAATCACCAAAAGATTGGTTGCTTTGGATTTTGGATCATTTAGAGTCTCATCAATTTCTGACCATATTATAAATGTATAAACATGTTTTTAAAGCGAGAGGTTTTAATGGTGGATGAAGAAGAAAGTATGGTTTGTACTTTTAATTTCTAAAATAAGTGAGAGATCGAAATGTGTGACTTTCGGCGATCGATCCTCTTAAAGCTCAAACGCTCATGTGCACTTAATTATGCGCACAACCTTCCTCTACACATTGTCTATTTATTATACTAACATGCCTAGCTAGATTTTATTTCCACATATATTATATGTTCCATCACATTATTGATTACATAATATATTGGTTGCATAATTAAAATGCATGTTGTAAAGAACCAACGAGCCACAATGATTCAAAAAATGTAGAAGTGCGTCCTGCCCTTTATATGTAATACACATAAAAGACACTCTACAGAAGGTCTAAAACAATATAAGAAGATTGTCTATCAAAACTGAAATAATAACGTAAGCTTACATATTTCTTTCCTTTTTTTACTTTGTGAGCATAGGTAAAATGTTGATTTATCTGTATTTGTTTAGTTTATATAACTAGCCTTAACGAAACTAAGTAGACTTTGATTGGCTGTATGTATACTGAAAACCATTTCTCTGATTCCTTTTCTTGTAATCTATTTTTATAATTAGAATCAAAAAGAAATTTTGAATAAGGTGCATTCCATGACTTGTTTGGTGCTATTAATATTTGAGAGAGAATGACCCATGTTCCCACCTGGATTTCGGATTGAGTACGTACAAGTAATTGACCCAGTCATGCAACAGATGTACAAGTAGTATATTGGCCTGTTTAGATGGGCTTTAGCGGATAAACTCGACTTGAAATTTCAGAGGGATCAGACATATTTTTGTTCACGTGAAAAATGTTTGTGAATATTACGTTTGGTCAGTTTTACTTGAAGGCTACTCTTTTTTTCTATCGTAATACAATTTGACAGATAAGCATTCATGTGCGTTGAAAACACACAAAATAACAAAAAGCGTGTGCTAATTGATTTGGTGCGTGTGATGCTGTATATTACCTTACGACTCTTTCAAAGACTATCCTACAATTTTTTTGAACCGCATTATGGTTTACATTTGGAATATAAATACCAAGCCGAATAAAATAACATAATGGAAACTGAAAACACATAAACACACCCAAAAAAAAAAACAAATGAGCTTGTGCATGACTTGGTAGTTGGTTTGATATATTGTACCCTTCGACTCTTGCAAAGACCTCTCCTACAATTAAATATTTTTTTATAAAAAAATAGAGTAGCCCTACGATTTTCTTTTAAATCGAATATGGTTTTATCAAAAATACTAGTTATAACAAAATGAGTAACAATATTGAAATAACAATAGTATATAAGTGAGTTTTAGGTTAGTTGCAAAGTCCTCGAAGCCATTAAGAATTTAGTTTGATTTCTGCTTGAGAGAGGGTCTACACTAACGAAGAATCGTATCGACTTCACCCCAAATTTATCATTTTAGTAAATAAATATGAAAACAACAAACTAACATTTTTCTAACGGTATGCCACAAATGAAAATCACAATTCTATTATACGTTTTTGATGGGTAATACATGAATCTCGAATAACAGAGATTATCGAACATCATATACAGTATAATTTCTGATCTAAACTAGTCTGTAAGAGTTTTCGATAGTTTCTATTAATGTTCACTTAGATCTTGACCTCCTTCTGACACCCCTGGCCATTAAGGTTGGTCAAAAGAATGCTTCTAATTAATAACATTATCCAACTTATACACGAGACATTTTTGGTGACAAAATAGTGACAAAGCTGAAAACTGTAACTCCAAATTTATATGTTTGAACTTTGAAGAGCTCATGATTATGTCTATAGTTCTGTTATCAGTTACCACTTGCAAATATTATGATAGATTCGTGTGAGGTACATTTGAGCATACTCTTATTATTAGTTAGGGATACATTACATTGGTTTTATTTTATGTTTTAGCGTACACATGTGACAAAGACATCTAATATAAATGCCGCGTAATGTTTAAGTTATATTTAATGATTTCATTGACAATAGTTGCATCTTCCTTTGGTGGATTCGTGCATCATAACTTTTCACGACCTAAAAGTTTTCAATTGTTCGTTTGATTTTCTCATTGACCCAGTGAGCATATAGTTTTTGACTATACTATAACACACAGCTTTCGAACCTAGAATTTTATGGGATTGTACGATAGCTGAGCATTTTAGGGCCTATCACTTGTCTACTTCCCACTATTATTAATGATTACCTTTGAAAAATAGGATATACACCATGTATCTAATCACTTTGACCTGATAGATAAAAGAGTTGTTTAAAACAAAAATTAGAAGCAATATACATGTGAATTCTTCGTTGCCCAAAAGGGAGTGTTATTACTCGTATGTAAATTTTTTTAAAAAAGATGGTGCTGAAAAGGGAGTCTTATTACTTGTGTCTAAAATTAACAAAAAGATGGTAATAAAAGTTACAAGAAGGAACAAACAAAATAAAATAAAGGGTACACATTAGATTTGACTGAACGAATAAAGTCCATAGAAACGCGTCCTGGGTCATGTTATTTTATGCCAAGTGATGATCAATTTTTACTTTTAGCGTCATCGTCGATGATGTCATATAGAGTAGTAAATATTTCTGGTCACTGTAAAACACAAATTAAAAACCTAACACTAGATTTGACACAAGGAAAAAACATACACTGGCTTTACTGTATGTGCTTGGGTGAAGGACTAGAAATTACATGTTCCGAAAACCATGTAAACACGTATATAGTTAAAATTCTATACGAATATGATTCATCCAATCTGGTTTGTCATACGGATTTTTCATACCTTGGTTATTATAATATTACATATATGATTATTCAATCGAAAGTTTTACATATGTTTTCAGAATTTATGCAGTACCTTTTTGTCTTATAATATCAATGTTTGACATTACTTTTTACATCACTGATCTTATTATTTGTAAGTTCAAAAATCAAAAATCAAATATTTAGAAATAAAAGGTAACTGGATTTGAACTTGGAACTCTGATTTTCCTTTACAAATAAACATTACTAACAAAATTACCAAAATTTCAGTTATATTTCGGCCTCTTAAATAAATAAATCTTTACAAAACTTTAGATCCAAGGTTCTTCTGATATAATATCACATAATATTTTTCTATTTACCTATTTCATTAGGATTTAATATATAAACTTTTTAATGTATTACCAACAAAGCTATCAGAGTTTTTAGTTATAATTTCGTTTCTAAAATAAATAATGATATAATTATTTTCACCATTAGTTTAAATAATTTTTTTTTTAGTCTTCATTAATTAAAATATTCTTAATGTAGAAGCCATCCTGCATTAATGAACACTAGAACCGTTTTCCGGGCTACGCCCGGATTGTTTGGGTGAATTTTTTTTTCCATATTTTTAAACATTCCTATGTGACTATTTGATAAGAGATTCTGATTACCCGAGAAGTAGTCATATGGAGTCATTTTATTTTGATGTTTGAAAGCACAGTTCACTACAAAATACAATTCTTTGGGGCTTACAACTGTATCTTGCTGTGTATAAATTTGTATACCCTAATTAGGCGTTGTTATGGAAACAATTTCCGTTCGATTTATATACTGGCGCTTTATGTTCTTTCATATTATTAATGAAGTTTGTGTTTAGTGTAATGGTTGTGTACCTCTTCTATGAGTCCGGGAGTTCGGGTTTGAGTCCTTGTAGGTACAATTTTTTTTTTAGTTTTCCTATTTTTTATATTCATTCTAACAGAACCGTATTCACGCATGGAAGAATAATATTTCCAGTTTTTAAAAGGTAACAATTTTGAATTTAAAGCATTGGTTTTAAAAATGAATCTTGAACACGATACACCCAAGTAGTTGGCAGAATCATAGATATAATTTACACTCTTTTTATAATAATAATACTAATAATATTATTGTTTAGGAATTTAAGAGGTTTTAGTGTTAGACAACGTTTTGTAATTGTATTTGGCTTACGACCTTTCTAACGATGAGTCTGTAGAGATGGAGAGTTGGCTAAGTGATTCAGATGTGTGGTCTCTTATTTGAGTGGAATACCATCCATAGCTCAATCATTTCTCGTATGTGAGACCCGAATGTTTGTGGATGTATAATAAATAGCAAGAAATGTGATTGGAGAGTAAAAGGAAGTAGTTTTTAAGTACTGTCATAAACGAAATTGTCCATTACAGAATCATTGAGGGTAACTGTGGTTTAGTTACCATATTATTGAATGACTAAGAGTAAAACACAGATTAGATATGTGTTTCCCGACATGTAGGACAACTTAGGCTATGGCCAACCCAATCAACGATGCATAGGTGATGGAATATGTGGTCGCACCTGAGTGAATTAACAATTTATGTTCCTTCGAATGGTTCTTGGCAGATGGGATAACAATTTAATTTGTCCGTTTGAGTGATATTTTTAAAACAGGGGTTCACTATATTTGTGTACGACATTTAGTTTATTTATGAGCTACTTTAATATTTGTTGTATGAAGATTATTGTTTACTCATATTACGTCACAAAATAGTGTTAGGAAAACAAAGGATATCAATTGGAAGCATTTGTTATAACTTTATTTTAATGGCTGTGTTGGAAAATCTTTAATTTTTAGGGTTTTTTTCCTCTATATTAATAGCTGTAAAACAAATGGAGCCAAATTTAAAGATATATTGTATTTTAATATAGGTGTAATAATGTGCAATTCTATTTTTTTCGTTTTTGTTAACAACTGATTTGGTTGGTATATTTAGAAATGTTTTAATGATAAAGGTTCCTACAAATTCTTGGTAACACTAAGAAGAGTTTAAAATAACAATCCTAAGTTTTCACAGACAATGCATCGTATCTTAAGTATGACACCAATAAGGAAATATTAATAATAAATATTAAGTTTTTTTTCGTGCATTTTAAGCAGGCGTCCCTGTGACATTGATGAAGCAAAACATAATACTAAAGTCTCTCTTCTTTCAAACTTGGACATTGATATGAGCTTCCTGGTTGTGAGACAATGAAAGAATAGGTAAAAAGGATTAAAACTTCTCACATCAAACGTGATACTCGAAAGATTTGGCAAAAGATATAAGAGGCAGCAAATCATGATCAGCTCCAAAGTGTCCGTCATCTCGTGTCCATAAAAGGTATCTCGTAATGGCTCAGCCCTCAGGTTAGACGGGTTTGGTATAATCCAAAGACAGGAACAGAAAAACACTTTTGTCCCTGGTGGATCGATCTCCTCCGGTTTTGTAAAATTAGCTTCTCCTAGATTAGACACCGCTATTCAGATGTAAAACAAAGAAACTGTCAATGCACAAATACATAATGCTTTTTTGTACCGTCAAGGTAAATGTCAAATCTAGCTCACTATGCCGTTCTGGTTCTTGCTCGTTCACATCATGGTCGTGGTGACCATGACCATATTCGGTAAGACTTCTTCATATGCTTAGCTTTTTCTCTCACTTTCTTGTAGACTTTATTTTCTCTATCCTCTAGATCCTTTTTTTACTCTGCCCCTAAGTCTTTTCCTGTTTTCTACATCCACCTTGTGTGATTTATATCTGATGTGCTCCTCGCATCTGGTTTTATCACATTGACAACAGTCCAGTCTAATTCATGCTTTTTTCACTCTTTCAGTTAGAATATATATATATATATGATGAGGAGTTTAGTTACAAAAATTACCTTGTAGCATCCCCTCTCCATGTTTCACTCTGAAAGTATCAAAGATTCGTCTCTTATAAGTCATCAGTTTTCAACGAACCACAATAGTTTACTATAGAGAATCACGCACTGCCACTACTCCATTTTTCCCCACTTCAACCACGCCTTCTCTGCATGTTATCTCATATAATTTCATCTTCTTAATTTCCCTGCAAGAAATGTTGATCCATCAGAGTACTTGTATGCAAAAATAGCGTATTTCAGTTGAACGGGTCAAAATAGCCAAATGCTAAGCAATTTATTGTAAAGCTCTTATTCAATGCATTTATCGAAAACCATTAATTCCATTAGCCACAGAAGCTCCTTCGAGTTTTCTTAATTTACTTGTCTGGTTCATTGTGAAGTTAGAAATTGCTTCAGACCAAAAACATAAATCATACTACGATAATACCAAACACATTAACAAAAACCTTACGCTTTAGCAGCTTGTATTCTTTCGCCAATTGCAGCAACAAATATCTCTGTAGAAACAGAATTCACATGACTTACCCGACAGTACAACTGAAATCTTGAAGATATATATCTCTTTTTAAAAGGAGATGGAGAGGCGTACATATGATATGCCCCATGTATGTGAGAAATCTGGAAAAATTACATAGATTCAAAGAACATGCTAAGAAAGGTTTCACCTTTGCTCTGTAGTGGGGGAGAATTGATTGTGAGCAGATTGAAGACGGTGAAAAGAAGATGTCGAAGAAGCCGAAGAAAAAGGGAGGATAATTAGATCTGGGAAAAAATAGGGTTCTTTCAGCGCCGTATACTAAAGTGGTGGGGGCGCTGTTTGGGCTTCGCACAGCCCAACTCGTAGCGAACACAATAAACGAAAGCCCATTCGAAAGGAACTCAGTTGTTGAGCTGGACGAAAACAGAGTTCTGATTGGAGGATTAAAAAATCCTACGTGGCTTCATGAGGGGGGAGTATTAGCCCCTTTTAGTATAGTAAAGATATAGTCAAATAACTGGACTAAAGGAACTTAATCTGATTTTTCATAAGATTAAGGTTAGGTTTAAAGTAATGTTTAACCAAAAAAATGAGCTGCGAATTGACTATGCTACGAGCTTTGGTTTATGAAGGTTTGGTCAAGGTAAGTGGCTTTATAAATGCAGAGGTGGCACCTTCCTGAACCATATGATTTACTCTTATCTTGTGATTATTAATTAATAACGTTGTTAGTTACTTACTGGACAGAATATACTACATAAAACTATCATTTTGTCGTCCTTCTATCTTATTTTAACTAGCTGGTTGTTCTACTAATGTCTAGCAACCAAACCATTCAGCTTTTCCGCGGTTCTTTGGACCCTAAACAAATAATAAAAAACGTTGCACAAGAAAAAAAAAACAAATAATAAAAAATAGGGAAATATGGTTTTATGGCCTTACAAAAAACATTAATTCACTCAGTAGCTAAAATCAATCCCTCTCGTTTACTTTTTCTTCCTATCTCTCTCTAACTTCTGTCTACAAACCTAATTTCTTTTTTTTTCTTGGTCATTTCACAAATAAGCCCAAAAAATATAACAAAAAGCGAAGTGGATTTTTTCTTTTTGTCAGAGAATGTGCATTTTTTTGTTCCGAATTCGGATAGCCACACGGCAACATCACTATTACAAATCACTAATAATAATATTAGTACAAACGACTATATATTCAAAATGTTACTTATCATTTCAATGGACAATTTAACAAGTTAAAATACTATAAAATATTTTTACAAATATATTTCAACTCCTGAAACTTAACTTATATCATGCTATCTGAAGCAGAGTAATTTACATGACATGTTCTGATAATTATAGATTTTAGAAACCGAAAATCTAGAACTTTTAGTTGTATATAAAATAATATCACCGCGTTTAAAATTAAAAAAATGCAAACGTAGTTGAAAAAGGTGGGAACAAAGACTTTTAAAAGCACCAATACATCTTTGACTTTTGTCTTCATCTTCCCTTCCGCGCACAATCTCTTCCTCACATATAACCAAAATTTACAGAGACAAATCTAAACACGCTTTCTTCCTCTTCCTCTTCCCTTCCTCCTAACTCAATCACAATCTGATCTTCCGAGACTACGTCCGGCTAAAAGATCCGATCATACATCTCTCTAATTCAGTTCAAAAAATCCTTTTCATGGGATGGTCACAAGGAACTCTCAAAAGAGCAATCTGGGCCTAACAAAGCCCATGAATTTCTTCCAAAACATCATTAAACCCTTCAAACGCAGCTCAAATCGAGGTAAAAAATTATAATTGGGGCTAAAATTAATTAGGGTTTTTTTTCTCTAAAATCGACTTCACTTTCTTCTTCTTCAGGTCTTGAAGACGATATCGAGAAAATCGCTGCTCTCGAGCAGAAAGTTTTCCCCTTTCAAGTCTTAGTCTCCGCCACAAAGGATTTCAACCCGACCCACAAACTCGGCGAAGGCGGATTCGGACCCGTCTTCAAGGTACATAACCTTCTTTCAGAATCAAAGTTTCCATCTTTAGGGTTCTTCTCTAGCTGATGAGTTTGTTTTGTGTGTAATTAGGGAAGATTACCTGACGGGAGAGAGATAGCAGTTAAGAAGCTAGCTCAAGCTTCAAGACAAGGGAAGAGAGAGTTTGTTAACGAGGCTAAGCTATTAGCTAAAGTCCAGCATCGTAATGTCGTTAACCTCTGGGGTTATTGCACACATGGAGATGATAAGCTTTTGGTTTACGAGTACGTTGCTAATGAGAGCCTTGACAAGGTCCTTTTCAGTAAGTTATCATCATCACCTCTTTTGTCTCATCGTTAGTGTACCACTTGTGTTCTGTTTTTTAGTGTTGGTTGCTTTGTTTTTGGATGCAGGGTCTAATAGAAGAGGTGAGATAGATTGGAAGTTGAGGTTTGAGATTATTACGGGTGTTGCTAGAGGATTGCTTTATCTCCATGAAGACGCGCCGAACTGTATTATCCATAGGGATATTAAGGCTGGTAACATTTTGCTTGATGAGAAATGGGTTCCTAAGATTGCTGATTTTGGGATGGCTAGGCTGTATCAGGAAGATGCAACGCATGTCAACACTCGCGTCGCAGGAACCAAGTATGTGTTCTTTATCACTAATCCCTTCAAAAGTTTCAATCCACAAATAAATGCTTACTGTTTTTTTTTTACTTTTTCTGTAATGTGTAGTGGTTACATGGCGCCGGAGTATGTAATGCACGGTGCTCTATCGGTAAAAGCAGACGTGTTCAGCTTTGGTGTTGTGGTTTTAGAGCTCATCAGTGGTCAAAAGAACTCGAGTTTTAGTCTGAGACATGCTGATCAGACTCTTCTTGAATGGGTAAGCCTACTCTCTTGTCCTGTTTACTCGTTTGTCTATACTCAAATCGCTCAAAACAACCTAATACTAAAAGACTTGCTGATTGTGACACAGGCATATAGATTGTACAAGAAAGGCAGGACTATGGAGATGGTAGACCCGGACATAGCAGCTTCAGCTGATCCAGAACAAGTCAGACTCTGCGTTCAGATTGGACTGCTATGTGTACAAGGAGATCCTCACCAGAGACCTGCCATGAGAAGAGTGTCTTTACTTCTCTCGAGAAAACCAGGACATCTAGAAGAGCCAGAGCGTCCCGGTGTCCCGGGATCAAGATACCGCCGTAGAACGCATCATCGTCCATCAGGAACATCATCGGTTGGGACATTGTCGACGACAGGATCAAGTACAGATTCGTTTGGCTCGAACTTGAACACAAACAGTGGAACCGGTGGAGCTACTACACCAGCGTCTTCTAGGACACCCACACGGGCTCACGCCACTAGAAGTGCAGGGGCGAGTTCTAGCTCGGATCCTCATGGTAAAAGACCTATGAGGAGTTATTAAAGTAGATGATACTATTTTTGTTACATGTTTGATTGTGTATAGCGAGCTTTTTTTTTTGTTTGAAAAGTATATTATTGGTTCTGGTAGTGATTTTAGGAGAGGGTTTAGTAGTAGTGTGTGAGAAAGAAAAAAAAAGTTCATTCATTTGTTATTTACATTGTTAGTATATATTAAAAATAAAATCCCTCCACATTCTGAGGTCTCATGATTGGCTGACCTCATGGGAAATATTTGTTTATAGGAATTGTAAAAATTGTAATATTTTATTAAATAAAGATTTTTAATCCATGGGAAAAAAAATTAAAAGTATGTGGGACAGCAAAAATTAACGGACAATTTTAAATGAGTTTTCTAACCAAACCGTGGAGACATTTTGTAAGACTTTCAGTTTGGGTGAAGTTAATGGTTCAGTTTGCCGCTAGTGTTAGCCTGTTTCACTGGTGCGGCAAGATTGTGACGCTTATGACTGTGTTGTGTGTTAACTTCTTGATTCTAATCTCTCTTGCAAAATAAGACGTTGTATAATTTTGTCTTCTTGAGTCCATTATTTGGTGAGTAGAAATCATATTTGGATGATTGTGCAAATTGTAGCCTTTGTTGATGTCTTTTACGACTGTAGTCTTGTAGACCGGTGTGTTAACAATTAAATCTCTTTTAATCCTCTCTGATGGATTCTACGGTTGGTCTATTTTTGACTGGTGAAAATCTTCAAACAATTTAGTTACCTCGCAAAATTTTGTGCAGGCAACAACGCTTAATGCTCTTACTCCTGAGAAAGTCAAAGGTATGATCTCTAGTTTAGCCTTCTTGATTGTTATTCTGGTAGATGCTTTGTTTAGCAAATAGTTTCAGATTCCATTTAAGCAAAGGAGTATATGTTAACTTGTGCAAGTGCCACACTTGTAGTCTCTAGTGATGGTCACTATTACTCGGAGGAGGCTATTCAGGTAGAGTTACTATTCTTGTTAGCAATTGGAATATTTTTGTCACTAGTAAGTGTGTGCTACTAGTACATTGCTTACTTGTCTATCTTCGTTTATTATCTCCACAACCTATTATTATGAGGAACAAGAGTTTATGAGCTTGTTTCCATTGCCTTTGAACATGCTCGCTGCACTGTATTACTGTACATAGTTCTGTTTCACTACTGCCAAGTTCTTTTGGCTAACATTGATTCACCTTCTATCCACTTCTTTTCATACAACATGCATCATACTTTCCAGCTCTTTGTACATTTTTTTTTTCTCTACTTAGACCGATAATAATTAAGTTGGCAGCAGCCAATGGTGTTAAGACTAATGAAGTAAGTATATGATGCTGCAGAGGACAATGTTAAAGTAATGAAGTACGTATTTGCAGAATCTAGTCCCTCTCTAGTCTATGTACTTAAGAAAAATGGTTCCAGAATCTGTGTCTCAATGATCTAAAAGATTTTCCTCGTCCCTTAAGGTCAAGATTTGATTTCCAAACCATCAAGAAACTGCTTTCGTCTCCAAAATTTACGTTCTGTGGTAATGTACTTTACCAACGTCCCTAAACTTTTCCTCCTGAATTTGTATGTCCGTAAATGCTCATGCCTTGGATATTTTATTTCTGTTTGTTATTTGAAGCTATGATGCATTGCATGGAGTTGCTGGAGCCTATGCACACCGCATCTTTGTTGAAGAACTTGGCACACAAAATTAGCACGAGAGACTCTCGTGATGCTCTTGCTCCTCACTTCAGATTCATATACCTTTTAGTTTACTCACAATGATTAATTATTGTTATATTTATTAACAACCAAAATTGCTAAACTGTTATTTGACTTGTGATTTTGATAGATTGATATTGCATTAAAGCTGTCGAAGATGCAAGAGTTCACTGGCCGATCATCCCCGACCGTTATTGCATAAGACAACAACTTTCCGACGGTGCTGTCTTTGATCCAACTTTAGTACTTGTGAATTTGGGTTTTGCTCTTCATTTTTTTGTTAATCTGGAATTATCTTTTTTTTTGAAATGAATCTGGAATTATCTTTATCTTACAGTTTTACACTTTTGAAAAACTATTTCGTGGGCAATACGTTTTATTGGGAACTGAGTTATTTGCATACATAAATTATACTTTTAAACACTCGTCTCAATATTGAGAAGGTCTTTTTCTTTTTGTTCTCTCTGCTTTTACTTTGATACTTTTAAGTCTAAAACATGGATTACAATTTAGAATACTAAGGTGGCTATTTAACCATATGACATAATTAACAGTCCAAAAGAAGGAGATTAAACATATGTCTTACTGGGGAAAAAAGTCTTTCTTACTGTATCATGATTTTTCAAACCTTCAGCATAATTTTAAATCGTTAAATCCTGTATTTTGCGCTTAAAATCACTACCTGTCTTTGATTTTTTTTGTTTGAACCAAACCATATGTATAAACAGCTTCAACTTATTATACAAAAGATTTTTTATTCCTTTGAGCTTGTATTTCAATTTAGTTATATTTATATAATGATCCATCTATATGCTGCGAAAACTTGAAATAAAAACTCATAGCATACAGTTTTTGGATGTAATTTAACAATGTTTTTGAATATCTCATAAACTTGGTGAATCAGTTTGTTCCAAACAAAGATTGCGAATACAATTATAAGACTTTTTTTTGTAACACCTACAATTATAAGACTATTGATCATATTTTAAACAAAATTCTAGATGAAGCAATATGTATTATCTTTATATTTAAATTTTTTTTATGCTTCAGGCACGCACCCAGTATAGTAGTATCGCATTAACTTGTTGAATCAATTTGTACCAAACTAATTTAACGAATATCATTTGAGATACTTTTGTATGATTAATCCAAAGATTACGTTATCCATAGGACGTTAAGAATACGCTGCCACATAAATCGACTTCGATTGTGTCAACCCATGTAGAGATTTATGGGTTCATTAATCAACGCATTGATTGTCTACGGGAAATGATACTAATCAATCGGCCTAAACTCGTGGCGGGATTAAAGACATCACCCCGTAGCATGATCTCCTTCTTGCTTTTTCTTTTTGTTCTTTTACTGGTACTAGTTCCTTTTCTTTGTATCCTTTTTTATTGACGAAATAATTTTGCTTCTGAGAAAAGAAAAATAATTTCGGGGTGAGAATAAACAAAATGGCTTCAAAAATTTACGTGTCGATAAACACAGCAAAGATGATCACATGCGTCAGCTCAACACAACAATGATTTCGGGTATATTAGTCAACCCATTTATTGTTCGTTCCCATTTTATGTTTTCGTTCCCATTTAATTATTGCCATTCTTGTTTAGGGGTCAAGATAAATTAAACTGGAAAGAGAATATCCAGTTTTTACCAAGTTTTTCTTAAATTACTTGATTACAAGGTAATAACTCGCGTCTTGCACGGAATGTGATTATTATTTTTGTTACTTTTAAGATAAAAATTATTTGGTTTAAATGTTTGTTGTTTTTAATTTTTTCGATGATAACCAAAAACTCTTGTTATTTGTTTCGTTTCGTTTTATATAAATTTTAGAATTTTTTTATGTCGAACTAATAGTTTCCTATTATAATTTCTAAAGACATGTAAAATCAAATAAAATCTAAATAATATTTGAAGAAAAAAAAAATTATTAACACAAAACATTTCACTACAATTTGAGCGATAGTGAAAGAAAACATAAAAAAAAAAATTTCAATAATAATTAAAATCCTCACTTGTGGTGAATATTTAGTTATATAGTTGCTTATGTCAATATTTACATATATGTATATGTAAAAGTATATAAATGTATGATAAATATATGAATATACCGTTAATTAAGATTTAAAATTTTTTGTTCAAAATAACACATGCTAGTAAATTCTTAAATAAAACTAAGTCAAAATAAACAAACCTAGAAATTAATAATATTTTTTAATATGAAGAAAATCAAATTGTACCCGTAAACAATAAAAATAATATATATTACAAAGTGACATCTTCACTTGGTACCTGAATTATGTTTTTAATCGATTTTATTATTTTATTTCTTTTTAAGGATTTTTTTATTTCTGATTTTCTTCTACTAATTTGATTTTGTTTCTAATTCTTGGTCTGATATAAAAAATTTATAAAAATATTAATATTTGACTAAACTAAAGATCCGATTTTACGTGTAGTGTTTTTAACCTCAATTTCTTTAATTCATAATCAATCACCGTATTTGTTGTTATTGTTTACCGAAGCCTCAACCATGACCAATTTCGGCAAGGTACGAAACTTTCAATTTCTACAAACATTTTCATCACAACATTTTAGTTGATGCGAATCTTAATGATTTTGTAATTTTTTTACAATAAAGATATTATTCATTAGTTTTAGTAGAAAATTTTAATTTATTAATAAAAAGGCTAGAAATGTAGGAAAAATAAATTAATTAAAAATAGTATATAAACATATTAAATAATGAATTTAAAAAATTTGTATGTGAACATATTAATTTCCAAATGATTATGAGATCGACACGTATCAATTATGGTGTGAACGCATTTATTACAATGTTTCTCTTTTAATATTTAAGAGATTTTTTAGTCAAAAAAATTGCTTGAATTTTGTAGTCTTGTTTTCACAAGAGCTTTGTGCACAGGTGACTTGGACCAATATTCAAAAAAAGCTGTAGATATTATAAGATAATGGCGATTAACATCTAAATAATCTAGATAATTATAATATTACAACAATATAAATAACATAAGTAAATTTAGATTTGTACGTAACCGATAAAATCGTGACAACGAAACTACTAATAAGCTGAAACTGGTCAGAAAGTAGCAATATTCAAACGACCAAGGCAACCGTTTGGTTTCTCAAGGTTGTCTTGGCTTTAGAATAACGTTTTCTCATAAAATCTTAAGTAAACTTATAATCATTGCCAATGGCGAGGGCGACCTGTTTGGGTTTGCTTATTGTTATTTCCTTCTAACCGGCGTCTGATAAGGGTTATGGCTTCGCGTGTTTGTTGTTTGGATAAAGATGATTCACTCATTAATATGTGCGCACATATGTCGCATTGCTATTAACTCCAACTATATGTTTAATTTTTCATTCCGTGATAATTCATGTTAATGATTCTGAATGTCCAGCTATCTCATTAATTATCAGGACAATTAATTTTGAGTTGTTAGCAATTGTATACTACATCATGATTAACAGATTCATGTGCTATGCACGAGGCTAGTTCTTGTTTTGTTTCAATATATTAATTTTCCTCAGAATATTTCAAAGAGATCTATTTTTTCTAGATAATTCTCTCACCGGTTAAAAGGAAAAAAAATAACACCAAATCCGTGATTCATCTCTTAATATTTTCGACATATGAGGTAATCCATGTTAGTAACATTACATATATACTGTAATCCAAAATTTCCAAACACACAGTTGTAATTTGTAAAGTTACTACAGATTTACAATGTGCTTATATGATTTGATATTGCTCTTGTTTTTTTCCTTTATGTTCGTTGAAAACTCACAACTCACAAACGAGGTTCAAGACATCGCAGCATTGGTGCTTTATGTTCGTTGAAAATACACTACTGCTATAAAAAAAGAGTTTTAATATTTCAACAGAAAACGAATCAGAAATGTATACGTATGTGCTATATGGGGTTCATATACTAATAATGAACTATTCTATACAAAAATGTTATATAATAATCTCACCATCGAATCTACTAAATGCTAGTTGTCTTGTCTAAATTACACATCACATGACCAAAGTGGATTACAGATTGCAAATCCATGAAAGTTCAATGCTAGCCAAAATTTATTACGTTACTATATACATCGAGTTTTAAGATCTTCATTATCACACAACCACAAGTTTTCTTCAACATTGCTATTAAGAAATTCATGGATGGCAGAATCTTTATTCCATTTGTAGGTCCAAAAAAGCCGAAATTAATGGAAAATTAACTAAAAAAAACTATAGTGATTTACTGATTATGTCTCGGTGAAAAAGAGAACAAAATTAATCACAAAACTCCAAAACATACAACACGTGTCGCGTGACAATAGGACGGTGTGTCACATGGTAGAAAAAAAAAGCAAACTTTTTTTTTTGTCTTTTATCATTATTTCTTCTCACAGATTTCCACTTTTTTGGATTCTTTCACCGTACCGACGGAGTACACACCTTCTGCATTAACTAACACTCAAACCCATAACCCCGTCCGGTTAAATCCGGTTAAGCGAATTTAGCCTCGAAATCCCAAACCCAATAAGAACTTTACCTCCAATCAGAAATTCACACGTGGTGACTTTTAATTGGTTCTTTCTCTGGAATCCAAGACAAGCTTTTTAGTATAAAGAGCCCTCTCTTCCTTGGTCCTATCAATACACTCTCCTCACAGTCTCTCTCTCCACTAACAGAACAAAACAGAGGGAGAAACATGGCGCGAAAATCCCCAATCTCGCCGGCGACACTCTCACTGATTCTCCTCGCCGTGCTTCTCTCTTCACCAGCTATCAACGCCGGACACGACTACCGCGACGCACTCCGCAAAAGCATAATGTTCTTCGAAGGTCAACGCTCCGGCAAGCTTCCTCCCGATCAACGCCTCCGATGGCGCCGCGACTCCGCTCTACACGACGGTTCCTCCGCCGGCGTGAGTCTACATTATCTCCTCCTCCTCTCTCTCTCCTCCAAAATTTCTAACTTCCTTTTTTTTTCAGGTGGATTTATCTGGCGGTTACTACGACGCAGGAGACAACGTGAAGTTCGGTTTCCCGATGGCATTCACAACAACAATGCTCTCATGGAGCGTAATCGATTTCGGAAAAACCATGGGGCCTGAGGTCAGAAACGCCGTGAAAGCCGTTAGGTGGGGAACGGATTACCTCCTCAAAGCGACGGCGATTCCCGGAGTTGTGTTTGTTCAGGTCGGAGACGCTTACTCTGACCATAACTGTTGGGAGAGGCCTGAGGATATGGACACGCTTCGCAGTGTTTATAAAATCGATAGGGCTCATCCTGGTTCTGATGTCGCGGGAGAGACCGCGGCTGCGTTGGCGGCGGCGTCGATTGTTTTTAGGAAACGTGATCCTGCTTACTCTAGACGGTTGCTTGATAGGGCGACAAGGGTACGTTACTTTTTTTTTCTTTTGGTTATTACTTCTTACGCGTGTGTGTCTGTTTCTTTCCTCTGTTGTTGTTTAGTTAACATGATTTTTCATTGATTGTGGTTGTTACTGAGTGTCTTTTAGTTTTTTTCCCAAAAAAATATTAATTTTGTTATTGTATATTTAATTAATAAACTAAAAAGGATAGTTTATCATGCATAGAAAATATAAAAGGAAAATATAATAAAGCAAAACTGAAAAGTATGATTTTCTTTTGAAAACAGAGAGTAATAATGTTCTGATTTTCTTTGGTTTAGTATGTGAAAAATATTCGGATTTTCTTATAAGTGGATAGTAAATCAATTTTGCAGTTTTCACATGTATTATAAATTATGTATTTCTTGTTTATAATAATATTAAATGGTTAAAATAGTCAAAAGTTTTCAATTAATCAATGATTCTTTGCTTGTGAGATAAGAGATTCTCTCCATTTGCTTCCTAATAATTATTTCTTCAGTACTTTTTTCGCTTGGTTCATTTCTGTGATTTATTTTAAAAAAAAAGATTATTCACCAAAAAAAAATTATACTGTTGACTTTTCGAGTATTTTTCTTACGTATATGTACGTCTGAATGAATAATTTTCTGACGTTAGAGAAGATATATCGAAATCACGGATATGAAAACCTATGTTTTATATCGAGAAAAGAAAATTGACAACACACGTAACGTGGAGCAGGTATTCGCGTTTGCTAATAGGTATCGAGGCGCGTACAGTAGCAGTCTATACCACGCGGTGTGTCCTTTTTACTGTGATTTCAACGGTTACCAGGTAAAAAAACAGGAAACAGTTAACCTTGTATTTTACTACTTTGGTATCAGCCGTTGGATATGAATACTGTGATTTGACGTGGATGGCTAATGCAGGACGAGTTACTGTGGGGTGCGGCGTGGCTGCACAAAGCCTCGAGGAAACGAGTGTACAGAGAATTCATTGTGAAGAACGAGGTGGTTCTCAGGGCTGGAGATACCATTAATGAGTTTGGTTGGGATAACAAGCATGCTGGGATTAATGTCTTGATCTCCAAGGTAACCTACCACTTTTTAATCACAGCTAAACTATTCATTTGTTTTTTTATTACGGTACCGTAAATTGTAGTTCAAGAATCCAAGATTTGGTGATTATAATTAGAGTGTTTTTTGAATGCTTGTGGTCTTTTGTTTGTTTGGTTGCAAGGGGAGTACTAAGAATTAAGTTAACATAGGTAGCGAGAAGGATGGGGTGTGTCTGGCTATCACGTGTTGGTGACACGACTTTTGATCATATAATTGGAAGTAGAGTTCACATTACATCTAGTTGATTTGGTATTCCATATGTGCTTCATTAAATAAAACTTGCTTAGATATGTGAACCAACATCGAGTCTTTTGTTTAGGAGAGAGAGGGGGAGGTAGATAGATAAAAGGCATGCTAGGGTCGTGCATATATAGGAAAGTGATATAGAATATTAAACTATAGAGTAGAAGATAAAATACGGGATGGATGATTGAAACTTGCACATGATCAAATATGGGATTTAACCAATTAGAAATGGTCATGTGATGTGGGAGCTAAATCTTAAGTTAAGACATACCTCATTGGACATTCCCCTCCTTTCTGTTCAGTATATGCTCCTAGATTTGGATTCATATAATTTTTTTTTTATATTATAACGTTACCAAATGGAAGCCAGAGCCTCACATGGCCCCATGAGCCATGACTACTAGTGAATGGATAAACATATAAATCTAGATATAATATTAGACACTTGATAGTCCATTGTGTGGTAGGTGAAATGTAAACAGTATATGACTTTGTGCCATTTCCGGTTGGAAGGAGTTTGCATGTGGTTTATCACATGAGTATAATCCTATTTGTGGTTTTGGATAAAGTTTTTTAACACTAAGGTCTTCTTAATACATGCATATTGTAGTTACACGAACATTATTATTAGTAGTAGTATTCAGGCTTCAGGCCTATAGGGTGCTAGTGGGGACAATAAAAGAGGAAAGGGTAAATAAGTCTATGGTTACTGCCACAAAGCATGTGGCACAAAGGCTGAGGAAAATGAAAATAAAAGTGTCATGTCCTTATTCTGCTGCAAGCCTGCAACAGCCTTGGTGGGTTTTTCGTTTTGTCATTTCTCAACGGTCTTTCATTATCTTAGTTTCACATGGGCACTCTCTCTTGTTGTTGTTCTTTTCCACTATTCACTGCCCCATTCCTTGACCCATGTCCATATCCTAAAACCTTCATGTATGTAAGATAATATGCATGAATTTCAATAAAAGTGTTGTTGTCGTGTTTTGATAACAGGAAGTGCTAATGGGAAAAGCAGAGTATTTTGAGAATTTCAAGCAAAACGCAGATGAATTTATCTGTTCTATATTGCCTGGAATTTCTCACCCTCAAGTCCAATACTCTCGAGGTAATATAAAACCATCATTTTTTATTTTGCCGATATCAAAGCATACCATACTTTTTTCCCCACTTCACGTGATTCGCTTTTTGTCTTTTCCTCCCAAAGTAAAATGTATATAATTAATCAGTAATATTAATCTATTTTTTTTTCGTTTGTCTTTGTATAGGAGGACTGCTTGTGAAAACTGGAGGGAGTAACATGCAACATGTAACATCACTATCTTTCCTCCTATTGGCCTACTCTAATTATCTGAGCCATGCCAGAAAGGTTGTGCCTTGTGGCGAATTAACTGCCTCCCCATCTCTCCTCCGTCAAGTCGCCAAGCGTCAAGTAAGTTTAAAAAGCATGGTCCCAAAACTTTCAACATTTTGGACCAAAAACAAAAACACATAGCCGTTGTTTTTCTTTGGGGACCAAGCTTTAGATATATAGCCGTTTTTGTGTTTGATTTTGCTGTGACAAATGAACAGGTGGATTACATTTTGGGAGACAACCCGTTGGGAATGTCCTACATGGTTGGATACGGTCAACGTTTTCCACGTAGGATTCACCACCGTGGCAGCTCTGTTCCTTCAGTGTCAGCCCATCCAGCCCGTATAGGCTGCAAAGAAGGCTCCCGCTATTTCCTCAGCCCAAATCCAAACCCAAACCTTCTTGTTGGTGCTGTAGTTGGTGGACCCAATGTCACTGATGCTTTTCCTGACTCGAGGCCTTATTTCGTGCAGTCGGAGCCCACAACTTACATCAACGCACCACTCGTTGGGCTTCTCGGTTACTTCTCGACTCATTCTTCTTGGCGATGAGGATGGTCTCTTATTAGCTATTGTCTCTCCTTAGAGGTGTGCTGGAAACTTTAGGCCACCCTAAAACCCTTTAATTATTTCTTATGTTGTAGCCACTCTTTTTTAACCAAATTGTATTGTAAGCCCGTAATTAGTGAAGAAGAGAAAGAGTTGTGCCCTACTTGAAATTCTACTTAACTTTGCGTCAAATATGATCGAGCCATATAATAAGTTTCCGGTCCCCAAGTCATATATTTCGTGTTTTAATACCTGAAATGGTAAATGTGTTAAAATAGAATTATACTTTAAAAAAAATAAAACCTCAAGTTGTTAAAGAATAAAGAAGAAGGTTGTAACTCTGTATATCTTATTCATCACGTGCACATACATATATATACATACAAGAGAATAAGCATATTCCTTAGGAGATAAGGATTACAATAAAAGGGGATGATTATCCTAATCCTATAATGATTAGGATAACTACAACATATGGATAAATACAAGGAGCTTGAGTGTGGATAGTG
>CAKOAT010069266.1:45158-112275 GCA_932364175.1 Eruca vesicaria subsp. sativa | reverse complement strand
AAAGAGATTTTATAGGGTTTAGTTAATTGATTTTTTTGGTATATAGAGTTTTATTAAATTACTTGTTGGAAAATTATAACTGATGCTCATGTTCCATAAAAAAAAATAGAATACATTAGTATATATTTTTAAAAATCTTTAATATTTTAAACAACATTAAGAAGCTAAACTTAAGTAGAAAGAGCATTTATCAGAAAAAGTTCGATATTTCATAGGGGTTAACCCACAGATTTGAAAATAAATTAGAAAATTTTGAATTTTTTATTTATGCGTAGCTGCATCCAAAAATTATATAGGATTACTATCAAAGAGTTTTGATACCTTATTTGTCCAAATTTCTATAAAAAAAAAACAGAGATTTTAAGGGTTAAATTAATTGATTTTGGTGGTATATGGAGTTGTATAAAAATACCCATTGGAAAATTATAACTGATGCTCATGTACAATAAAAAAATATAGAATACATTATTAGATTTTTAATGTGTTTAGATATTTTAAACAACACTAAGAAGTTAAATTTAAGTACAAATAACATTTATCCAAAAAAACTGGATTTTCCGTAGGGTACCCACGGATTTCAAAATAAATTAAAAAATTTGGAATTTTTTATTTATGCGTAGCTACATCCAACAGTGATATAGGATGACTATCAAAGAGTTCTGATACTTTAGCTGTCCAATTTTCTCTAGAAAATATGGATTTTATAGGGTTTAGTTCCTTGATTTTGGTGGTATATAGAGATTTATTAAACTACTCGTTAGAAAATTATAAATATTGCTCATGTACTATGAAATAAAATTTAGAATACATTAGTATAAATTTTTAATCTGGTAAGATATTTTAAACAACACTAAGAGGCTAAACTAAAGTACAACAAATATTTATCGAAAAAAAACTGGATTTTTCGTAGGGGTTCACCCACAAATTTCAAAATAAATTAGAAAATTTGGAATTTTTTATTTATGCGTAGCTACATCCAACACTGATAAATGATGATTATCAAAGAGTTTTGATACCATAGTTATCCAAATTTCCTTAGAAAAGAGAGATTTTATAGAGTTTAGTTAATTGATTTTGGTGGTATATGGAGTTTTATTAAATTACTTGTTGGAAAATTATAACTGATGCTCATGTACCATGAAAATAAATATCGAATACATTAGTATAATTTTTTACGTGGTTAGATATTTTAAACAACACTAAGAAGCTAAAGTTCAGTACAAATAGCATTTAACGGTAAAATCTCGATTTTTTGTAGTGGTTAACCAACAGATTTCAAAATAAATTAGAAAATTTGGAATTTTTTATTTATTCGTAGCTACATCCAACACTGATATAGGATGATTATCAAAGAGTTTTGATACCCTAGTTATCCAAATTTCTCTAGAAAAGAGAGATTTTATAAGGTTTAGTTCATTGAGTTTGGTGGTATATAAAGTTTTATTAACTAAATCATTGGAAAATTATAACTGATGCTCATGTTCCATGAAATTAAATATCGAATATATTAATATAATTTTTAATTTGGTTAGATATATTAAACAACACTAAGAGGCTAAACTAAAGTACAAATAATATTTATCGGAAAAAACTGGATTTTTCGTAGTGGTTAACCCACAAATTTCAAAATAAATTAGAAAATTTGGAATATTTTATTTATGCGTATCTGCATCCAAAACTGATATAAGATGACTATCAAAGAGTTTTGATACCTTATTTGTCCCAATTTATCTAGAAAATAGAGATTTTATAAGGTTTAGTTCATTGATATTTGTGGTATATAGAGTTTTATCAAATAAATTGGTTGAAAATTATAACTGATGCTCATGTTCCGTAAAAATAAATATAGAATCATTAGTATAAATTTTTAAAATGGTTAGATATTTTTAACAACACTAAGGGCTAAAATTAAGTACAAATAATATTTATCGGAAAAAGCTGGATTTTCCGTAGGGGTTAACCCATATATGTCAAAATAAATTAGAAAATTTGGAATTTTTTATTTATGCGTAGCTACATCCAACACTGATATAGGATGATTATCAAAGAGTTTTGATACCTTATTTCCCCAATTTATATAGAAAATATAGATTTTATAGGGTTTAGTTCCTTGATTTTGGTGGTAACTACTCACTGGAAAATAATAACTGATGCTCATGTACCATAAAATAAAATTTAGAATACATTAGTATAAATTTTTAATGTGGTTGGATATTTCAAACAACACTAAGAGGCTAAGCTAAAGTGCAAATAATATTTATCGGAAAAAACTTGATTTTTCGTAGGGGTTAACCCACAAATTTCAAAATAAATTAGAAAATTTGGAATTTTTTTATTTATGTGTAGCTACATCCAACACTGATATAGATGATTATCAAAGAGTTTTGATACCTTAGTTATCAAAATTTTCCTAGAAAAGAGAGATTTTATAGGGTTTAGTTCATTGAGTTTGGTGGTATATAGAGTTTTATTAACTAAATCATTGGAAAATTTTAACTGATGCTCATGTTCCATGAAATTAAATATCGAATACATTAATATAATTTTATTTGGTTAGATATATTAAACAACACTAAGAGGCTAAACTAAAGTACAAATAATATTTATCGGAAAAAACTGGATTTTTCGTAGTGGTTAACCCACAAATTTCAAAATAAATTAGAAAATTTGGAATTTTTTATTTATGCGTAGCTGCATCCAAAACAGATATAAGATGACTATCAAAGAGTTTTGATATTTTATTTGTCCCAATTTATCTAGAAAATAGAGATTTTATAAGGTTTATTTAATTGATTTTGGTGGTATATAGAGTTTTATCAAATAAATCGGTTGAAAATTATAGCTGATGCTCATGTTCCTTAAAAATAAATATAGAATACATTAGTATAAATTTTTAATATGGTTAGATATTTTAAACAACACTAAGGGCTAAAATTAAGTACAAATAATATTTATGGGAAAAGCTGGATTTTTCATAGGGATTATACAAATTTCAAAATAAATTAGAAAATTTGGAATTTTTTATTTATGCGTAGCTACATCCAACACTGATATAGGATGATTATCAAAGATTTTTGATACCATAGTTATCCAAATTTCCCTAGAAAAGAGAGATTTTATAGGGTTTAGTTAATTGATTTTGGTGGTATATAGAGTTTTATTAAATTACTTGTTGGAAAATTATAACTGATGCTCATGTACCATGAATATAAATATCGAATACATTAGTATAATGTTTTATGTGGTTAGATATTTTAAACAACACTAAGAAGCTAAACTTCAGTACAAATAGCGTTTAACGGTAAAAACTGTTTTTCCGTAGTGGTTAACCCACAGATTTCAAAATAAATTAGAAAATTTGGAATTTTTTATTTATGCGTAGCTGGATCCAACACTTATATAGGATGAGTATCAAAGAGTTTTGATACATTAATTTATCTAGAAAATAGAGATTTTATAAGGTTTAGTTCATTGATTTTGGTGGTATATAGAGTTTTAACAAATAAATCGGTTGAAAATTATAACTGATGCTCATGTTCCGTAAAAGTAAATATAGAATACATTAGTATAAATTTTTAATATGGTTAGATATTTTAAACAACACTAAGGGTTAAAATTAAGTACAAATAACATTTATTGAAAAACACTCGATTGTTTCGTAGAGGATAACCCACATATTTAAAAAAAAAATTAGAAAATATTTAACTTTTTAATATATGCATAGCTATTTCCAACACTGATATAGGAAGACTACCAAAGAGTTTTAATACCTTAGTTGTCCAATTTTCTCTAGAAAATAGAGATTTTATAAGGTTTAGTTCATTGAATTTGGTGGTATATAGAGTCTTATTAGATTACTCGTTGGAAAATTATAACTGATGCTCATGTACCATGAAAATAAATTTATAATACATTAGTATATTTTTTATGTGGTTAGATATTTTAAACAACACTAAGAAGCTAAACTTAAGTAGAAATAGCATTTATTGGAAAAAACTGGGATTTTCCGTAGGGGTGAACCCACGTATTCTTATTTCTCTATAAAATAAAGATTTTATAGAGGTTAGTCCACCCATTAAGCCGTATATGAAGTTTAAAAAAATTACTCATTGTAAAATTAGAAATTTTCCCTTGCACCGTGAAAATATGTTTAGCATACTTTAATATGTATTAGAGTGTGTCTAGGTATTTAAAAAATATATTAATGAGGCTAAACTTTAGTATATATAATATTTATTGGAAAAAAAACATGTTTTTTCATAAGATAAATTAAAAATATGGTATTTCGTTTTAATGCATTACTAAATCATGCAATGAAATTTGATGAAAAATAAAGATTTCTGACACTATAATTATCTCTGTTTCTCTAGAAATTACAAAGTTTATAGGGGTTAGTCCATTGAATTAGGTGGAATATAAAGTTTTATTAAATTACTCATTAATATAGTAGAAACGATGCACTTGTACCCTGAAAATAAATTTAACATACACTAATATAAATGTATAATGTGGTTAAGTACTTTTTTGGTCAACATGAAAGAGCTAAAACTTCAATTACGGGAAATATATGATGGAGATCAAGAATGTCTGGCACCTTTGTTGTTGGGAAGTTTCTCTAAAATATTGAGATTTTCATTGGGTTTAGTTCTTTGATTTATATGGTATATGAAGTTTTAAAACATTACTCATTGGGAAATTATAATTTATGTCCATATACTATGAAAACAAATTTAGGATACATTAGTATAAATTTTAATGTAGTTAGGTATTTTAAACAACACTATGAACTTAAGTACAAAATCATTTATTGGAAAAATTTAATTTTTTCATAGGGGGTTAAACCCATAAATTTCAAGATAAATTAGAAAAATATGAAATTTTTTGTATTTATGCATAATTGCATCCAGCACTGATATATGATGAATATCGAAGAGTTTTGATCTATAAGTTGTCCAAATTTCTATAGAAAATATAGATTTCATAGCTGTATAACTGCATCCAACATTGATATAGGAAAAATATAATTTTATAAAGGATACAAATAATGAGAAAAAAAATGCATGTGTAATTAACCAAAAAGAACATATTAGCGGAGAAGAACTCTTAACGTTGCCATTTTATCATATTTTGAGTATACATATATTTTTACTTGGCTTCAAATAAATTATGAATGTCATATTCATCATTATAATTGACATTTTTAGTTTAATTAATTATTAGATTTAAATGTGTTTGTTTCTTTTAATTAGTTTTAAATGTATTAAATTGTATTTATAATTTCAAATAGCTTACAAAATAATAATAAGATATATATAAAATTTTAAAACCAATATAAAATTTTAGTAGCATCTTTAAATGAATATAGACACATTTAATCTACATTGTACACATGTTATAAGGTCTTCGTTGAAAAAAATAAATAGTATTTTTATAAAAATAGAAATTCTATAGTATGGTATATTTATTTTTATAAAATGAGTTTCTGTACTATCCTTACCTAGTAGTAATAATAATGATGATGTTGATATGATTATGGGGGTGAAGTTATAGCGATGATGATGATGATGATATTGGTAACCGTACCAATTTATTAAATTTAAAACTAACTCAAAAATATAAGACTTTTGTTATTTTAAAGATAACTTAAACTTTATTAAAAATAGGCTAATCAATAATATTTTACCATGCTACATTATATATGATTGGTTAATTCGTCTTAAATCATTTTCTAAAGTAAATATTTATTTTGCTTTTAACCAAAGTTTGATAGTAATTTTTTTTTTTTTTTGCAAAATGCTTTAGTTTGATACTACTAAATAATTGACTCTTTTAATAGATAAATAGTTTTAAAACTTGATGCGCATCTACTCAAGGCTTATAAATACACCAACATGCATAAGCTCACAGCTTTACCATTCATTCACTCTCTCTCAACTCTCTCATCTTCCCTCTGACTCTTCTTACGAGAAAACAGCCACGCAGCAAAGAAAGAACGATGTCAAAGAAGATGATCACGTTAGAGAGTTCCGACGGTATCTTCTTCGAGGTAGACGAATCAGTCGTGCTTCAGTCAGTGATACTGTCGCGTATTGTTCAAGATTGCGCCGGTCGTGTATACCCGATCAAGAACGTCACAGGTGAAATCCTCGCGAAGGTGGTTGAATACTGCAAGAACCACGTCGTTGTCGTCCACGGTGGCGATTCTTCTTCCTCCTCCTCTGGTGATGATGCTCTCAAGAAGTGGGACGCTGAGTTCATCACGCAGATGGATCTGCCCATGGTCTTTGATCTCCTCATGGCTGCTAACTACCTAGACATCAAGGGTCTTTTTGATCTCACTTGCCAGAGAGTCGCTGATGAGATCGCAGCATGCAAAGACCATAAGGAGATTCGCGCAAAGTTCGGCATCGAGAGTGACTTTACGGCAGAGGAGGAAGCAGATGTTCTCAAGGAGAACGCATGATCGGGTTAATCTAAACCCTAGCTGGTTCTTCTTTTCGAATCTTTAGGTTTGTTATGAGATGAACATTGCTTTCTTGTTTTGATTTTAGTGAATATGAACCTTTTCTTGACTCTCAAGCAAGATTGAGTAGAAACAGAGGATCTTTTGTACATGTGAATATTGCTTTCTTGTTTTGATTTTAGTGAATATGAACCTTTCTTGACTCTCAAGCAAGATTAGGTGAAAACAGAGGATCGTTTGTACATGTGAGCTTGCGTTTAAAGAATATAGTCTTTGTCAGTGATTGTTTTCTTCTAGTTCTAACACCCAAGCTCTCCTTTTCTTTTGCCTGCAATATGTATTCGAATATAAACAAAACTTTGATTCGTTCTGTGGATTAGGGTTTGTATGCACAAACTCAAAACTCTATAATATGATCTCTAGACGTCAATTTTGCAGCTGCAACTAAATATCTACCAACAGAACAAGAGCATAACGTGAATCTTTCTTTTGGTGCTGGATATGGTGATTTCTCATAATAGAACATTCATCATTCTGCACAACGTAAAAGACAAGAAAATGGCAATTCGTCAGAAGTCTATGAAAACAAAGTATGATGATTGAACCAGTGCACATTATCTAAAAGAAAAACTAAAATTGGAAAAATGTAAGTATTTCATATAACATATGGTTTAATAAGTGAACCTAATTGATTCATAGTATTATCTAAATATAGCAATTTTCATAATATACTTAAAACCCATTAATCTTTTAAATTTAAATTATATAGAAAATATAATTATAGAAGTTTCAAATTTGTTACGTTAATGTTGTGTCTTTATCAGTAGAGCTCGTGACATCTATTCCGGTATTCTCAGATTTTTAAAGTTTCACTTGATATTTATTTCCATGGTTTGGAGTTTTTCTTTGCTTGAGCTTTTTTTCTTGGAGTTTTAGACACTACAAAATTTATGTAGCTTTATCATTTCCATTGGGAAGATCCGAAGATGTAATGAAATATCTCCAAAAGTAATTAGTGAAATAATAATTGTTTATTTTTCCTATTTTAAATTTGGGAATCCAAACAAAAGAAGTTCAATCAAAAATATATACTTCAAATATTATAATTCAAACGTTAATATGATTATGATGGTATATAAAGAAATATCTATCATTGTGATGATGATGATGATAATGGTACCAATTCTTAGGATCTAATTAAATAGTAACTCCTTTGGTGCTAATGTGTATGTTCCATGAATTTCGGTTAGGTTTCTCATTCAATTTTTTTTTTTTAATTAATAAATTTATTTGAAGAATGAGCTCATAACTAGATGTGTACTTCTACTAAACGCCTATAAATACACTTGCATGGGGCTCTCATAACTTCATTCACCACCTTCTCTATTCATTCGCTCTCTCATCAGTTTCTTTCATCCTCCCTCTAATCTTTTCACGAAAGAACGACGATGGAGAATGAGAAGAAGATGATCACGTTGAAGAGCTCCGACGATGTATCCTTCGAAGTCGAAGAAGCGGTCGTACTTCAGTTTCAGTTCTTGTCGTCTGTTTTTCAAGATTGCGCCGGTCGTGTATACCCGGTCCAAGTCACAGGCAAAATCCTCGGGAAGGTGGTTGAATACTGCAAGAAACACGTCGTTGTTGTCCACGGTGGCGATTCTTCCTCCTCCTCCGGTGATGATGATCTCAAGAAGTGGGACGCTGAGTTCATCACGCAGATGGAGCTGTCTACGGTCTATGATCTCATCAAGGCTGCGAACTACTTGGACGTCAAAGGTCTTTTGGATCTCACTTGTCAGAGAGTCGCTGATGAGATCGCAGCGTGCAAAGACCACAAGGAGATTCGCGCAAAGCTCGGCATCGAGAGTGACTTTACGGAAGAGGAGGAAGCAGAGGTTCTCAAGGAGAATGGCTTTTGACTGAACGAGAGGGTTAATCTAAACCCTAGCTAGTGTTTCTTTTCGAATCTTTAGATCTTTATGAGATGAACATTGCTTTCTTGTTTTGATTTTTCGTGAATATGAACCTTTCTTGACTCTCAAGCAAGATTGAGTAGAAACAGAGGATCTTTTGTACGTGTGAATATTGCTTTCTTGTTTTGATTTTAGTGAATATGAACCCTTTCTTGACTCTCAAGCAAGACTGAGTAAGAACAGAGGATCTTTTGTGTATGTTTAAAGATTCTTGAGTCCATAGTCTTTGTCAGTGATCGTTCTCTTCTAGATCCAAGCTCTCCATTTATTTTGCCTGCCATATATATACTTAGAAAACTTTGATTCGTTCTGTGAATTAGGGTTTATAGGTACAAACTCAAACTCTATGATTTAGTTCTGGATAAGTTGTCTCTTCATAGACATTCATCAATCTGCAAAACGTAAAAAGACAACAAGGCATTTTGAAAACTCTATAAAAAACAGAGGATTATGGTTGAATTGTGTACATATTGATCAGAAGAAGGTTTTATACACTAGGAGGAGACTTATGAGTTCACAGTATTATGGCAATGATCCTTCTCTTCTACTCACTCTTGCTAGTTATGATACCAAAATGCTCCATATCATGTTTAAAAAACAACTTCTTTTTACTACTTCTCAAGTTATATAAGCAAATACTTGAACCCAAATCTAAACTAAATTACAAACCTTTTGAGTCTTTGACATATTAGTTTCCAACAAAAGATGTAAAAAATACCATTGGACAAAGCTTAGATTGCTTGTGACCGAATCAGACTACACTTCTTCGCTCAAAAAGACCATTGCTTGCTCCAAATATGTTACTCTGTTTCAGGGTTTAACTAGGTGAATAGTTAAGTAGCATTATAAAGCCCAAACCCGACCCATAAAAGATGTCAGGAAAGGCCAATAAGGAACGGAACTGTGAGATGTTGACGGAGGAATTGAGTGCAACGACAAAGTGCGAGTGGAGTTCTCGGAAATAAAAAAAACTAAGTATGATGATGATTAAACTGTGCACATAATTTAATAAAAATGTAAAATTGGGAAAAAAATGTAAATATTTCATATAAAATATGGTTTAATAAATGAATATGATTCATAATTATTTTGTCTAAATATGTCAATGTTTTATAATATAAATGCAGCACAACGCAACAGAAATAAACCCCTAAACTCTGAACTGGAGACTCCCATTCCCACCAGTGTCTGTTTTAAGGAAGAGACTGGAATGTATTCAAACAAGCTAGACATGGGCTCGAGAGGAGATGCACTCAGCTGTCTCCCTGAAGAGGTTCTGGGAAAGATCTTGTCCTTACTTCCGACCAAACTTGCTGCTTCAACCTCTCTTCTCTCGAAAAAGTGGAGGTACCTCTTTGCACTGGCTGACAATCTTGATTTAGACGATTCCGTCTTGCTGCAACCGCCGGAAGAGGGTAAAGAAGGGCGTGATAGAATCAAGGAGAGCTTCAGAAATTCACTATATCATATCTCTATACCAACAACAGGGATGTGGTTGATGTGCGTCGCTGGATAAGCAGTGTGGTCGCCCGTGGTGTTTTGGAAGTGGACTTTACTTTGAGGCCTCGTTGGGAAGGCCTCATAGCTAATGATGAGGTTCACGGGGTCTGCCTTCTTCCTAAAGACCTCTTCAGGAGCCAGACACTGGTTAAGCTGTATCTGGGAAAAGATACTAATATTGGGAAGCTTCCTCCGGCTCTGGATGTCTATCTTCCAGCGCTCAAGAGTCTGTTCCTAGATACCATTGTGTTTGACGGCCAAGATCTTTGTGATGTGCTTCTTCCTGGTTGTCCAGTGCTTGAGGAGTTAACTTTTGTTCACCAGACTTATTTCAACCCTAACAGGATATCGAGTCAGAGCATCAAGAAGCTAATAGTTTTCTATGATTATGATGAGGGGATTGATCATATGTCATTTGACACCCCAAGTCTTGTCTCTCTAGACTACACTGACTTTGCCTTGTCTGCCTACCCTCTTGTTAACTTTGGGTCATCCTTACTCGAAGCTAAGCTGGACCTTTCTTATTGTAAAGAAAGGATCAAGAGGCCTGATTTATCGGGTCTCCTTGTAGGGATAAGCAACGTGCAGACTCTCCATCTTTCTCCCGATTCTGCTGATGCAAGTCTTCTCTCTGTGTTTTATTGTTTTACTTGTTAGGACATTCTTGATGCATTTGTGTGGGTGCTTTCAGGTGATTTCTCGATGTGTTAAACATGGACTAGTTTTACCGGTGTTTAACAATCTCGTTAGCTTATCTTTTGGGAGTAAGAACAAACGAGGTTGGAAACTGCTACCGTATCTGCTTAAGCAGTCTCCAAAGCTTGAAACACTAATCATCCAGGTATATTTTTTTACTAAGCAACAAAACATTCTGTTATAATTATCTATAGAGACTTGTACTTAGTGGTTGCATGCATCTTCTTTTTGATGCTCCCCACAGGGTCTGGATTGTTACACAGGCGATGTTACCATTGGTCTGTTCCAAGTGAAGGTGTTGGATGTTGTTCGTTATAAAGGAAGTGCTAAAGAGCTTCAACACTTGAAGAGTTTGCTTGCGGGAACTGAATCCATTCCAAAAGTGAGACTGGAGTTTCATGAAGATGTTGTGGTCGATGATGCCACATTTAATCAAACCAGTTGGGATTTTTTTACCATTTTTGGAGTTGTTCCAGACTATATCTATTATTTCGAATAGACCTTATATAAATTTGCTCTAATTTTTTTTGTGTAAAGTTTTATAAAGAGACTGACTCTCTTCTCTCTCGAAGAAAGGGTTTCATCCAAAACATATGCTTAAGAATTTCCAAATAATATTCTTGTTTGTATACATGTTCTTGTCTGTACTTTCACATTCCCAAACTAGTTTTTATACATCTATAACTTCCATGAAAACTATGCGTTGATTACTCTATTTCGCAACCCTTGAATGTGTTTGTTGATTGACATCTATGCATATTGATCATCCTAGTGTTGATGATCGATTAGTTTAAATGACAATCAACAAATACTTTCACTTGATATCTAATTCTTAGGGTAGTTAATTTGTTTGTGTTATGGTTAATTGGATCTAGGTTGTATTTTCATGGTTTGGAGTTTTTCTTTATTTGAACTTTTATTTTTGGAGTTTTAGAAACTACCAAATTTATATAGCTATCATTTTCATTGGAAAGATGCATGTAATGAAATAAACCATAACGTGGTGGTTTAGTGGTAGGCGAATTTTGGAATTTGCTAAGTAATATGGGTTCAAAGACACCCCACTACATCGTAGCTTGTAACCATGCAGATATGGATCTTACGGCCCATTTGAATATCACTCTTTTGGGGATTAGTTTGAAGTACCCATTTGAATATCACTATTTTGGGGATTAGTCTGAACTTCTTCATGAGTCTGAGATATCTCTAAAATTAAACAAAAAAAATGTAATGAAATATCTCCAAAAGTAATTAGTGAAATAATAATTGTGTATTTTTCCTATTTTAAATCTAGGAACCCAAACAAATTTATTCTTCATATATTATTCAAACGTTGATATGATTATGATGGTAAAGATATATCTATCATTATGATGATGATGATGATAATGGTACCAATTCTTTAGGATCTAATTAAATAGTAACTCCTTTGGTGCTAATGTGTATGTTCCATGAATTTCGATTAGGTTTCTAAGTTATTTTTGGTTTTAATTAATAAATTTATTTGAAGAATGGGCTCATAACTAGATGTGTACTTCTACTAAACGCCTATAAATACACTTGCATGGGGCTCATAACTTCATTCACCACCTTTTCTATTCATACGCTCTCTGATCAGTTTCTTTCATCCTCTCTCTAATCTTTTCACGAGAAAATTACCGATGGAGAATGAGAAGAAGATGATCACGTTGAAGAGCTCCGACGATGTATCCTTTGAAGTTGAAGAAGCG
The DNA here is from genome assembly GCA_932364175.1 of Eruca vesicaria subsp. sativa. Taxonomy (NCBI): domain Eukaryota; kingdom Viridiplantae; phylum Streptophyta; class Magnoliopsida; order Brassicales; family Brassicaceae; genus Eruca; species Eruca vesicaria. The sequence continues at coordinate 99,913 of CAKOAT010069266.1, read as the reverse complement.
GTCGTACTTCAGTCTCAGCTCTTGTCGCATGTTGTTGAAGATTGCACCTCTCCTGAATACAAGATTAAGGAAGTCACAGGCAAGATTCTCGCGAAGGTGGTCGAATACTGCGAGAAGCACGTCGACGGTGGTGATTCTTCTTCTTCCTCTTCCTCCGGTGATGATCTCAAGAAGTGGGACGATAAGTTCATCAAGGAGATGGATCTGTCCACGGCCTGTGATCTCATCACGGCTGCGAATTACCTAAACATAAAAGGTCTTCTTGATCTCATGTGCGAGAGAGTCGCTGACGTGATCGCAGCATGCAAAGACGAGAAGGAGATTCGCGCAAAGTTCGGCATCGAGAATGACTTTACGGCAGAGGAGGAAGCAGAGGTTCACAGGGAGAACGAGTGGGCTTTTGATTGAGTGATCGAAACCCTAGCTAGCTAGTGTTTCTTTTGGAATCTTTATGATCGGTTATGAGATGAACATGGCTTTCTTGTTTTGTTTTGGTGAATATGAACCCTTTCTTGACTCTTAAGCAAGATTGAGTGAAAACAGAGGATGATGATAAACTTTGTATATATCTAGAAGAAGTTTTGTACATTTGAAGCTTTGCGTTTTGAGATTCTTGATTCCATTATATATCTTCTTCTCCCAATGGTCGTTTCCCTACTAACTCTCTCTTGCTAATTAGTTTTATGCACCAAACTCTCCATCTATTTTGCATGCAAAATATATTGGGGATTTAGAAAACTTTGATTCGTTATGTGAATTAGGGTTTATAGGTACAAACTCAAACTCTATGATAGGATCTGTAAACATCGCTTTTACAGCTGCAACTGAATCTATACCTACGGAACAATAATTGTTTTCACTAACATGACATGACTCTTATTTAGGTGCTGGATAAGTTGACGCCTCTCTCATAGAACATTCATCAATATGCAAAACGTAAGAGACAAGAAACTAAAGGCAATTCAAAACTCTGTAAAAACAGAGGATGATGGTTGAGTTATGTACATATGTAGAGAAGGTTTTTATACATTAGAAGCATATTCGAGTCATCTTGTGTCAATGATCATTCTCCTACGCTCTCTTGCTAATTTTGATACCAAATGCTCCATCTCTTGATTCTTGTACTCTCAACTCTTGTTCTGTATCGGAATAACTCATTAGGGATCGAAACAGTAACTCATTTAGTGCATAACTAATTTTCTGTCAATGAATTTCGGTTAGGTTTTCTCAGCCAATTTTTGGTTTAGTTAATAAAATTTATTTGAAGAATGTTTCAGAAAACTTATGTAATCCAATGATATAAAACATAAAATATAATTGAATAGATTCATAAAAATTTGACACTTCTTTTTTCATCTTTTTTTCTAATTTAACTTCTTGTTGCTGCGCTTAGTGTTTTTTCATTACCTTGTATTACAAGGTTGACCCTTGGTTGAGGTGCTACCTCATTTAATCTTCACCAATCAACTCAGACGTTAAAAAAAAAAAAAAAAAAAAAAAAGATGTGCATTTTTACTAAACGCCTATAAATACACCAAGATGCATGCGTGTGGGCTCATAACTTCATTCACCCACCTTTACTATTCTTTCGCTCTCTCTCTCAGTTTCTCACGAGAAAATCACCAAGACGATGGAGAAGTTCGTGTTGAAGAGCTCCGACGGTTTAACGATTGAAGTAGAAGAAGCGGTGCTACTTCAGTCTCAGTTCTTGTCGAATCTTGTTGAAGATTGCCCCTCTCGTGAACACAAGATTGAAAACGTCAGAGGCGAAATCCTCGGAAAGGTGGTTGAATACTGCAAGAAACACGTCGTTGTCGTCCACGGTGACGATTCTTCCTCCTCCTCCGGTGATGATGATCTCAAGAAGTGGGACGCTGAGTTCATCACGAAGATGGAGCTGTCTACGGTCTATGATCTCATCACGGCTGCGAACTACTTGGACATCAAAAGTCTTCTTGATCTCAGTTGCCAGAGAGTCGCTGATGAGATCGCAGCATGCAAAGACGAGAAGGAGATTCGCGAAAAGTTCGGCCTCGTGAATGACTTTACGAAAGAGGAGGAAGCAGAGGTTCTCAAGGAGAATGCGTGGGCTTTTGACTGAACGAGAGGGTTAATCTAAACCCTAGCTAGTGTTTCTTTTCGAATCTTTAGATCTTTATGAGATGAACATAGCTTTCTTGTTTTGATTTTTCGTGAATATGAACCTTTCTTGACTCTCAAGCAAGATTGAGTAAAAACAGAGGATCTTTTGTACGTGTGAATATTGCTTTCTTGTTTTGATTTTAGTGAATATGAACCTTTTCTTGACTCTCAAGCAAGATTGAGTAAAAACAGAGGATCTTTTTGTACATGTGAAGCTTGCGTTTAAAGAATCTTGAGTCCATAGTCTTTGTTAGTAATCGTTCTCTTCTAGTTCTAACACCCAAGCTCTTCTTTTCTTTTGCCTGCAAAATGTATTCGAATATAAACAAAACTTTGATTCGTTCTGTGAATTAGGGTTTGCATGCACACACACACACTAAAACTCTATAATATGATCCCTATACGCCGATCTACCAACAGGAAAAGAGCATAACGTGACTCTTCTTTTGGTGCTGGATATGTTGATTTCTCATAATAGAACATTCATCATTCTGCACAACGTAAAAGACAAGAAAATGGCAATTCGTCAGAAGTCTATGAAAAAACAAAATATGATGATTGAGCCAGTGCACATTATTTAAAAGAAAATGTAAAATTGAAAAAAATGTAAATATTTCATATAACATATGGTATAATAAGTGAATAATTAATTCATAATATTATCTCAAAATATGGCAAATTTTAATAATATAAATTCCGAAAACCCAGCATAGGTAAACCCCTAAAATCTGAACTGGAAACTCCTATAAGTGTGTGTTCGTCCTTTAGCCTTAGTTTCATATGACTCGTAGTAACGCATGCAATAAAGGTAACCGCGGTAACCCAGCAGAGGTTAAGCTTTTCTCTCTGTTATGGTTTCCTCTGCTCTCTCCTTCTGCTTTACTCTGTTCTCTCAACATGGTTATTTACTATGTTTGGTCCATATGGTTTACTCTGTTCTTACAAGTGCTCAAAGTGTCATTATTTTGAGATTCCACTAGATTATAGATGGATTGAGTGTGATGAAACTGTTTGTAGTCTTACCACTACTTAACTTTTGTTAATTCAACTTTATTGCTGTAGTTGTGTGCTCATATCACTTTCATCATCTTTCAGACACTTTTTAAGGAAGAGATTGGTTCTGTCTCAATGGATTCCAACAAGCTAAACATGGGCTTGAGAGACGGAATAACCTGGCTTCCCGACGAGGTTCTGGGCAAGATCTTATCTTTACTTCCCACAAAACAAGCTGCTTCAACATCTCTTCTTGCTAAAAAGTGGAGGCATGTGTTTAGATTAGTGCACACTCTCGATTTCGATGATTCTGATTTGCTGCAACGTGAAGAGGGTAAAGAAGAGTGGCCTATGATCCGGGAGAGCTTCAGAAACTTTGTGGACAGAACACTCGCTTTGCAATGCGGTTCTCCTATCAATAACTTCTCCCTGAAGCTTCACATTCACGAGAACAGGGAGATGGCTCATGTGTTTGCTTGGATATGCAATGCCCTAGAGCGTGGTGTTTTGGAGATGAGATTAAGTTTTAAAAAGAAGAATAAAAACCTTTCTCTACCCTCCGAGCTCTTAACGAGCAAGACGCTGGTTAAGCTGACACTGGGAACAGAAATTTATCTTGGGGAGTTTCCTCCAAATGTGTCTCTTCCAGCGCTCAAGAGTCTCTTCATCGACACTATTGTTTTTGTAGGTGATGATCTGTGTGGTGTGCTTCTACGTGGATGTCCTTTGCTGGAGGAGTTATATGTACGTCACCGCAAGTGTGAAGGAGCCCTATTCTACATATGTAATCCGAACATCAAGAAGCTATCGGTTTGCTTTGAGTTTCAGTTTGCAAGGGATGGTATGTTATTTGACACACCAAATCTTGTGTATCTCAGCTACAGCGATTATGCGTTAGATGAGTACAGAGATGTGAACTTTGCTTCTCTAGTGGAAGCTAGGCTAGATATTTATTACACTAAAGCGATCAAAGATCCGGATCTGTCGGGTCTCGTTATAGGGATAAGCAACGTTGAGATCCTGCATCTTTCTCCCGCTTCTGCTGATGTAAGTTTCTTTGTGTGTGTGTGTGTTTTTTTCACTTGAGAATGAGCTTTTGGACAGTTCTTGAAAGTGTGTGTGTGTGTTTCAGGTGATTGCTAGATGTGTTGAAGTTGAACATGGACTAGTTTTACCAGTGTTTAAGAATCTGGTTAAGTTATCTTTTGGGAGTTACGACCAACGAGGTTGGAAACTGCTGCCATATCTGCTTAAGCAGTCTCCAAAGGTTGAAACACTAATCATTCAGGTATATTTTTTACTAAGCAAAACACTTATATTATCTGAAGAGACACGTACTTAGTCGTCGTTGCATGCAACTTCTTTTTGATGCTTCCACAGGGTCTGGATAGTTACACAGGCGATGTTACCATTGGTTTGTTCCAAGTCAAGAAGCTGCATGTTGTTGGTTATAGAGGAACTGATAAAGAGCTTCAACACTTGAAGAGTTTGCTTGCGGGAACTGAATGCATCCCAAGAATGCGAGTGGAGTTCCCTGAAGATGTTGTGGTCGATTCTGCCACAATTAATCAAACCCGTAGGGATCTTTTTACCCTTGTTGGAGTTGTTTCAACCGATATCTCATATTTTATTTAGAAATTTTAAATTTTTTTCTTTAAAAAAAAAATTTAAAATCCTATTCCCTAAACCCTACTCTTCAACTCTAAACCAAAAAGTCTATGATTAATTAACCAAATGATATAAATATATATTTGTTTATTTTTGATAAAACATTTGAATCTATTTTGATTATTTTTATTTTTAAAGTCTATATTTGTGATAAAAATTTTCTATCCTAGTTAAATTCTCTTATTATTTTGAGTTTTTTATTTTATTTTTTGTTTAAATTTTTTTCTTTCAAATTCATATATAGTTTGGATAAAATCTTTTTTTTTGTCAAAGGTTTGGATAAAATCTAATCAAAAGGCCTTAGAAGTAGACAGTTTCAGATATTTATGTCATACTAAACTTGGTTTTAATTCACTCTTTTTAGTTAGGTTTAGTCGTTCTTTTTTTTAACAACAATTTTATTTAAATAAAATGTTAAGTTCATTAAAATCTGAAAAAGTTTCTTGGGAAAGAAGCTTTCTTCATTCATCTTGTTTATCATTAAAATGTTGTCTATTTTCACTAAAAATGAAACTTAATAACCAATCACCGCTTAAACAAATACTAACGCCCTATATTTCATTAACTTCTTTGGAAACAAAAGAATAAACAAGATTAAATATAGGTCGTGCGCAGTCCCAGTCTTTTCCCATATCACTCGCATCTCTCGAGTCACTTCTCTCGCGTAGCTTCCGCTTCCGCTTCACTCGCGTCTACTTCAATGGTTATTAACTCTTTTCTTGCTTCTTTAACTTCTCTAGGATCAAGATTCTTTGATATTGACTTCTCGAGAATATACTATTTTCACAGGGCACTTTCGTGGTTTTTGCTCCTCAAAGAAAAAGTATGCAATGCCACCTATGGCATTGCGAGAAAGCTTATCAATCCTACTGCTCAACCTCCCACTCCGAGCTAGCTATACACGGCGAAGAAGGCAAGAACGCCATCGTTATTGTTGATGGGATGAAAGATCAAGAAGTCTACGAGATTTCTAGCAAGATTCTATGGTCCAAGTATGGAGGGGAAAGATGCGGTATTCCTCACGTCGATCCTAACCATCTTTGCATGAATCCGTTGGAACTGGGTGGTTTTGTCTTCAACAGGGAGCTTGAGATGGAAGAAACACAGAGATCATGGGTTTTCTTCTGTGAAAAGAACCCTGAGGGTTTTGAAACTACTTGGAGATCAAGTGGGGTTTCCAGAGAGGTTTCTCCTGGAATCTCCTGTGAAAAGTACGTCTTGCAAAGGGCCCACGTGTCTCCTGTTGGTCGTTTTCTGTTAAGTAAGATTACAGGGGGGCGTTTCAGCTTGGCTCTTTACTGGATGGAGTTTCTGGCGGCTGAGCGTAAGGTATGTTTCTCTTTCTGAGATTTTTATTTGTAGTGACTATGTATGTGATGAGAGTAAACCAATATTAGGTTTAGAGATACACGTGTATTAGTGTTGCTCCTATATGGGTGGAAGTTTCTAACGTGTAATGGAATGGTAATGGGGTAGTAGGGTAGTTACTTGGTCTTTCATGTATATATAGATGTTGATGTATTTGGGATGAGTTATGAAAAGAAAATTGCAGTAAATTTTGTGTTCTTGTTTCTCAAGTCTTTGGGACCTAACAGTATGTGTACTCATCTATATCAATGTTACAGGTAGAGTCTGAGGAGGAAGGTAAAGTTACTGTTGTGACTACAGAGGCAGAGACCTCCTCTAAGCGCAAACTGAACGTGGGTGAGACTTCTCAACTGCCCAAGAAGGTAAATACTGTAGTTTTTGTTACGTTTAATTGTTGAAAAGTTCCAACATTACTAGACTTAAAAAGTTACTCACTGTATTTTCAGCAGAAACAGAAAGGAACTACTGAAGACATCCATGTTGAGAATGACTACCCTGAAGCTTCTTCTAACACGATGAATGATGTGAGCCAAGCTGGACCACTTCAAGCCACATATGATTGATAAGGACAGTCTTTAGTGTTACCTGATTGACCTGGGTTGGGACAACCACCATTTCACATATCTTCATGTTTAGCCAAACTATATATTGTTTTTGCAACTAATGACCTTATGCCGACTGAATCAGATTTGGTTTGATATACATGTCTATCTTTTCATTTTAAGCGCATAAATCAAAATATATGTTGTTAAGTTTGAGGTAATAACATTCACTAGATCCTTATTGGTGAATATAATTAAATCTTATGGCATCATTCAAGAAAACTCTTCAAGTGTTCTTCCAACACTTTAGCAGTTCCTCCATAACCAAGATCATGCAACATCTTCACTTGGAAGGGACGAATGGTAACATCGCCAGCACAACCATCTAGACCCTGGAGAAGCATCAAATCAAGAAAGTTGTATGTTATAGGATCAACCACTAAGTCCTCCTTTCAGAGTGTTTTTTTTTTTTTTGCTTATTTAAAATATACCTGGATGATTAGAGTTTCAAGCTTTGGAGACTGCTTAATCAAATACGGCAGCAGTTTCCAGCCTCGTTTTTTGTAACTCCCAAAAGTTAACTTAACCAGATTCTTGAACACTGGTAAAACTAGTCCATCTTCTTCAACTTCAACACATCTAGCAATCACCTGAAACACATAAATGCTTTCAACAACTGTCAAAAGCAGAAGCGGGAGAAAGATGCAGGATCTCAACGTTGCTTACTCCTATAATGAGACCCCTTAGATCCGGATCTTTGATCCATTTAGAATAATAAATATCTAGCCTAGCTTCCACAAGGGAAGCCAAGTTCAAATCTCTGTAGTATTCTAACGCATAATCTCTGTAGCTGAGATACACAAGGCTTGGGGTGTGAAATGACATTGAACCCCTTAAAAGTCATAATAAACTGATAGCTTCTTGATGTTGGGACTACATATACAGTATGAGGTTGCTTCACAATTCTCGTGACGTACAAATAACTCCTCCAGCACTGGACAACCACGTAGAAGCACATCACACATATCGTGACCTTCAAAAACAATAGAGTCTATGAAGAGACTCTTGAGCGCTGGAAGAGACGCATTTGGAGAACACATGAGCCATCTCCTTGGTCTCGTGAACGTGAAACTTCAGAGAGAAGTTATTGATAGGAGAACCGAATTGCAAAGCGAGTGTTCTGTCCACAAAGTTTCTGAAGCTCTCCCGGATCATAGGCCACTCTTCTTTACCCTCTTCACGTTGCAGCAAAACAGAATCATCAAAATCAAGATTATGTACTAATCTAAACACATGCCTCCACTTTTTAGCAAGAAGAGATGTTGAAGCAGCTTGTTTTGTGGGAAGTAAAGACAAGATCTTGCCCAAAACCTCGTCAGGAAGCCAGGTTATTGCGTCTCTAAAGCCAGTGATGGCTTCCATACAGACAGAACCCAGCCTCTTCTGCCTGAAACATGAAGTGAGGTCAAAGTAAGAGGAAAGAACAAAGGCCAGAGAAGATGAAGGTTCTGAATTAAAAGCATGATGGATTCGAGCTCGGGCAAGACAAGTGGCAGTTTCATCAAAACTCAAGCTATCTATAATTGAGTGGAAGATCAAAAGAATGAAACTTTGAGCGCTTATAAGCGCCAGAGGTCTATATGCACAACAGAGTAAACTTGTTGGCTTCCATAAAGATAGAACCAGTCTCCTCTTTAAAAGTCCCTTAAAACATGAAGTGGGCTCAAAACTACAACAGTTTCATCAAAAGAATGACACTTTGACCGCTTGTAAGAAACAGAGTAAACCAATATGGAGAAAACAGAGTAAGCATATGGAGAAAACAGAGTAAACCAATATGGAGAAACAGAGTAAACCAATATGGAGTAGTCCGAACATCAAGAAGCTAACAGTTTATTATGACTTTGAGCTTTTAAGGGATGCAATGTCATTTCACACCCCAAGCCTTGTGTATCTCAGCTACAGAGATTATGCGTTAGAATACTACAGAGATGTGAACTTGGCTTCCCTTGTAGAAGCTAGGCTAGATATTCGTTATTCTAAATGGATCAAAGATATGGATCTAAGGGGTCTCATTATAGGGGTAAGCAAGGTTGAGATACTCCATCTTTCTGCCGCTTCTGCTGATGTAAGTCTTCTTTTTTTTTGTGTGTTTTCACTTGAGAAAGAGCTTTTGGACAGTTCTTGAAAGCATATATATATGTGTGTGTGTGTTTCAGGTGATTGCTCAATGTGTTGAAGTTGAAGAAGATGGACTAGTTTTACCAGTGTTCAAGAATATGGTTAAGTTATCAGTCTCTGCATCTGTCGGCACAAATGCGATGAACTTTCCCTTTGGAGCCACGTTGTGAGAGTAGGAACAACAGAAGAAATACCTTAATGTGTAAAGAGGTCTCAGAACATCAGACAAACAAAACGATTGAAAAAAAAAAGATAAAGAGAAGGATAGCTAATGGCAAAAACAAACATCATCATCGTATTTTTCATGTTTGTCTGTGTGTGGGGAGCAATGAAGTTGTGGTCTAAAGAGGGTTCCAGGACCAGAGATAATATTGTTTTAATTTTCAAGCTATGTGTACCAACGAAAATCTTATAGCAAGTTAAAGACATGTCAATATGATAATGGAGCTTACCATCCATAGATCATTGCAAAAAAAAAACACAGAAACAAAGTATTGTGAAACAAACGCGAATCAACTTGAAGAAAAAATGAAGAGAGCAAAACTAATTGAGGCAAATACTTTTTTTTATGGTTTCTATATTATTGTGTGAATGAATAACTTTATAATTTCTTAGACCCATATTTATAGTAGCCTCAAAACTCGATTCTCTTTTCTCTATAAGAATATATACTTATCTATAGAAAGTAAATTTTCCTAAACCGAAAAGACATACCTCACTCCCCCAGATGTCAACCTTAATAGCACCTACGACGAATGCTGGGTTTTTACTGAGGCACAGAGATTTAAGACACATCCAGATGTAACACAAAGGAACTTACATGTCTGAGTTGTGGGTCAACTGCTTCTGGGGAATGATGACCTTTACTGAATGAGAGTCATTGGCGTTTAGAGTAGGGTGACTCATAATTGCAATGCCCTGAGCAACTCTGCCAATCTTCCTAATCTGTTTGAATGTGATTACTCTTTTAATTTATCATGTAAAATTAAAGCAACCAATGCCAAGATTAGAATGATAGACAAAAAACCTGAGGTAGTTCTCCCAACCCATAGAGAGGATAACTGTATGGAGAATTTCCTTCAAAACATGCAAGAAATTCCACATCATAGAGCTAGCCAACCATTTTAAAATAAAGAAATGTCAGCTTCAGTCAGACATGTTGGAACAAAGTCTGATAAAAACAAATTTACCTTCATTCTCATAACAATATCCAAGGCGGGTTGATAGAGATGTTGGTCACTAGTGTTAAGTGCAATTGCAACAAGGGTAATCTGAAGCACCTTTGGCAGGTGGTGAGTGTATGTACCCACCATATGATGACGTTTGGAAGGTGGTGAGTGTCCGTACTCACTATATGTTGACGTTTGACAGGCTTCCTCTCGGATGATACTGCAATAACTTCACGTTCAACATCTACCTTGATATTATCCTGAAAGCTTAGTCAGTAGACAGCTTTGTTGAAACGCTCACCGCCACGCTCACCACCCGTTATCTTCTTCAAGCGAAAGGAGCCACTCTCACGGATTACATCCGAATGTAGCATGTACTTATGAGAACGCACTCACCTATAAGGCTTGTGAGAGGGCTAACCTTTTGCTACATGCTTCCAAAGCCCTCAGGATCTTTTTCAGAGATAAAAAAACAAGATCTATTGGTTTCATTGTCTGCAAGATCCCTGTAAAAGACTATGTCCCCGAGGTCTCACGGTGGCTGCGAAAGATCACTTGCAGTTACGTGAGGGAAACCACAATGTTTCCCTAGCCTCTTCGAACGAACAACATTCCTACAAATCTCAAAGATTTATGGATCTTTCTTTCTATCGGTGAACATAATGGCGTTTCTGGCCTATTCTCCGCTTATAGCAAGCTGATGATGAGAGGCTAAGCAATATACCATATCTGAAATCAAAATTATTCACCATTTAAACAGATGCAATCGAAAGATCAAAATTACTCACCATGTTAATAATAATAAACCAGTGAGAATATGGCACATATAAGCAAGAAGAAGAACCAACTTAACAAGAATCAAACTGAGCCAAACTCAAAACAAAATTGCACAAAAAGTGAGCCCAACGCAAACGGGTTTTGACTATTGAACAAATCACTTTCCGTCATTGGTTATTGAACACTTGTCCATCACTGACAACCAAACTCAAACGGGTTTTAACTATTGAACACTTTACTTTATATATACTAGGTGGTGCCCGCGAATTCGTGAATAGAAATATTGTATGAACTTATATATTATATATACAATGTCATATATTTTGAATAATGATTAAAAAAGTTTGAAATATAATTTTTAACTTCAAATAGTTTGAAAATCTAAAATCTCATTATTGTTTTTAGTAGCATGAAATTTAGTGATAATTCAATAATATTAATTTAAGTCACTAAAAATATTATTTTTTATGAATTTTATCAAATGAATAATAAACTCATGATCAGTGAACCAATAACAATGAATTTTACTGTGAAATTAAGAATCCGCTAGCCAATAACAAAAGATTTTGAAAATTTTAATCTTTAGAAATCCACCTCACAATAAGCTCCCTTAATTTCACGCAAAATTATTCTTAGTCGTAAAGTTTCCATAAATTTGATGTAAAATAACGGATGGATATTTAATAATAACAAATGCTTGTGAAATTATATATGTAACTATCACATTCACTTCTCCAACCCATATCATGTATCTTCTTCCTTCATCTCTTCTTATTTTTTCATTATCATTTTGTTCTTTTTATTAAATTTTTGCTAATGTTTTCCTAAATTTTTACATATTTTTCCAACTATTTATTTCTCTATCTAAATAGTAATACAAATCATACAATCCATAAACGCTAAATCCATCTTAGAATTATTTTCAATCACAACATTACCTTATTCATTACGTAATTTGACTTAAATGCAAAAAGAAATATTAAATCAAAGTTCTTAATGTTCCGTTAAATATAATTCGTCTAACCTTCAAAGCCTAATTATTTATAAAGCATAAATGGCCATTATAAGAGAATAATAATTATTATAGATACGACTATATTTTCATATTATATGAAATCATTAAATTGATTTCTACAAATTGTTTTCTATCCATTATTTATGTAATATATAAATATAAAAAGAATTGATCAAACATAATTATACTTTCTTTAGTTTTGAGAATTAGGTACCATAAATTATTATTTCTAATATCATTTTGGTTATTTGGCAAGTATAATAATTTAGACTTGTATTTTATTTTAGATCTCAATTAAATTATTACAAATTATATAAATTTTTTTTATTGTATTATGTAGTTTATAGATATAAAGAAGAGTTGATCAGAAATTATTATTCTTTCTATAATTTTAAAATTTAGTTACCATAAATAATTGTTTGTGATATAATTTAGATTCGTTGGTATGTGATATTATTTGGTTCTAGATTTATTTTTTTATTTTATATCTAAACTCAAATAAAGAAAATTAAAATTAGCAAATGAGGAAATTATAAAAATTTGCTTAAGACTTTACAAATGATCGACATGTAAGAAAAATCACTTAATGGACTTTTCATTTAATATATAGGAAGATGTATATTTTTTATAAATGTTTTATAAACTCTTATAAATATTTAAAATTATGATAAAAATATTTTGTAAGCCATGATAGACAGTTTTTATAAATGACTTAAGACATATATAATTAATAAATATTATAATAATTTATATACAAATATTATGTTTTGTATAAGAATATGAAATCAGATTTCTATATATAACTTGTGTTATATTAATTATTTTATGTAGTATATAAATATAAAAAGAATTAATCAAACTGTATAACACTTTCTATAATTTGGCAATTATTTACCATAATTATTATTTGTAATATCATTTTGATTATTTTGTAAGTGTTATTAAGTAGCTGTACACTTTATTTTAGAATTTCACACATGGCTAATCCCAAGAAATGGTTCTGATTACACTAGCTAATATTGAGTTTTTGAACCTATATCATTCAAAAGATATTAAAACTCGTTATTTTAATAGAAACTTCAATTTCATCTATTCAGAAGAGATTCTTGCTTACATTATTAATGTCCATGCTAAAAATAAAGTAGAGAGTAGAAGTCTTAGGGGAGAAGAACCTAGTGATTGTGGAAGAAGACTTTTTTTTTTTTGTCATCAAGTGGAAGAAGACTAAGCCACACGTACACGGGTTGAATTTTCTTTTGTTTACTAAATCCACAAAACAAAACCAAAAAAATCAAACCTTCCAAAAGTAGCTACTTGGCTCCTCACTCATTTTTTGTCAGCTCCCTTTATAAAAAGAAAGTCTCATCTTCTTCTTCTTTACAACATTTCAGAGAATCCCTTAATTCACTAAACTCTCCCCATTCTTTGATCCTCTGCAAAGTCTTCATTAACAGTCCCGAAGATTTGCTCTTTCAATTATTATTAGCTAGTAGTAGTTTCATACAGATTCAAAGATCAGACCAAACCCACTTCTTGTTTTGTCTTAATACAAATAAGTCTTGGTCTTCTTCATCTTCTTCTTCTTGCATTTGTGTTATTCAAACAACATAGTCATGGATGTTGGAGAAAGAAACAATGGAAAAAATGTCATCCTTCACCGTCTGCCGGCAACATCTTCGGAGAACATCAAGTATGAGTTAAGCCGGACCTTCTCCTTGCAGAAAACGTTGATGATTCCGGCGAGTTACTATAGTTTAGGGTCTCTGGTTGTACTGGTGGGTTTAACGGCATCACTGTTAATCCTTCCGTTAGTTCTGCCACCATTGCCTCCGCCACCGTTTATGCTGCTTTTGATTCCGCTTGGGATTATGGTTTTACTAGTCGTTCTTGCCTTCATGCCTTCTTCTTCTAAGGCCAAAGATGTAACTTGCCCTTTGATGTAAATCTCTTACTCTCTGTTTCATATTAATTGTTACTTTTAACGTACTTTTTTGTTTTAAAATAAGAGCCATTATACCATTCTAATGTAATTTTATATATTAAATAAATACAACTTTTTACGAATTTGAATAATCAATAAATTTTTATTTAAATAGTTTTCATTTAACTAATCATGCATTAAATAAAAAAAATAGTCTATTATACAATATTCTTAATCTCTTTGAAAATATCAAAATAACACTTATATTGAAAAAGATAGATATAATATTGTATTTTTTTTTTTTACATTTAATGCACAACCAGTCAACTTGGTTTCTGAAGAAAAGTCATAACAGAAGAGATTATAGGGGACTAATCAAGATTACTGACAATTCATAACACAAGCAAGACTAATAGTCAGCTCTTTAGGTAGAGGTTATCCCTGGAAAGATCTTTAGATATTGTTGGCTCTGAGCCAGTATATTAAAATTGTTGAGTTCAAATCTAAATCAATTGTCTTCGGTTCAATGTTCAAACCATGATTTGTGATTGCTGGTTAGGCAAACCGTTAATAGAACTTCAAAAGCAACAATTCTGGTACAGTTTAAACTCATTTTGAAGATGGTTTATACATTTACTCATTTTGAGACTGAAAATGCCATAACATCAAGTTAATAACGATCTCATGATACAAACGTAAGTTAGAAATTACATCAAGTAAGCAAATATATATAGGAAGAACAAAAATATACAAAACAAAGAAATAAAAACATGCATCATATCAAACCACATTCCTTAAATCTTACTCTTTTATTTCTTCTCACCATTCTTATTTTTCCAACTACTCGTAGAAAATGTGTCCAAAGCAGATCCATTTTGCTGAGAGGCTTGTGTTAACTCTTGTCTTCTTGCGTCTTCCATGGTTTAACAGAAAATGGCAGTAAGGTGATGCTCCAAAACCGCCATGAGGCGAGGAGTCTCGCTTACTTCCACAACAGCAACATCACATCCTTGAAGCTGTCTCACAGCTTCCACAAGCTGTCCTCTCAACCTCTGAGAGAGTAACCTCCCTCCCGCATTCACACACTCTCTATACAGCGGCATGTATGCAATAGCTACTCTTAGTGGAGCAGGAAGGTCTCTTAAAGATATATCACACTCTCCTCTCTTCAACACCCTCATAAAGTTCATGAAATTCTCATAGCTTTCTCTCATTCCTTTCTCAAAAGCTGATTCCGACCAATGCTCACGGAGAAACGACTTAAGAATAGAAGGAACGGTTTCATCTTCTAACGACTTTGCTATACTGTCTGCAACTGAGTATGTAGCCGTTGGATCTCCTAAGAAGTCTGATTTGAGAAGAAACTCCACTCCTTGGAGAGACCCTCCACTTCTTTCTCCAGCTGCTTTGAGGATTTCGATGCTTAGAGCTGTTAAGACAGGCGAAGGAACAAAAGGGAGGAGATAAGCAGCGACCTCTACTTGGCTACTTGAAGTGGCGGCTGTTAGAGCAAGACAAAGCTCCATGTCACGACAACCTCTTTTCACAAACCATTGCACAACTTGCATACAGCCTCTCTCTGCTGCTCTCATCAAAGGACCTAAGAAGGCAATGGCATTACCTTCTTCCACTAAACACTTCATTGTTCCGAGTTTACAGTAATGAGAGGCGAAACCAAGAGCTAAGTCCACATCCACATCTAAGCTGTTCCTTTGAGCAATCTGAATTTTAAAAAAGAAGTACAGTCTACTTGAGAACACAAAGAGATCTTCAATTCTAAAAGTAGGAGTGGGCATTCTTCGATTCAGTTCTATTCGGGTTTTCGGGGTTAAAGATTTAAGCCTGTTCGGATATTTATAAATTTTGGTTCGGGTTTGTGTATCCATATAAATTATGTAAATACATTTTTCTTTGAACACATATGTAAATAAATTTAAAAATCCCATCAAACCTTAAAATCCTTTAAAATCCTAAAATATACAACATATAAATTTGAATATGTTTGTTAAATATCTAAATTTAACATGAAAATTAGTTTGGTTTAAATATTTGGATAGAGAACCTCTAAGTATCTAGGGTTATTTCTAGTGTTTTTAATAGTTTAGATGTCTACTTTTAGCTATTTTTCAAGTATTTTTTTAGTATTTCAGATAATTTTGTTTTGGATATTAGATCTAAAATAATTTAAGATATTTTGGCCAGCCCCTATCTAAAAGCAATCAAAAATGAGTTGAAAGCTTACATGCAACAAGACGCGGACAAGTTCTGTACTACCAAACCTTGAAGCTTCAAGAAAACATTGATTCACATTATCAGCACCACCTTCAACAAGCATACCAAGCAGTCCCTGTATAACTGTAGCTGAGATTCCAGACGCCCAACCAGGATCAAAAGAGTTTGAAAACAAAGTGAGAGGGAAACAAGCTGCATCAAAGGCCTCAGTGAAGTCTCTTCCTGAGAGATGGTTCCCTGCAAGATCAAGAAACATCTTGAAAGCAGAAAGCTGTAGCTCAATCTCAGTAGCTGAGCTGTGGCTAACTCTTTCTCTTGCTCCTTGGCATCTGGAGTGGAAACCTATGCATTTGAGTGCCCATTCAGTGAACTTTTGAACTTTTGCACCAGCTTCTGCTTTCAGAATCTCATCTCCATTACACTCTTGGAGACGCTCCTTCAACCTTAAAACAAAACATAAAATTCTGGATTTAGATAATAGTAACTAGGCCTAGGCACATTTATCCTGAACCAGAGAACAAAACCGTACCAAACCAAGATAACCAAAAACTGAACCGGAGATTATATACCTAATAAAATTATTTATATTTAGTTTCTAAATTTTTTTTTTTGAAACACATATTTAGTTTCTAAATAACTATACTATTTATAAACTCAAATACCCCGAATATTTTTAAACGAAATATTTATAATTATTTTTATACAAACTACCCTATCTTTAACCTGAAAAACTGAATTATATGACGTTTTACTCATATTATCTGAAATCACTCAAAAAACCGGAACCGAACTTGACCTGAAATCTTTTCGGATATTAACCGGTTCCTAACTTTGCTACCCGAACCAAACCAAAACCGAAACAACTAAACACATATGCCTAATAGTAACTGTGTAGCAAACAAAGTCTACTGAGACTGCAGGAGCCAACCTGTTCTAAGCATCAAAACTATACTAATAAAAAGAGAAGAAATGCAATCATACCTTTGAGCCATTACAGTAACACTATCAGCAAGGCTCATTGTCCTGCTCTGGCAAGCAGAGACACATGAAGCTAGAAACGAAGTCCTAAGAGTAGCTCTTGTAAAGTCATGAGCACCATTACATATGATCTTCTTAATCAACCCAGTAATCCCCTGAAACTCTTGCTTTGTAGTCAAGAACCAAACAGAATCTAAACCAACGCACAGAAAATCATTCAAAGTTTGTGTATCAGCTAACTGAATCAACCTCTCAGCATGTTCCCAATCCAGTGAGATCACAGCACCTTGGAAGACACGTCCTAATTCGATTCTCTCCTGTCTATTAAGCTTTTTCTGCTGAACATTGTTTTCCTTGTCAATGAGATCTTCACTGCCTTTGAAATTAAGTTTCTTTGAACCACAGCCACAGCATTTGCCAGGTGGAACCTTACTTATCAAAGGTGCCTCTCTTGAAAAAACAACATTACTCGTCCCTTCACCTACTTCCTTCTTGTGTTTGGTCTCAGTTTCCATCTCGTATGACTCATCAGGGTAGTATATCTCTTCATCACTTAACTTTATATCATCAAACAATGATTCTTTCTCCATTTTTCTTTAGTTTCTTCTCAAGAACCAAACAAGACTTCTCTTCTTGGAACCAGAGCAAAACAAGAGCAAAATGGTCTCAACTTTTTAATTCTTCGCAAGAAAACCAAACAAGACTTCTCTTTACGGACAAGAGACAACTGAAACCTCTCTTCTTGAATTGCAGACAAAAAAAAAACAAAACCTTTCACATAAAGAGTTACTGTGTCTTGACCATGGCGTAAGAGATCAACAACAAACCCTAGAAATATAAAATCGAACACATGATTAGACAAAACCGGATCGAGTTGAAGAAGAAGAACGTATCTGGACATGAAACATAAACAAGAATAAGAGATAGAGATAGAGAGAGAGAGAAACCTGGATTCCATTACAGAGAAAGAGAGAGAGAGGAGAAAGAGAGGCTGAGAAGAACCCTCTCTTGTGTGCATCGGGTTCTTGT
This sequence comes from Eruca vesicaria subsp. sativa, assembly GCA_932364175.1. NCBI lineage: Eukaryota > Viridiplantae > Streptophyta > Magnoliopsida > Brassicales > Brassicaceae > Eruca > Eruca vesicaria. Next base: position 81,898 of record CAKOAT010069266.1, on the reverse strand, counting down.
TTTTTTTTATGACACCATTTTTATTTTAAAAAATAAATATATTCTCTCTTTGATTAATTTACATTTGGGGAATCTTTTTTTTTTAATTATAATGATAGATTCTCTCTTCTTTTCTTTGGTCGCTGTTAATTTTTTTTCTTTTTGAAATCTTAGAATCTACTCAATCTAACGACTTCAAATCATATGAAGACAAAACAGAGAGGATAATTAACTTAATTATTTGTTTTTAATATATTGAAACATTACATTTAATTAATTAATATTGTGGTTTATAAGAGATTTGAGATTCAAAACTGATATATTGCATTGTTATATAAGTGGAACAGTATTTAGGTGTGAAACAAACATGTAAATTTTGTACTTGTTGATTACTAAAACGCGTCCTAATCACTGATGGTAAACCTATAACAAAAGTATAAGAGAAATGTTCAATGGATGGTGATGTAATGGTAGATGCTAACATGGTTTATTATAATCATCCAAGACCCACAATCATGTGAATTATTAAAGTCTTGTAATCATATATATAATGCGTGTGAGGTTACAAAAATACGGTATATACTTTTATTTTAAAACTATTAAGTATCAACATCAATCGAAAAATGATTTCCCTTTGAAAATATTACAAAATGTTATCATCAGGTTGATTCTAAATAATGTTATGATTATTCTTCTGTTATTATTATTGTAACATACGAAAACGACTCGTTAAGTGAGTTGCTTACGGAAAACACAGACATACGAATGTGACGCAGATGTAACTGCAAATATATATATTTTTTGTCTACCATGTCCCACTCTTTCAATTATTTTTGATTATTAAGATTTAAAAAAAAATCACAAGCACTTTCCTTCCGTGATTATTATGTTTTACCAATTTTTATACAACCATTGAGAAACTAGAATGTCAAATTTTTACCGATTTTACTTCCCCATTTGATATTTAAAAAGTGATGCAGAAGTAGAAAAATGATAACAGATAACTATTTTTAACATGCGTTTTAAAATTGTAAATCAAAAAGCAATCGGTCGAACATGGATGTTGTATATGTTGGTGTTAAACCAAGCCTTATAAATGCCAACTTATTAAGAACATTCCGTAATGGACCCGTTTAATCATATAATATATTTTGAGTAGATTCAGGTCAATCTAAGCCCAATTTAAGAGAAAGATGGCTAGTAAAAGCTCATGAGATTTTGCATAACACCATTGTTTCAAAACTTCCATGTTATCTTAATAACATTTCTACTTTGAATGGTTTCGAACGGGCCGATCATATACAATGGTTGAATATGTAAATCATCAGATTACACAAAGATTTTGACTTAACTGTTGATTTGAGTGCAGCAAGTGCAGCCGAGGAATGAGAAACATGTAGATCACTCTCTCTCTCTCTCTCTAGTTGTTTATTTACTTGTTTTACATTTCTTTTTGTTGGTTTTAAACTTTGAAGACATAATCATACCGATGCTCATGTTTTAGCAATCAACGACCCTGTGTTCCCCGTTAATGTTGAATGTTCGGTTAAAACTTATAAAATCTCTTTGAAAAACTTTTTTCGGATGTTGGTGTCCTCTTTTTTTCTCTGAGAATGTATTACGAAAGCTAAATATGTTTTACCTACAACAATTTATTAGTTAATCCCATAATTTCTACTAAGAGTTTCTAGTAAGATTATTCTTGATAATATAAATTTCACAAACAATAATTTGTAACCATAATTCGATTAAATTCCACATTAAAAAATAAACTATTTAGTTGAAGATGAATAACACTTCTTGCTGATAGTTGTTCAATAAGGTTTCGTGGTGTAGTTGGTTATCACGTCAGTCTAACACACTGAAGGTCTCCGGTTCGAACCCGGGCGAAGCCATTTAATTTTTTGTATACATATTATACAATTTACAAAACTAAAACGACGCCGTTGCCGGGGATCGAACCCGGGTCACCCGCGTGACAGGCGGGAATACTTACCACTATACTACAACGACTTTGATGCTTAGTTTCCTTACTCTAATCTACTTGTAGTCATTTAAAGGCTTTTGGGATACATAATAATGAGTAGGAATGGATGATCAAGCTCTGGAGATAAAGAACATATATACTTCTGCATATAAATTATTCTATTCGGGTTAAGAAAGGCCAGCTAGATGATACGTAGATGTCAAAATCATATGACTGTAAATAAAATTTTACGAATCGGTTACATATAATGCAATAGGATGATTTTCTTGCACTTTTCTTAACAATATATTGCTCGCGTAACGTTAACGTAAACTGTCATTGCTCTCCGAGAGGCAAAACCTAAAATTACTCAAACACGTACGTACGTGGGTTTTCGTAGAGAATGTCCAGTATTATTGTGTACACCAATGCCACCAAATCACTTCTTCACGTATAATTTCGTATTAATGGGAAATATATTTTTTTTCTACTCTGACATTCTCATATTGTTTGTTGCATGTAATTTGAAAGCCCTCAGTGAAAACACAACACGAGTTTGGTATTCAGAGTGAGACGAAAGTGCACACAACATAATTATACACTTGAAGAGGAGTAGTTACTTATAAGCGTTGATCTTGACTATGTTATCACCCCTAATCCAATCTAGTATCCTCTCATTTCTTAATAGTGAAGAGCCTGTTTTTCTAAAAAAAATATGTAGTCTTATGTTAAAAGTTTATACAGAGGATCGATCTAAAAATATTTATTAAAATAAATATATATTTGTTTTCATCACAATGTTTTTAAAACATACTTATGATATATATTTTTTAATACAAGTGTTATTAAAACTTTGAATCAATATTAGTTTTAAGGATCTACATTTTAGGATCGTAAAATTCTTGAGCCGGTCCTGCTTTTTCTGTAGAATTTTCAGCAACAATTTTATTGATATAATTTATTTTTAAAAAATCATTGACATGTATTTTCAATACAATAAAATATGCTTTTGATGTTCAAGAAAATGCTCTTTTGTTTACTTTATATAACGTTGATAACGAATTTCTAACAATTATGACCTAACATGATGTAATATAAGCAACAAATCATATTCTGTAAATTTATTATAAGACTTTTTTTTCTTCTACTAACAGTTTTTTTCCCTAAAATATCTTAATTGGAAAAAAGCCAAAACGCATGGAAGATTGTGTGGCTTCAGGCGTAAGATTTACCACTCGTTTGTTTCCACCTTTAAAGGCGAACAAACGAATTAATACATATGACTTGTCTTCTAGAAGGCATAGCTCGTTTTTCATATTTTTAGTTTCATTATTTTTTGTCTTGGCTACAAATCTATACCGGAATTTTATTGCCACAGTAAAATTAGCCGTAAGCAGAAAAGTGAACAAGATGATAAAACTAAAAAAATCAGAATTGACTTCAACTATAAACATCACAACAAACACTTTAATAATGTATACAAAACAAGCCGTGAGAATCTAAAGTGAATAAATTGATTAAACTAAAACATCAGACATGACTACAACTATATATATAACATCACATTAACGCATTTTAGTGTATTACTCCAAACTTTTATGTGTTAGTGCTAGTTGATTGAAAACGAATAATCAAAGGGGAAAGGGGGAAAAAATTAAAGATAAGGTTGGCAAACGGTAGGAGTTAGGGTTAGGTATTTAGTACAAATGGAACAGCCCCTTTAATGTCACACCTTACAAGTCATGTTGATAAAGAAATGCCAGACCTTCTAATTACTATTGATTGCATATGTGATGTATATCCATTACCATATTATGCATGCATCGCTCGCTCGAGTTTGTTTAGGATGGGCTTTACATCAATGATTTAAGACATTTATAGTTTGTTATTTTTGTCTTTGACTCTTTGGTTCAACAAGTTTGGTTCTTATCTAGTTTTATTAACAAAAACAAACATAAACACATGAAATATGATTGAACAAACGGAACATAAGAACAAGAACAAACGGAACATAAGAACAAGCAGACACTTTCTTTTGTTTGCATCACATAGTCCATTACGTAAAATTTCTTTATCTTTCAAATTCAAGATGCTTATATTTTCACTATCTTTCACAACATCGTCACTCACTGCAGTATTACACAAAATCTTTATCAAATGTTATGATATCTATTATTGATATACGTTTTTTTATGATACTTATTTTCTCGAACAATGAGAGGTTGTAATGACTACGGTGCATGGTCCGTCCATGTGTCACCGTGTTGTCGTTTCTCCTTTGGATAAGAAAGAAGATAACTCATCATATCCACATGGTCATCTTCTAGAACCATTTTCCAGAATAATTGATTTTAAATTATTGGAAACAAGATATCTCGTACTATTTTGGTGAAAGAAAAAAGATCAGATCCATCACGGCATTTCACAATATTTAATGCGTTTACACACATCTAAAAATAAATATGAATAAAATCGAAATCGTGTGGCCCGTTCCATATATGAGGAAATTAATTTATTAGTACACATTTGAATGATTTTATTCAGTGTGATCTGATTTAAAATTTTTAAATTTCCATATTTTGCCGACATATATAAGAAACTAAAATTATTCATTGACATTTTGAATGATTTTATTCGGTGTGGTTTGAAACGAGAATTTTTAAAAATTAAAATCACCTAATTAGCCTGCATCAGATCGTTGTTAATCACACCTTGGTACTTCCCATAATATAATGCATTTACATATGACGTCTTAAATCAAAATCTATTTTGTCCACTCCGGAGTATATTTATTTGTGATGAAAATTAGATAATATACCAAAAATGCGTTTTAATCTGTGTGCTCTGTAGATAAGAAATAATTTTAAATTCCTATTTTACAGCATTTTTGTCTGTTTGTTCGGAAATATCAAGAATAATTAAAGTGATGAACAATAATAGAGAGATGCGGCAAAAATTATTGTATTCAAAATAATAAAAAAATAAAAATAAAAAGATGATAATTATCTAAGGACCGTCTTCTTCACTTATCCCCCTATAAAAATGACCCTCTCTGCCACTTTGCTTACCAATCACATCTTCTTGAGTGTCTCATACGATTTTTCTCCAAAGTCAAAATCACAAAACCTTTTTTCTTCATACTCTGTTTTCTAAGAAGCTTCCAGGTCCTGTAATAAAAAGATAACAACAAAATCATGAGTGTGTCGGAGGAATTTAATAAAAGAGCTCATCAGGATTTAATCTCGGGACTACCTGAGGAATTAGCTACGGAGTGTTTAGTTAGAGTCCCGTTCGAGTTTCATTCCTCAATTAAATCAGTTTCACGGTTATGGCGAAACTTAATCTCCGACGGTTGTTTTAACCGGGAACGGAGAAGAGCTGGAAAAGACGAGTCTCTTCTCTGCCTTGTCCAGCCTCTGACTTCACCGTCCTCTCCGGTTAATTCATCTGTAGACGGTGACGTGAATGACAAGAAAAAAGAAGAGGAAGGAGAGTCTCATTCACAACAGAATCAGCAGCTTCAGCAACCACGTGTGATTGGAACGCCACTTTATGGATTAAGCGTTTACAACGCAACATTAGACACGTGGCACTGCGTCGCGATTCCGGAACGTATCCCTTTATTCTGCGAGTGCGTTTCGCTACAAGACTCCAAACAATTGTTGTTAATCGGCGGGTGGGATCCGGAGACGTTGCAGCCCGTGAAGGACGTGTTTATTCTCGACTTCTCCTCCGGAGACGGGAGAGGGTGGAAGAGAGGGAAGCCTATGTCGTCGGCGAGATCGTTCTTCGCCTGCGCCGAGGCGGGTGTTGGCTCTAAGCAAGTGTACGTCGCGGGAGGACACGACGATCAGAAGAACGCTATTAAATCTGCTGAAGTTTACGATGTGGAGAAGGATGAGTGGGTGATGATTCCTCCTATGAGGGAAGGGAGAGACGAGTGTGTTGGATTCTCCATTGGTGTTGGTTTCTGCGTTTTGAGCGGGTATGGGACGGATTCGCAAGGTCAGTTCAGGTCAGACGCTGAGGTTTACGATCCGGACACGGATTCGTGGGCCTTGGTTGAGGATGTTTGGCCTTTTCCGGATTTGAGCCCGAGAGGTCGCACATCCGCAGCCGTTGGATCTAAGTTATGGTGTTTTGTTGATAGTGAGAGAGAGTGTGAGGCTCGTTGGGAGGTTGAGGATGGTGAGGGGAAGTGGAAGGTTGTTATGGAGACGGTTCGGTTACCTGTGACGACGATGACGTCTGTTTTCGCGGGGAGTTTGAGTGGGCAAGCGGTGGCGATGGTTGGCGGTGGCGGGGAAGAGAGTGGGACGATGATGGTGAGGACAGATGGCGGGAAGTGGAGCCACGTCAGCACTCCGTCTGGTTTTTCGAGTCTTCCTTTCTCTTATGCTTCGATCTATGTGTAAATGATCTGAAGCTGAAGAATCAAGAATCTCTCTTTTGAGAACACTTTTTGGCTTAACGTTTTTGAGTTAATATGAAATTTCAATATATTTGGGAGTTTTTAATGTGTACAAAACATGATATCTTGGTAATTATGTAAAAAGAGTGGTGTCAGTGAGGCGTAAAATAAAATGTCTTTGGTGAGACCGCGCAATGTAATTGCCACTCGTTTTCATGCTTGTCACCAGATATCTCTGTACATGTCAAACAGTCACAGTGCTAGTTTCTCCAGCTAGCTTCGTTGCTCGGATGCAGAAATCATCAAACACATCTATGCTACCAAGCAGCAAGATATACAGAAATCGTCAAAATTATATTGTTTAATCCGGTAATTTAATATTCTAAAGCCGCCAAAACTAAACCAAAACTGAACTTTGTGTAAATTCAACTAAAATAAACCGGTTTTGTTGTTCGGATGCAGAAAATCATCAAAGTCCTCTATTTACCAAGCAGAAAGATATACAGAAATCATCAAGATTATATTGTTTAAACCGGTAATTTTAATATTCTAAAGCCACCAAAACCAAACCGAAATTGAACTTTGTGTAAAACAAGTTAAAATCCTCTATTTACCAAGCAGCAAGATATACAGAAATCATCAAAATTATATTATTTAAACCGGTATTTTAAAATTCTAAAGCCACAAAACCAAACCTAAACTGAACTTTGTGTAAATCAAAACTAAAATAAACCGGAATGAAGTTTAGGGTGTAAACCAAAACGAATTAGCATTCCGTTACTAACTGGTTTCAATAAAGGAAAAAATCGAACCGAAATTAAACCACCGTATCATTAGAGACCAGTGCCAGTACCTTTATCCCGGCAATAGAACCCAACGGAACATAACGTACAGTACTCTGTAGCAGACATGCAGGAGATATAATACGTGAAAAATCACGAGGAGACAAAGAACTAAATGATGCAAAACTGAATCAATCAATTCACTCACTCACTCACTCACTTGCAATGGTAAGACGATGTGTCAACATCTCGAGTTTTCTTTCTTGACTGTCACTACCTACCAACCATTACAGATAAGGCTTAATCAGTGAGACTGAAGCACATGGGCTGTCCAAACCGATCAAAATTCAATCCCCAGACCAATTAGACAATACATAAATTAATGTGAAAAGAGACAATATAATGAATATGGACCACTTTGATGTCTCAAACATCGAATCAAAGCATGCCAGATCAAACGTTGAGTAACTTTCGTAATTATGATCCTATCCAGATTCTAATAAAACGTGGATTCAGAAGGAGTGGTGGTAGAAACCTTTTATCTTCTTGGACTCTAACTATGTAAGTTGATGCACCTGGTTTGCCGCCCAATATTCCCACGCTTTGAGGGAAAGTGAAAATGTGGCTATCAGAGAGTGAATGTACCTGACAAAAAAAATTTAGAATCATTTTATTTCAGAACCATGTCAATGATTGCATAGCTAAAACTCCATAACAAGTCACTTCTGCACACACTATAGTGAATATATTTAGATTCATGTATGTAATTAGAAGAAATCAAATTTTAGACTTCAAGTACATATCGCCTAGCAATCAATTTGATAAAACCACAAACCTTGGGCTCACCTTGTCAAGTCCAAGGACCAGTGGGACCAAGTCCACTCAGTTTCTCCTTCCGAACCAGTGCGGAAAAACAGTATATGGTCCCACCCATGACCCACCAACCAGGCCATAAGATTCTCCAAATAGTATAAGATTGTGAATCGAGAATGCTGAAGCCTCAGAATCACTAAAAAATTCTAAGATATCTAAGTATCCCTCTTCAGGTGGCTGCATTTTCAGACCAAACAAGCTCACTTTCAGTGACTAAACAGATGGATGTTCTTAGTACTGTATATCCAGTAACTAAGACAACATAACTAACCTCAGATTCCTTTTTCCTCCAAGACCTTCCCAGCCTTTGAAATAGCAATGCCTGATGAAGATGGATTATAGTTAGACCATATGTTAGGAGAAGTTTGAAACCTAAAGCTAAAAGATGATAAGTACTCACAAATGCAGACCTGTGCAAAGAGCATCTGGCCGCAAATTTACCTTTTTATCTGTGCATAAGAAGCACAAGAGATAGAACACATGATCAGGTTAATATTGACATAGCTTTAGCTCTCAAAGTCAGCTAAAAACTTTAGGAGCCAAATTGATATAAAAAAACAAGCCTAAACCACAGTAACGAGCTAGACTTAACACAGCACATAAATCTTTCTTTACGCAATTTAGGAATCAAAGAGGATCTAAAGGCCCAAACTATGCAATCGAGTTAAGAACTCTAACGCAGTTTCCCTTGCGGATCTACAATAAATCCAAAGTTGCTCAGTTTAGTCAACTATAGTATTGCGAATAATCACAGTTGCTCAATTAGTTCGATTCGGGTTTGGATTTGTTTTGGGCCAGTACACTAAAGCCCATTTTGTTTCTAAACCAGAGATTAGCGGGCCTGCATCATTCAATACAAATGACAATATAACCCTTGAATCCCGCTCTGACATATTGTTTATTTCGAAAAGAAACGGGTATAGAAACTACCGCTCGTTTCTTTCTTCACTCTCTCATGATCGTTTCTTTCCAATTTAGTTAGGGTTTTGAAAGGTCTCAGAGATATATCCTCCGCCATTTTAAGATCTTTGATTGTTGTGTCAGCGTTTCCATGGCTACCTCCGAGAAGAAGGTACGTTCCGATCTTTCTCTGATTCCTCTGTTTCCCTATAGACCTTTTAAAGTTTTCTCTAATTTAGGGTTTTATAAATTATCCAAGCAGATTGGGGAATCTAAAAAGCCAAAATCCATAAGGCGCAGTATCTTTTCAAACTTGTTACAGAATTCAAAGTTTTTTTAGTTTACTTCCAACACACGCTTCTGGATTTGTTTTCACCTTGATTTTCTTTACTTCAAGATACATACCTGAATAAGAAGTTCAAGAAGAAGGATAAAGATCACGGCATATTCTGTTCTTGCTCTCTATCTCCCGCCTCCTCTTCAACTCTATGCGGCAGTGACTGCAGTTGTCGGTATGCATGAGATGTTTATTGGTTTTGTGACGAATCTTTGTAGTTTGGTACGGTTAAGTAACCATTCATCATCACATTGTTACAGTATTATACTATCAAGCTGTTCATCTACTTGCGGGTGTAGATGTGAGTGCACCAACAAGCCGTTCGAAAAAAGACGTATCAAGAAGATGAAACGAGTTCAGGTGTGGTACTTGGTAGCTACAAGTTGTTAATGAATGCATATGTTTTAAATAGATTGTTTCCTTGTAGACAGAGAAATGTGGAGATGGGATTGTAGCAGATGAAGATATCAATGCAGGAGAGTTTATCATCGAATATGTTGGGGAAGGTAATGAGATTACTTTTTTTTGTTTCTTGCTTACTGTCTGTATGTGACATTCATTTGTATTTCTTATTGTTAGTTATCAATAAAAAGATTTGTGAAGAGAGGCTTAGGGAGATGAATCATAAGGAGGAGACAAACTTCTATTTGTGTCAAGTAAACTCGAATATGGTGATTGATGCTACTTACAAGGGGAATAAATCAAGATATATCAATCACAGCTGCAATCCTAATGCAAAGATGCAGAAATGGTTTGTTAATCCATCCATCTTCTCACTTTTCTTCTCATCTAAGTAACTTGTTTATTTTGTTTTGTTACATTTTTTGCTTCCAATAGGGTAAATGATGGAGAGATAAGAATCGCCATCTTTGCAACTCGTGACATAAAAAAAGGAGACGACGTGACGTACGATTACCAGTAAGAAACGTTTCCTTAACAAAAAGAAAATTCACATAAAACTGAGACACTAAAAGACATAGCAGGTTTGTTCAGTTTGGTGCAGATCAAGATTGCTTCTGTGGTGCAGTATGTTGCAGGAAGACGCTAGGTGCTAAAGTTAGTAAAAGTTAGAACATACCCTCAGTTTGATGAGTGTTCAAGAAAGCACTTGGTATGACTCCACCTCAGTTCTGTTGTTCACTTTCGTTTTATGAAATCTATTTTTTATAGGAATCAGTTTGTCTTTTTACCAGGTCATGTTTGAGGATGGTGTTACTGAGAGGATCGATTTGTCCAGAGAAGTTTGGAAGCTCGCAAATGTTTGATTCCTTCAGTCTACTCTCTGATTCCTTTCTTTACCTTTTAATTGTTCAACATTTGTCGTTAACCGGGCGGTATGTGATGATATTATATAACTAACCAAACTGTCTCGGGTTGGCAAAGGATGTGTGTAGTGTAGAATTTGTTGTTGTATCCAACTCGAATCCGTATATACATGTGAAATGTATTGGACCAAAGTGTTTTTGATTGACCAAATCACCAAAGTGTTTTTGATGTCAAAACCGGAGTGGGTTTGGTTATTTGAGGACCATAAACCAATTTACCGGTTTGTTCTGTTTGTAAGTCCAGCTAATTTATTAATAAGCGCACGTGATTCTTCTGGGCTGCATCGTGAGTAGGTTAGTAGCGAATGAAACCCACGCGCCAGTGACCGACAGTGTATTAGCATATCCGGTGGTAGGTGCTGTGGGGTCTTAGCTCACCTACCTTAGCTGATTAGTTTTTTTTTTTTTTTTTAGCTGATTAGTTTAGAAATTCATAACCTTAATTATAATTTATAAGCTTAGTTATATTATATGTTTCATTTATTTTACATAAAACATGTGTTTAACGATTATAATGGTGGGAAAAAATAGTGAAGTATTATATCAAATTCAATTTTAATCAAAAGGAGAGATCGTTAGTATTATTTTATTACTAACTTTTAGAAGGGTCATTAGTTTATGCAAATATGTGTTTAGATTTAACACATGTTTCAAAATCAACTAAACAAATTCAACATTAATTAGAGTTATTTATATTAGTGGTATATATGCAGGGGCTTGCCTACAATGTAACAAAAAAATATTCATCTTCGTTCCAAGGCTAATTTAATTTTTCGAAATTCTAGTGATTTTATTTTTTTAATTTTTTTTACTTGAATTGTTGTTTTTAAAGTAAATATACTTTAAAACTTATGCATAAGGCAGCACAATAAAGAAATGAGAAAATGATTAGAATAGACCTAAAATTTTTTTTATCATAAATATAATAGATCTTAACAATTAAAATGACCAAAATAACATTTAAATGTTTTATTAAATATACATTTATATTCTTTGGGTTAACTAATCCTAGATTTTTTTTGTTTAGAGTTGAAGAGTGAGATTTTGAGGAATAGGTTTCGAAATTTAAAAAAAAAATAAAAAAAATAAAGGAAATTTAAAAATTTAAAAATAAATAATGCTATTTCAGTCATTTTAATTTTGAGGTCTATTTTGTGATAAAAACTTAAAAGAGAGTTATTTTGGAGAAATGCCCTAAAGAAATTGTATTGATCTTATTATGTTAATTAAACTTAAATTCTGCAAAAAAAAAAAAAAAAAATTGTCTGATAAAATATAGATGCGTATATATTAACATTTTTTTAATAAACTAGTTTAACCGGTTTACCAGTTTCTCTACGTAGTATATAAAACAGCGAATAAACGAACCCACTCACTCACTTGCCTCTCCACCACTTCTCCTCTTTTCCCACATATCCTCATTTCGAATCTCAGATTCAAATCTCACCCGACGATGAAAGTAGTCGACAAGATCAAATCCCTAACCGATCAAGGCCAAACCGCCTTCTCCTTCGAGTTCTTCCCTCCGAAAACCGAAGACGGCGTCGAGAATCTCTTCGAACGTATGGATCGCCTCGTCTCCTACGGACCTTCCTTCTGCGACATCACGTGGGGCGCGGGAGGCTCCACGGCCGACCTGACGCTCGAGATCGCGTCGAGGATGCAGAATGTGGTCTGCGTGGAGACGATGATGCATCTGACGTGCACGAACATGCCTGTGGAGAAGATTGATCACGCGCTGGAGACGATTAGAGCTAACGGGATTCAGAATGTGCTTGCGCTTAGAGGCGATCCGCCTCATGGTCAGGATAAGTTTGTGCAGGTGGAAGGAGGGTTTGCGTGTGCGTTGGATCTTGTGAATCATATTAGGGGGAAGTATGGTGATTACTTTGGGATTACTGTTGCTGGTTATCCTGGTATATGCCTTTTTTTTTTCAACTTAGTTGTTGGTTTTGTTCAATGTTCAAGAAATCGCTAGGCCGTGGTTAGGATCTTTATAGAGAATTAATGTTTAGGTGGACGCCTAGATCTGTGGTAGTTGGACTCTTTTTATAGAGGACTAGTGTTTAGGCGGGCGCGTAGACCTGTTAAGATCTCACATTGAAAGTTTTAAAAGAAAAAATTAATATATAAAATGTTATGGCTAATTCAGTTATCACTAATTGGTTTTAAGTTGGAAATTCATAATAAGTTCGGATTTAACATTTTAGTGTTCAATAAATCTCTAGGTGGTGGTTAGGTACTTTATAGAGGACTACTGTTTAGGCGGGTGTGCGTAGATCTGTTAAGACCTCTCATAGAAAGTTTTAAAAGACCAAATTAATATATAAAATGTTATGGTTAAACCTGATCACAAATTGGTTTTAAGTTGGAAACTCATAAGAAGTTTGGATTTAACATTTTAGTGTTCAATAAATCGCTAGGTGGTGGTTAAGTTCTTTATAGAGGACTAATGTTTAGGGGGACGCATCCCAAATTTCTAAGAGATCAACATTAATATATTGTTACGGCCATTCCAATTATCGCTAATTAGTTTTAAGTTGGAAGGTCGACAATAAACCGGATTTAACAAAGGTTGTTTTGTTCAGATCCGATTTGCCGACTAGGCGAGTAGACTAATTTTTAGAACACTTGTTTAGTTAAGATCTCATTGTAAGTCTAAAAGACCAAATTAATACATAAAATGTTATGGTTAATCCAGTTATCACAAATTTGCCGAATAGGCGGGGTGCCTAGGCGCGATTTTTAGAACACTGGTTTTGTTAAATGTTTATCTAATTAGGTTTGTGTGTTTTTGAAACAGAGGCTCATCCTGATGTGATTGAAGCTGATGGACTAGCTACTCCTGAGTCGTATCAGAGTGATCTTGCTTACTTGAAGAAAAAGGTTTGGATTTTTGTGTTTATGGATTTGTGTTTTGTGTGTTGGGTTGAGTTGTTTTTGATCTGAGGGGTTGGTTTGTGGAACAGGTTGATGCTGGAGCGGATCTGATTGTGACACAGCTATTCTATGATACTGATATTTTCCTCAAGTTTGTGAATGACTGTCGGCAAATTGGGATTAATTGTCCCATTGTTCCTGGGATTATGCCCATTTCTAACTACAAGGGGTTCTTGCGTATGGCTGGTTTTTGCAAAACCAAGGTACGTTTCAGTGATCTCTTGTTCTGTATTAGCTTGCACTGTGTAGAACATGTTGTCTTTGTGCTTAACTGCGTAAGATTAGATTGATATGGCTGGCAATGTGTAGAAACATGTTGTCTTTGTGCTTTGATGCTCTAAGATTAGATTATTAGATTGATATAGCTGTCAATGTGTAGAACTAGAAACATGTTGTCTTTGTGCTTAAATGCTTTAAGATTAGATTGAGTTTACTGCGTATATGTCGTTGCTTATTGATTATAATATTAGGCTGACGTATTTAGATCCTTGGTGATGTCTGGTAACTAGTGTTCTCGGATATTATCAATATTCCATTCATGCTATTATTTGCTATAGATACCTGCTGAGCTCACTGCTGCGTTGGAGCCTATCAAGGATAATGAAGAAGCTGTTAAGGCCTTTGGTATTCACTTTGCAACAGAAATGTGCAAAAAGATTTTGGCTCATGGAATCACTGCTCTTCATCTCTACACATTGAACATGGACAAATCAGCCATAGGGATATTAATGGTTGTTCCTCATTTCCTTAATCTGTCTCCCTTAAAAATACATGTCATATTGGAGACTAGAGAACCTAACAATGATGCTGAACTTGTAGAACCTTGGTCTGATTGATGAGTCAAAGATTACTCGTTCTTTACCTTGGAGACGCCCTGCAAATGTTTTCCGTACTAAGGAAGATGTTCGTCCTATTTTCTGGTAAACCTTCGTGTTGTCTCTCCTGCTCTGCTTTAGTCTCACCAATTGATTCAGATCTTACACTTGTATATACGGAGAGAATAATACCATTGTTTCTTTCTGAATCTTTGCAGGGCAAACCGTCCAAAGAGCTACATATCAAGAACAAAGGGCTGGAATGACTTCCCACAGGGACGGTGGGGTGATTCTCGCAGTGCATCATATAGCACACTCTCGGACTATCAGGTACCACATATTCATAGTCTTTCTGACAATCGGTTTGCTTTCCACGGAACACGTTTGGTTTGATTAGTTGTGCCATTTTCTTATGTGTCTTTCATTGCCTTTTTATGGTGCTGATCTCTATAATCTATATGCATTTGTTGACAGTTCATGCGCCCAAGAGCACGTGACAAGAAGCTTCAACAAGAATGGGTTGTCCCATTGAAAAGCATTGAAGACGTTCAAGAGGTATCCTTTCCTTTTCTTAGCAGTCATATAAATTGATTCCTTCATCTTTCACTTTATACGCAATCACTTACAAATTATCTTGTAAACAATGTCACAAACCAGAAATTCAAGGAGCTCTGCGTTGGAAACTTGAAAAGCAGTCCATGGTCTGAGTTAGATGGACTCCAGCCAGAGACAAAGATCATAAACGAGAAACTCGGCAAAATCAACTCCAACGGCTTCTTGACCATCAACAGCCAACCATCAGTCAACGCAGCCAAATCTGATTCCCCTGCTATTGGTAAATCTTTTTTCACATAGAAATGATTGATCTCACTGTGATTCGTTGGGTTATTCTTATAGCTTATACCAAAAATGTTGGGAACTTTGCAGGATGGGGTGGTCCTGGTGGTTACGTCTACCAGAAAGCTTACCTAGAGCTCTTCTGCTCAAAGGATAAGTTAGACACACTTATGGAGAAATCCAAAGCTTTTCCTTCCATCACCTACATGGCTGTGAACAAAGCAGGGAACTGGGTATCAAACGTTGGTGAAGCCGATGTGAATGCAGTTACATGGGGAGTGTTCCCAGCTAAAGAGATTATCCAACCAACAATCGTGGATCCAGCCAGTTTCAAAGTCTGGAAAGACGAAGCCTTTGAGATTTGGTCAAGAAGCTGGGCTAACTTGTACCCAGAGGATGACCCTTCTAGAAAGTTACTCGAGGAGGTACATAAGAGAATCTTCCTCATTTCCCTTCTCTTCAGACCAGATTGGTGTTTTAACTGTAATGATGATTGTTGTCTTTATGAAATATGCAGGTGAAGAACAGCTACTACTTGGTGAGCTTAGTGGACAACGACTACATCAATGGTGATATATTCTCCGTCTTTGCTTGAGGAAAACATTCGATTTCCAGTGATTTGTTTTTTTTGTAATCTTTCTTTGTGATTCCTTATGAATAACCTCATTGATAAATCAGCGGAAAAAACATCAGTTTTATTGCAATGAAAGTACTTTGTTCTGTTTTTATCTCTCTGTCAAAAACAAGTACATCATCAAAATCAAGAAATGTTTGCGTTTTTCAAAGTGTTGGAAGTAACAACACCAACAGATGTCCGCATCAAATGCTCCTCCTTAAGCATGGAAACACCAGATTCATCAGTCTTCAACAACGGTTGCACAGCTTCCCACATCTTCTTCTTCTGAACCTGCAACAACAAAGACCAATCACTAAACACTAACAGACCTTTGTTTACTGAACTGAATATAGAGTTAAGACCTTGTTAGCAGGTGCAGGCTCAGGAAGCTGCTCAAGATCTTCTTCACCACCAAACCAAACTCTATCTCCAGGAACAGAACCTTGTGGTGGAACCAAAGGCTCAACATTCTCATGAGATGAGTCAGAAGCACAAAGAAGCATACCACATGACTTAACCCCTCTCATGTTCCTTGGCTTCAGATTAGCCAACACCACAACTGCTGCACCCTATAGATTCAACAAAATTCAATTGTTCTTAAGACAAGACCAGAAGAGAGTTGAAGTGTTTGGGAAACAATGAAGCTCTGACCTGAAGAAGATCGAGAGATACGTATTTAACGAGACCACTGCAGATAATTCTTGGCTCTGCTTCACCTATATCAACTTCTTCAACATACAGAGAATCTGCCTCCTCGTGTTGCCAAGCTTTGATGATTCTTCCTACTCTTATGTCCAACAGATTCGCTGTCTCTTTCACATTTTCCTCCACCACCACCTCCTGAGATTCACTCTTCTTCTCTGGTTCAGAAACTGGAGACACGGCATCATCAGGAGCCGCCGTGCAGAAAGTGGTAACTCGAGGCCAGGAGCTTCCACGATGGTGGTGGTTATTAACCGCGGAGAGACGCAGAGACCGAGAAACTGAAGCTAGTGTCTTCGGTGAAGAGGAGAAGCAGGGAGGGAAGTGAGTACGGAGAGGAAGGGCGGCGAAAAGTCCAGCCTTTACTATCGTCGCCGCCATAGATTAAGCTAGAGATCTCTCTGTTTAGTGTTATCTCTTCTTCTTCTTCTTCGCTGTATCTTTATATAAAGTCAACTTTTTTAATCGAAAGCAAGAAGCTTTAGGCCGCTTCTTGTCTTCTTTAATAGTAGAGATTAAGATAAATTCATTTTTTCAACTCAAAGTTTTTTTTTTTAAACAGATATTGAAGTTTTATAAAAGTGATTCAAAGATGGTGTTAACGACGAGAAAGAAAATAACAAGCAGTGTACAGTCTCAAACTATGAAAAAGAACAGAGTAAAAAACAGAGGATTTGAATCAGTTACTCTCAATAACAGTAATATGATATGAAAAGAACAGAGCACAAAAACAGAGGATCTGATGAATCAGTAGTCATCTCCAAACAGAGGATCTGATGAATCAGTAGTCATCTCCCTTGGAGATGACTTCTTTGCAAGTGGGTCGGAGTAAAATGGTGTGCTCAAACTGTGATACATAGCTTCCCTTCACATCACATAGAGGAGGATACGGCTGAAAAGAACAACACAAGATTTAGCTCTCTTTTTTCATCTCAATGAGACCATTTAGACTTGGTGTGAGAAGAGTGTTACCTGAACAATGCCAGCGTCACATAGATTCTTTAACGCCATTAAGTATTTGGTTTCATCAATACGGTCCAAGTACCGTCTGCAGAAGGCTAGAGTCGAGAAGTTGTTGTTGATAGTGGCGAGGAGTTGTTTTGCTCTCGGCAACCTCAAGGGCACATGGCCAACGTCAAAGTTCTTCATGTAGTGGCTACATTCTAAGTCTTCTCTCACAAGTCCTTTCCCTGCAATACAATCACACAACAGTGACCCTTTTGATCTTATAATAATAATATCTGAGCAGAGTTTTGTGTCTTTACCGGTTGATCCGAATGTTTCAATGGCATAAAACTCTCCCTCTTCCATCTTAGTCTGCTCGCCTCCTTTAACAATTGGAACAGACTTCCCAGCATGTATCTGATATGGACCGATGCTATGCCCATTCAAATTCCTGATACTTTTAACTGCCAAAAAGAACAACCAAACATGTTAAATTATGTAACAGTGATTATTAGATTTGACATTGATCTCAGTACCTGGGAAGACCTTTCCATTGATTTCAACTTCATAACTCTCCATCACCTCTTGAATGGCAGCACCGATGTCGCATAGACGAACATCAATTCCAGCTTCCTGAACCAGACAGGTTAAGAACAATCATCAATCACTTAACATTGACTTAAAAGAACAATCATACATAGGATTGAACAGTCAAAAGATCAATCAGTACCTTGATACCGGTATAAGTAGCTTCACGAGAGGCAGCTAAGAGAGGATCATACATAGGATTAAACGCAACTGTAAAAGCACAGTCAACAATATGTCCTGCAACAAAAAGAAGAAGACATGTTATTTTATCTGACATTTGCAAATAGGAAAAATAAAAAAACAGAAAAGAAAACTTGCCGTCATACCATCAATATGTGTACCAAAGTCCAGTTTCATAACATCATCATACTGAAGTACAGTCTTGTCTCCAGAGTTTGGTGTCCAATGAGCAGCCACCCTAAAGAGTTAAAAAAGCCATTAGAGAAACATGACTACAAATAGAAGAGTAAAAATTGTTGTGTAGGAAGAGAAACCAACCAATTCAAAGAGCATCCTGTAGGGAAAGCAATACCAGCTTTCAGACCATTCTCTGATATCAGCTTACGAACAGTATCCTCCAGTGTCTCACATATATCAGTCATCAACATTCCAGGCTTCACTATGCTTCTCACATATTTCCTAACCTGAAAAAAAATATGTTAAAAAATGCCAGCAAAAAGAAAACAATAATTTATGGTCATTTAATGGGGAAAAAAGGTTAACCTGGCGATGAACTTCTGCAGCCTGGCGTACAGAGTTGTATATTGGTTTATGCAAACGCTCCAACTCTCTCTTCTCTTCAGATGTTGCCCTCCACAAATTGCTACATTACAGAGATCAAGACCATAATCTTAAAATGTCAGCACCAGGCAATAAATTAAGAGTCTTGACAAGAAAAAGTCTGAAAATCCAATAGAATTCAACAGACTAAATCTACACGCTGATTGCATAATATAATCTAACATTTCCCTAGAAGCTGTGTAAATAGAGTTGTTGTATGAAACTTACTCATCCTTGTACTGTTGGATTTCACCTTCAGGAAAATCTCCAGATGGGAAAAGCTTAGCCACAGGGATTGTAGGTGGATCAGTCTGCTGAGTCTTCTTCCTGCAAAACATAAGCAAGAGAGAGACTAATCATTTAAAACACCCACCAAAAGTAGCAAATCAAATTAAAAAAAAAAAAGACTAATAGAAAACACTTCTTACTTGCTTTTATTCTTCTTTTTCTTCTTCTTAGTTGTTGAAGTCTCAGCTTCAAACCACAACACACAACAAAAAGTAACATTATTAATCAACCATACACTCCCAAACAAATGAATCAAATATAAAACCTCAAATCTTAGAAACCAGTAAAGTAATCTAAACATTCCAAAACCCTAACTTTCTACAATCTACTTAACAAATAACACTTAGAGATATCAAAAGGATCCATTTTTTTCTTAGAGACGGCAAAAATAATAAAGCATTCACCTTTGTTTCCTTCATCTTCTTCATCATTCTCCTCTTTTGCATCTTCTGTAATCTCAAGCTTCTTCAAAAGCTCAGAATCCAATGATTGTTCATCTTTTCCTTTGGATGAAGATTCGGCAGCGCCGTTGTTATCCACCACGGGAGCTACAACGAGTTCAGGGTTCTCGCTCGCCATCTCAATCGATTCTTAAACGGACACGAAGAAGAAGAAGAAAGGGTAGCTGTCTCTCTCTCCGACCACCTTTGATACTTTTTTTTTTTCTTGTCTTTTGTTTTGTGGAAAACCCTCGAGATTTTCAGGTAATTATGTCAACAACTAACAGTTAAGTTTCTTATTGGGCTTTTCTGATATCTGTAAATGGGCCGGTTTTGGGCTTTATAATGGTACTTAATTATTCACCTAATTAAACCCTGAAACTGAAATGGTCTTTTTGAGTGAAGAAGAGTAGTCTGAGCTTTGTCCAATGGTATTGCTTAGGTCTTGTGTTGCAAACTATATGTCAAAGACTCAAATGTTAGTTAATATAGTTTAGATTTGGGCTCAAGATTGTTATTTGTTTTGTTTTGTTTTGTAAGTAGTATTAGAAATAAGTTGTTGCTGTTAACTCTCAATACATTTTGCATGTACAAGAGCAAAGAGAGGGAGAGCATTTGCATCATCCTCTGTTTTAAAATCACGTTTAAGAATCAAGAATTGGTTTTCTTGTCCAGCACACAAAAGACGAGTCATGCTTAGTGAACACATCTCTCATGTTCTCATGCTATCGATGTAAAGATTCTCTACTATAGTCTGAGAATTTGAAACTCAAATACGAAAGACTTATGTAAACATCATACGGTTTACAAACGAAAGACTTATGTAAACTTGCTTCAAATACGAAAGACTCATTTAAACATCATACGGTTCATATTCACAAAAATCAAAAGAAAAACTTATTTAAACATCATACGGTTCATCACATATATAAATAAACTTGCTTCAAATACGAAAGACTTATTTAAACATCATACGGTTGACTTATTTAAACATCATACGGTTCATCACATATATAAACTTGCTTCAAATACGAAGGACTTATTTAAACATCATACGGTTCATCACATAAAGATCTAAAGAAAGATTAGCTAGGGTTTTAGATTAACCCTCTCGTTCGTCAAAAGCCCACGCGTTCTTCCTGCGAATCTCTCCTTCCTCCTCTGCCGTAAAGTCATTCTCGATGTTGAACTTTTCGCGCATCTCCTCGGGGCCTTTGCATGCTCGGATCTCATCAGCAAATCTCTGACAAGTGAGATCAAAAAGACCTTTGATGTCCAAGTAGTCCACAGCCTTGATGAGATCATGAACCGTAGAAAGATCCATCTTCGAGATGAACTCAGCGTCCCACTTCTTGAGATCATCACCGGAGGAGGAGTTGGATGATGAAGAAGAATCGCCACCGTGGACGACAACGACGTGTTTCTTGCAGTATTCGACCACCTTCTCGAGGATTTCGCCTGTGACGTTCTTGATCGGGCATACACGACCGGCGCAATCTTGAACCATAGGAAACAACATCTTACACTGACGTACCACCGCTTCTTCCACTTCAAAGGATACATTGTCGGAGCTCTTCAACACGAACTTCTCCATCGTCTTGGTGATTTTCTCGTGAGAAATTTCAGAGGGAGGATGAAAGAACTGTGAGAGAGAGAAAGGGAAAGCGAAAGAATAGTAAAGGTGGGTAAATGAAGTTATGAGCCCATATGCATGCATCTTTGTGTATTTATAGGCGTTTAGTTAAAAAAAATGCACATCAAGTTTACAAAATATTTTTTCTAGTGAAGAGTCAATTTTTAAATGATTGTTTCAATTATATTTTATGTTTTATATCATTGGATTACATAAGTTTTCTGGAACATTCTTCAAATAAATATCTTTAGATGGTGAAAGATAAAAAAATATCAAAAAGACTAATTGAAATGTTGAGAAGAAAGAGAGACTGCTCAACCGATTATTATTCTACTTTTCTATTTAAAGTAAAACTAGATTTTGACCCGCGCAACCGCGCGGGTGTTTGTTTTCGTTTATAGTTAGTTATATAAACATTTTGTTTTCACTTGTAAATTGATATATATTATAGTAATCACATATTTACGATATATATAGTAAATGTTTTTCAAACATAATAATATTATATAATACGTGTTTTAATCAAATAGATTGTTTCAAATTTTCTATATTATACATGTTTTTCAAACATGTGTTTGTTTCTTCTTCTATATTTTATTGTTTGTTAGATTAGTATTTCATTTTTAGGAAAGTAATATAAATAGAGCTTGATTAAATATTAGTATACTTTAATTTTGCAAAGATAATATAAACTTTGAAGAAATTTTTGCTAAAAAAAAAACTTATAGCTTCATAAATTAATATTATAAAGAATTTACTAAAAAGAATTTTTTAAACAATTTTTTTAAAACAATATAATTTTAAAAATTTACATCGAAATAAATTTATCTAGTATATATAACGTGTAAATTTTGTTAGGGTATATAAATATTCCATATACGTGATTTTTGTTAATATATTGTAGATGCATTTAACTATTATTGACATATTTCCTTATAAATAATAGAAGATTCCTAAAATTATATCTATTGACATATTTTGCGTGACTAAGTTGGAAATGTGGGGGAATTTACCAAAACCAAATTGTTAAGCGTATCTTTGTTATTATAGATATGATTTTTCATAAGATCTAATAATGATAATATTATTAGAAAGTTAATGTAACATGATTTTCTAGTAATAATCCATTTTTGTAAAAATCACACATGAAGTCAAGTCGTGACTTCTGTTTTAATATATAAGATTGTTGATGTGTTGGTGATTACTGAAAAATCAATCTCACTTATTACATTTATCATCTGATTAATGAGTCAGTGAAGGGCTAAAAGCACAACAACTAAGTAACAACAACCATATAAGATTTTTTTTCTTACTAATGGGAATAAATAAACATAAATATCATAAATTTAATTTTTCTCTTGTTTACTTTTGATTAATAATTGACTAATATTGAGTCAAGTAATATTGAGTCAATGAGCATGAGGAATGACTAAAGTTATAACAACTAACTAGCAACAACCATGGAAGTGTAGTAATGAGAGTTTTATTCTATTTTTGTATTTAAGGTGAGATTGTTGATGTGTTGGTGATTACTGACAAATCAATCTCACTCCATTTACATTTATCACCTAACTAATGAGTCATTTTAGGGCTAAAAGNAACAACTAACTAGCAACAACCATGGAAGTGTAGTAATGAGAGTTTTATTCTATTTTTGTATTTAAGGTGAGATTGTTGATGTGTTGGTGATTACTGACAAATCAATCTCACTCCATTTACATTTATCACCTAACTAATGAGTCATTTTAGGGCTAAAAGCTACAACAACTAAGTAGCAACAACCATATAAGATTTTTTTCTTACTAATGGGATTAAATAAACATAAATGTCATAATTTTAATTTCTTTCCTGTTTACTTTTGATTAATAACTGACTAATATTGAGTCAACTAATATTGAGTCAATGAGCATGAGGAATGACTAAAGTTATAACAACTAAGTAGCAACAACCATATAAGATTTTTTTCTTACTAATGGGATTAAATAAACATAAATGTCATAATTTTAATTTCTTTCCTGTTTACTTTTGATTAATAACTGACTAATATTGAGTCAACTAATATTGAGTCAATGAGCATGAGGAATGACTAAAGTTATAACAACTAATTAGCAACAACCATGGAAGTGTAGTAATGAGAGTTTTATTCTATTTTTGTATCTAAGGTGAGATTGTTGATGTGTTGGTGATTACTGACAAATCAATCTCACTCCATTTACATTTATCACCTAACTAATGAGTCATTTTAGGGCTAAAAGCTACAACAACTAAGTAGCAACAACCATATAAGATTTTTTTCTTACTAATGGGATTAAATAAACATAAATGTCATAATTTTAATTTCTTTCCAGTTTACTTTTGATTAATATTGAGTCAATGAACATGAGAAATGACTAAAGGTACAACAACTAACTAGTAAAAACTAATGATATTAGAGAAGGATAGATACATATGTGAAACGTGCGGCAAAATATTTAAAAGAGAAGAGAATCTAAATCGTCACCGGAGACGACATCCTTCCATGAAGACGATTACCGTCTTTCTTGGTCTCTTTCAATAAAATATGTTTCCATTTGATAATTTCTGTTTTCAATGATGATGTTGTTCATATTATTGGTCATATCAAATGATGAGAATACATATAAAACTATTTTGTGACAAGTAATTCAAGCTCAGAAACAAATAACTTTGCTAATTGCCATATTACTCATGCTTTGGTAGATAGTACACATTTAGTGATGATGATGTGTTAATCTCAAACTCTTGATGAGGATAATGATGTTTAGTCAAACTAAGTAAACGTGCGGTTCTATGATGTGAAACAAAGACCTTATCTCTAAAGACAAATGGTTTGCAGATCAAGAGCCAAAACCCTTAAGATGATATCCATATCAAAGGCCACTATATATCTGGCGTCATTGTCTGGTTTTAAGTCGCATAGAACAGCTAAAAAGATCTTGAGACTATCAAGTCTTAGTAGCAACCTTCCATAGGCCCTTGGCGTAGATGAACAAGTTTATCATCTTTTCAATTCTATTTGGATATTTAATTTTATCTCCGGTTTATTATTTACTGATAGCTGACCACTGAGCTAACTACAATAACTAGCTAGCAACAACCAATGGAAGAAATTCATTTTATTGATGGGATAAAATAAATTTCATCATATAAATTTCTTTCCGGTTTAGTTTCGATTAATAGCTGACCAATGAGTCAATGACCATAAGGGACTAAAAACTACAACAACTAACTAGCAACAACCATTCAAGAAACGTATAAGAATTATTATTATTTTCTTAAATAAAAAGGAAAATTAGGGAAAGTAAATAAACTGCAGATAATATATATATTGAGAATCTACAAGACTCAGTACTCATTATTAAAAGAGCAAAGCAAACAAAGCAAGAGAAAAAAAAAACAAAGCCATACAATTTTTTTTCTTTGAGGTATGTGCATATTAATTAGGGCTTGCATGCATTTGCAAATATTTGGTCTCTTTGTTCTCGGCTAATGTCTTGTAATTATATTTTTTCTTCTTCTTTTCATGTCCTCAATCTCTATGGTGACTTCATATTCTTCTAAAATCATATTTCATTTTCTATATTCTATCTCATTTTTAAAGAATTTTATTAATGAATCTTTGTTGATATTAAGCAAAAAGCAGACACTGCGAATATGTCTTCAGCGCACAAGAAGACAAATTCATCATCCTCCACTCAGACTTCCCTCCTCGACGGTGCCACCATCGGAGAAAACAACATTAACCGTGAAGAGACGGCGATGACGTTGGAAGAATGGAAATGTGCAATTTGCGGCAAAATATTTAAAAGAGCAGTGCATCTACATGTTCACTGGAGACTATCACACATGAGGAAGAGGAAGAGAAGTGAAAATCCGAGTAAAATGCCATAAGAGTTTTCAGTCTGTCTCTGCAAATGCTATCTATAATAAGACTTATGATACCATCCTTTTCTAAATAAACTATGTTTGTGTACAGTCTTTCTTGGTTTCTTTCAGTAATGTTAATGATGATGTTTTAATCTCAAACTCGTGATGATGATGTTGATGTTTTAGTCTGATTCTCAAACTAAGTACACGTGTGTTTTTAGTAGTGTGAACAAAACGATGAGCTTATCACCGAAGACAAATGACTTGATCAAGAGCCAAACCCATTAAAACAATATATCTAAATAAAAGGTCGTCATCTGGCAACATTCTCTGGTTTTAAGTAGCATAGAACAGCTAAATTCGATAAGATCTTGAGACTATAAAGTCTTAGTAGCAACCTTCCATAGGCTCTTGGTGTAGATGAACAAGTTTATCCTCTTTTCAATTTTATTTGGGTATTTAAATTTATCACCGGTTTATTTATTATTTACTAATAGCTGACCAGTGAGTTAATGAAGGGGCAGAAACTACAACAACTAGTTAGGAACAACCAATGGAAGAATTTCATTTTATTGATGGAATAAAATAAATTTCATAATTTTAATTTCTTTCCGATTTAGTTTTGATTAATAGCTGACCAATGAGTCAATGACCATAAGGGACTAAAAACTACAACAACTAACTTATGCAGAACTGCAGATTGAGGAATATGTTCTCTAAAGAGTCAACTTATCAAGCACCAAAATAAGAGTTACATTATGTTAGTAAAACCAACTTTGGTTCTGTTGCAGCTATACAAGTTTTGAGTTTGTGCATAGGAAAGCCAACGAATAAAAGTACTTTAAATCGATAGAGTGCTTGGTGTCAGACTCAGAATGAGTAGAGAACGATCACTGACAGAAGATTTCTTAAAAAACAAGGCTTCACTTGTAAAAAACTTCTTCTAAAAAAATATATGCAGTTTATCATCATCCTCTGTTTTAAAATCATGTTTAAGAAACAAGAATTGGTTTTCTTGTCCAGCACACAAAAGACGAGTCATGTTTAGTGAACACAACTCTCTTGTTCTCATGGTATCGTTGTAAAGATTCTCTACTATAGTCTGAGAATTTGAAACTCAAATACGAAAGACTTATGTAAACATCATACGGTTCATATTAATTTATGTAAACATCATACGAAAGACTTATGTAAACATCATACGGTTCATATTCACAACAATACGAAAGACTTATGTAAACATCATACGGTTTACAAACGAAAGACTTATGTAAACTTGCTTCAAATACGAAAGACTTATTTAAACATCATACGGTTCATATTCACAAAAATCAAAAGAAAGACTTATTTAAACATCATACGGTTGACTTATTTAAACATCATACGGTTCATCACATATATAAACTTGCTTCAAATACGAAGGACTTATTTAAACATCATACGGTTCATCACATAGAGATCTAAAGAAAGATTAGCTAGGGGCCTTCGTCAAAAGCCCACGCGTTCTCCCTGTGAATCTCTTCGGGGGCCTTTGCATGCTCGGATCTCATCAGCGACTCTCTGACCAGTGAGATCAAAAAGACCTTTGATGTTCAAGTAGTCCGCAGCCTTGATGACACCCAAAACCGTAGAAAGATCCATCTTCGAGATGAACTCAGCGTCCCACTTCTTGAGATCATCACCGGAGGAGGAGGAGGAGTTGGATGATGATGAAGAATCGCCACCGTGGACGACAACGACGTGTTTCTTGCAGTATTCGACCACCTTCTCGAGGATTTCGCCTGTGACGTTCTTGATCGGGCATACACGACCGGCGCAATCTTGAACCATAGGAAACAACATCTTACACTGACGTACCACCGCTTCTTCCACTTCAAAGGATACATCGTCGGAGCTCTTCAACACGAACTTCTCCATCGTCTTGGTGATTTTCTCGTGAGAAGTTTCAGAGCGAAAGATGAAAGAACTGAGAGAGAGAGAGCGAAAGAATAGTAAAGGTGGTGAATGAAGTTATGAGCCCATATGCATGCATCTTTGTGTATTTATAGGCGTTTAGTTAAAAAAAATGCACACCAAGTTTACAAAATATTATTTCTAGTGAAGAGTCAATTTTTCAATGATTTTTTCAATTATATTTTATGTTTTATATCATTGGATTACATAAGTTGTCTGGAACATTCTTCAAATAAATATCTTTAGATGGTGAAAGATAAAGAAAAGTATCAAAGAGACTAATTGAAATGTTGAGAAGAAAGAGAGACTGCTCAACTGATTATTATTCTACTTTTCTATTTAAAGTAAGATTGTTGATGTGTTGGTGATTACTGAAAAATCAATCTCACTTATTACATTTATCATCTGATTAATGAGTCAGTGAAGGGCTAAAAGCACAACAACTAAGTAGCAACAACCACATACGATTTTTTTTCTTACTAATGGGATTAAATACATAAACATCATAAATTTAATTTTTCTCTTGTTTACTTTTGATTAATAACTGACTAATATTGAGTCAATGAGCATGAGGAATGACTAAAGTTATAACAACTAACTAGCAACAACCATGGAAGTGTAGTAATGAGAGTTTTATTCTATTTTTGTATTTAAGGTGAGATTGTTGATGTGTTGGTGATTACTGACAAATCAATCTCACTCCATTTACATTTATCACCTAACTAATGAGTCATTTTAGGGCTAAAAGNAACAACTAACTAGCAACAACCATGGAAGTGTAGTAATGAGAGTTTTATTCTATTTTTGTATTTAAGGTGAGATTGTTGATGTGTTGGTGATTACTGACAAATCAATCTCACTCCATTTACATTTATCACCTAACTAATGAGTCATTTTAGGGCTAAAAGCTACAACAACTAAGTAGCAACAACCATATAAGATTTTTTTTTCTTACTAATGGGATTAAATAAACATAAATGTCATAATTTTAATTTCTTTCCTGTTTACTTTTGATTAATATTGAGTCAATGAACATGAGGAATGACTAAAGGTACAACAACTAACTAGTAACAACTAATGATATTAGAGAAGGACAGATATATATGTGAAACGTGCGGCAAAATATTTAAAAGAGAAGAGAATCTAAATCGTCACCGGAGACGACACACCCTTCCATGAAGACGATTACCGTCTTTCTTGGTCTCTTTCAATAAAATATGTTTCCATTTGATAATTTCTGTTTTCAATGATGATGTTGTTCATATTATTGATCATATCAAATGATGAGAATACATATAAAACTATTGTGTGACAAGTAATTCAAGCTCAGAAACAAATAACTTTGCTAATTGCCATATTACTCATGCTTTGGTAGATAGTACACATTTAGTGATGATGATGTGTTAATCTCAAACTCTTGATGAGGATAATGATGTTTAGTCAAACTAAGTAAACATGCGGTTCTATGATGTGAAACAAAGACCTTATCTCTAAAGACAAATGGCTTGCAGATCAAGAGCCAAAACCCTTAAGATGATATCCATATCAAAGGCCACTACATATCTGGCGTCATTGTCTGGTTTTAAGTCGCATAGAACAGTTAAATTTGATAAGATCTTGAGACTATCAAGTCTTAGTAGCAACCTTCCATAGGCCCTTGGTGTAGATGAACAAGTTTATCCTCTTTTCAATTCTATTTGGGTATTTAATTTTATCTCCGGTTTATTATTTACTGATAGCTGACCACTGAGCTAACTACAATAACTAGCTAGCAACAACCAATGGAAGAAATTCATTTTATTGATGGGATAAAATAAATTTCATAATATTAATTTCTTTCCGGTTTAGTTTGATTAATAGCTGACCAATGAGTCAATGACCATAAGGGACTAAAAACTACAACAACTAACTAGCAACAACCATTCAAGAAACATATAAGAATTATTATTATTTTCTTAAGAAAAAAGAAAATTAGGGAAAGTAAATAAACTGCAGATAATATATATATATATATTGAGAATCTACAAGACTCAGTACTCATTATCAAAAGAGCAAAGCAAACAAAGCAAGAGAAACAAAAAACAAAGCCATACAATTTTTTTTCTTTGAGGTATGTGCATATTAGGGCATGCATGCATATGCAAATATTTGGTCTCTTTGTTCTCAGCTAATGTCTTGTAGTTACATATTTTCTTCTTCTTTTCATGTCCTCAATCTCTATGGTGACTTCATATTCTTCTTATAATTTGCTTCGGTTTAATTTCTTCTAAAATCATATTTCATTTTCTATATTCTATCTCATTTTTAAAGAATTTTATTAATGAATCTTTGTTGATATTAAGCAAAAAGCAGACACTGCGAAGATGTCTTCACCGCACAAGAAGACATATTCATCATCCTCCACTCATACTTCCCTCCTCGACGGTGCCACCATCGGAGAAAACAACATTAACCGTGAAGAGACGGCGATGGCGTTGGAAGAATGGAAATGTGAAATTTGCGGCAAAATATTTAAAAGAGCAGTGCATCTACATTTTCACCGGAGAGTACACATGAGGAAGAGGAAGAGAAGTGAAAATCCGAGTAAAATGCCATAAGAGTTTTCAGTCTGTCTCTGCAAATGCTATCTATAATAAGACTTATGATACCATCCTTTTCTAAATAAACTATGTTTGTGTACAGTCTTTCTTGGTTTCTTTCAGTAATGTTAATGATGATGTTTTAATCTCAAACTCGTGATGATAATGCTGATGTTTTAGTCTGATTCTCAAACTAAGTATACGTGTGTTTCTGGTAGTGTGAACAAAACGAAGACAAATGACTTGATCAAGAGCCAAACCCATTAAAACAATATATATCTAAATAAAAGGTCGTCATCTGGCAACATTCTCTGGTTTTAAGTAGCATAGAACAGCTAAATTTGATAAGATCTTGAGACTATAAAGTACATTTTGCATGTACAAGAGCCAAGAGAGGGAGAGCATTTGGTATCAGAATTAGCAAGAATGAGTAGAGGGCATGATCATTGACACAAGATTGACTCGTATAGTTTTCTTTCTTCTTCATGTTTACACAGTTTAATCATTTATAGAGTTTTTGAATGCCAATTTCTTGTCTTTTATGTTGTGCAGATTAAGGAATATGTTCTCTAAAGATACATATTTTAGTAAAAACAACTTTGGTTCTGATGCAGTTATACAAGTTTTGAGTTTGTGCATAGGAAAGCCAACGAATAAAAGTACTTTAAGTGTCAGACTCAGAACGAGTAGAGAACGATCATTAACAGAAGATTTCTTAAAACGCAAGGCTTATTACATGTACAAAACTTCTTCTTAAAAAATATATGCAGTTTATCATCATCCTCTGTTTTAAAATCTTGTTTAAGAATCAAGAATTGGTTTTCTTGTCCAGCACACAAAAGACGAGTCATGTTTAGTGAATACAACTCTCTTGTTCTCATGGTATCGTTGTAAAGATTCTCTACTATAGTCTGAGAATTTGAAACTCAAATACGAAAGACTTATGTAAACATCATACGGTTCATATTCACAAAAATACGAAAGACTTTAAGTAAACATCATACGAAAGACTTATGTAAACATCATACGGTTTACAAGCGAAAGACTTATTTAAACATCATACGGTTAATATTCACAAAAACCAAAACAAGAAAGCAATGTTCATCACATAAAGATCTAAAGATTCGAAAAGAAAGGTTAACTAGGGTTTTTAGATTAACCCTCTCGTTCACTCAAAAGCCCACTGATGAGATACCATTTGAGCAAGAAGTGAACGTGGCTATTGGTTTCAATATTGCTTTTTATTTAGTGGGATTATGTTTCCTTAAGTTGAGGACGTGTGGCTTCTTATCCACGTTTCATGTTTCACGTAGTACTAGTTAGTTATTTCTTTTGTTTTGTATTTAAGCATGAGTTGAGAGTTAAATGAGAAAATGAAAAGAAAATTATGGTAACTTGTTCCTTAAGTCTTTGGGACCTAACACCCACGCGTTCTCCTTGAGAAGATCTGCTTCCTCCTCTGCTGTAAAGTCACTCTCGATGCCGAACTTTTCGCGAATCTCCTTGTGGTCTTTGCATGCTGCGATCTCATCAGCGACTCTCTGGCACGTGAGATCAAGAAGACCTTTGATGTCCATATAGTTCGCAGCCGTGATGAGATCATAAACCGTAGAAAGATCCATCTTCGTTATGAACTCAGCGTCCCACTTCTTGAGAACATAATCATCATCGGAGGAGGAGGAAGAAGAATCGCCACCGTCGACGACAACGACGTGTTTCTTGCAGTATTCAACCACCTTCTCGAGGATTTTGCCTGTGACGTTCATGATCGGGCATACACGACCGGCGCAATCTTCAACCATAGGCAACAAAACCTTACACTGACGTACCACCGCTTCTTCCACTTCAAAGGATACATCGTCGGAGCTCTTCAACACGAACTTCTCCATCGTCTTGGTGTTTTTCTCGTGAGAAATTTTAGAGGGAAGATGAAAGAAGTGAGAGAGAGATCGAAAGAATAGTAAAGGTGATGAATGAAGTTATGAGTCCATATGCATGCATCTTTGTGTATTTATAGGCGTTTAGTAAAAGCACATCAAGTTTACAAAATATTATTTCTAGTGAAGAGTCAATTTTTTAATGATTTTTTCAGTTATATTTTATGTTCTATATCATTGGATTACATAAGTTTTCTGGAACATTCTTCAAATATATATCTTTAGATGGTGAAAGATAAAAAAGTATCAAAGAGACTAATTGAAATGTTGAGAAGAAAGAGAGACTGCTCAACCGATTTGTATACTATTTTTGTAATTAAAGTAAGATTATTAATATTGAGTCAATGACCATGAGGAATGACTAAAGTTACAACAACTAAAGTAAGATTTTTATGAGATTTTTACTAGTAACAACCATGGAAGAGTAGTTATGAGATTTTTATTCTACTTTTCTATTTAAAGTAAGATTGTGGGTGTGTTGGTGATTACTGACAAAACAATCTCACTCCATTTACATTTATCATCTAATTAATGAGTCAGTGAAGGACAAAAAGCACAATAACTAAGTAGCAACAACCACATAAGATTTTTTTCTTACTAATGGATTAAATAAACATAAATGTCATAATTTTAATTTCTTTCCTGTTTACTTTTGATTAATAACTGACTAATATTGAGTCAATGAGCATGAGGAATGACTAAAGTTACAACAACTAACTAGTAACAACCATGGAAGAGTAGTCATGAGAATTTTATTCTATTTTTGTATTTAAAGTAAGATTGTTGATATGTTGGTGATTACTGACGAATCGATCTCACTCCATTTACATTTATCATCTAATTAATGAGTCAGTGAAGTGCTAAAGGCACAACAAGTCAACAACTAAATAGCATTTTTTTTTCTTACTAATGGGATTAAATAAACATAAATGTCATAATTTTAATTTCTTTCCGGTTTAGTTTTTCTTAATAACTGACTAATATTGAGTCAATGAGCATGAGGAATGACTAAAAGTTACAATAACAACCATGGTAAAAACATATTCGAATTATTATTATTTTAAAAGAAAATAAGGGAAAGCAAAAAACTGCAGCTATATACATATATTGAGAATCTACAAGACTCAGTTCCAATTATAAAAAGAGCTCTGGGCAACAAAGCAAGAGAGAAAATAAAGCCATAAAATTTATTTCTTTGAGGTATGTGCATATACATATATTTGAAAATATGTGGTGTCTTTGTTTTGGTTAATGTTTGTAGTTATATATACTAGAGTCTTTTTCCGCGCTTCGCGTGAATAAGTATTTTGAATTTATATTTTTAAAAAGTGTATTTCTATGTTTTTTCAACCATGAAAATATTGCTATTTTATTTTTTTAGTAATTATAGTCTTTATATGTTTGAACTAAATGGTTTATTTCCTGTTTAATTTTGTTCAATTAATGGAAAGTTTAGTCTTTGGGAGACCTAGCATAAAATATATTTACGTATCATAAAACCAAAGAAAATGGCACAACTTACACAATAATGATGAAGAAAATAGTTTTTTTTTCTAGCTATTCATAGACATTTTCCTCTTATTTTAGTATTCTTTGTTTCAAAGAAATGCATGTTTTAGAGTTTTCATACATATTAAAATATATCAAATTCAACTCTAAATGTCTTGATTTTTGTGATTAATTTCTCATATTTCACAGATATAATTATTTTCTGAAATTTACAATAACTAATTAATAAAAATAGGGAGAATTTCACTTTTACCTTCCAATTGATATATTTTGGAAATAACTTTGTTTTCTAAAACATGGCTCATTGAATAAAATGTAAATTTTTGTATTTTAATTATCTTTGATTTTTCATTTGAAACTTCAAATAATGTATATCGATTTGTTGAAGTAAAATCTTGGTACCAAATTGATTAATTTATATTATATTGAATTTTTTTTGGTAATCTTATGGTACCAAATTAAGTTAACTAATTTATATGTGGTCATAATGTCGGTTTGATTCGATAGAACATGGTAAAGAAAATTGGATTGTTTTTAACGTGATAAATTAAGGTAGTCAGATGTTTTTTTCTTCTTTTTTTTGTTGGTGCTGGTTGGTTTATTTTAATAAATCTGGTACAAAGTGTTTTCATTTGTATGATATAAGCTTTAATCAAATTGGTTTGTGTGGACCTGTTTAAATCTGATAACAACTTTTTTAAGACGTTTTTAGAGATCTCTAACTCTTTTTCAATTGCAAAGAATGTCATGTTATTGTAATCTATAGTAATTATCTATGTAAATCGTGTACATCAAATTAAATATAGAATGTGTCTATTGCTATCATGTGAATGTAGATCCCACAACAAAATCTATTTTTTCAGTGTCATTTATAAGTTTGTAACGGGTGTGCCACGTTTCATCTTCCTTCTCTAACTGTAAAAAAAGAAGTTTCGTTGTCTAAGATTTATAATAATTCATTTTTCAAAACTGCCTTATAATAATATTATATGCTATGAGCTGATATTATATAATATTTGCAGAATCTGAAACAGATGATTTTACGTTTGATTCTTCGTGGTGATTAACATATAATTTTTGTTTTGACCATCTCGGTAACTTGTCTGTTTAAGCAAAAGGAAAAAAAAAAACAGTAAACTTGTCTTTTATCCTGCGCATATCAGAATATGTCATGATGACTATCAAAAATGCGAGAAATCTACAGTCAAATAAAATCATATTTGTGTCCTGGTGATAGTCAATTGTAATTATTATTCTTTAGGATTCTCATCGTCCTCTGTTTATAAGATATATGTTACACTTATAAGCTATAAATGAAAAAAAATTTGGACGGACATGAAAAGAAAATCATGTTTAAAGAAGGAAAAACAGAGCTGAAACAAAGCAGAGATTAGTCTAGCTGCAATTAATCAGCTTTGAATAGCTTCCTTATACAGTCATTATAAAAACGCAAGGGATGTTCAAAAACGTGAAGCAACTTTTTCAGAATCGTTCAAGAATACCAACACTGTTGTTATAAAGATCCCTGATACCATATCGTACCATATCGTGCTGCAAGCATTGCACCTACATTTGTACTCTGTTGCAAGAATCTTTGCAGACACATAGCTCGATCCCAGCATGTGTTCCATAATCTGATCCGGTTAGAATCTCAGATAAAAGCAGCAAAAAAAAAATTAACTTGTCAGACACGTTCAAAGCAGGTACTTTAAAGCCACCCAAAAGGTGATAACTCAGCGTCTAGTATTAACAAACGATCGAAGAGAAGAAGATGATGAATGAGAGCTTCGAGAGAGAGAGTTTGAGCTGAATGTAAAAGTTTGTTATTCACATTAATTGTAACTGTACAGATACATTTACACATATATATAGGTACCCGGTATTTACAAGTAAACCGAACTAGTACCTAACCAACATTTAACCAGTACTTAACCAACTAATCTNAACAAACGATCGAAGAGAAGAAGATGATGAATGAGAGCTTCGAGAGAGAGAGTTTGAGCTGAATGTAAAAGTTTGTTATTCACATTAATTGTAACTGTACAGATACATTTACACATATATATAGGTACCCGGTATTTACAAGTAAACCGAACTAGTACCTAACCAACATTTAACCAGTACTTAACCAACTAATCTAAGACGCCCCCCTCAAGTCTTTAGCTTCTGTGTCTGGTTGAAGATAAAGACTTGACATGGAAACCCGGCTTAGAAGAGAATGAAAAGGACCTGGATGCAGAGACTTTGTCAAAATGTCTGCAAGTTGGTTACCAGTAGAAACATGAAGTGTTCGTAAGCGTCCTGCCTTCAGCTGATCTCTCACCGTGTGACAATCGATGTCTATATGTTTGGTGCGTTCATGAAAGACAGGATTCATGGCAATATGAATCGCTGACTTGTTATCACAGAAAAGCTTCGCAACAGACGTGACAGAGACATGAAGATCTTTGAGCAACTGTTGCAGCCATATCAACTCACAAGTCGCTAGAGCCAAGCTTCTATACTCCGCTTCTGTACTGCTTCTACTCACAACAGATTGTTTCTTGGACTTCCAAGAGATCAAAGAAGTACCCAAGAAGACACAAAAACCAGTAACAGAACGCCTGGTATCCTTACAAGTAGCCCAATCCGCATCAGCAAACGCATTGAGACACAACTCTGTATCAGCAGGATAGAAAAGACCTAAGGCTGGATTCCCTTTCAAGTAACGCAGAACCTTATGAGCTGCCTGCAAATGAACATCCGTTGGAGCTGATAAGAATTGACTTAACTGATGAACCGCAAAAGTGATATCCATCCGAGTGATAGTCAAATACAAAAGACGTCCAATGAGCTCACGGTACTCTGTAGGATTGGGTAATAAAGTTCCCAAATCCTTAGATAAGTGCAGAGAAGGATCCATTGGTATAGTACTAGGCTTACATCCAAGTAGACCAGAATCTTCGAGCAGGTTCAAGGTATACTTCCTCTGGCAAACAGCTATACCCTTAGCAGAACGTGCTATTTCAAGACCAAGAAAGAACCTAGCATCACCAAGATCTTTGATCTTAAACTCAGAACGCAACAGATTCTGGAGAGCAAGCAAATCAACCTCATTATTACTCGCAATCAAGATGTCGTCCACATACACCAGAACAGCAAGAAAAGATGTTGTGGTTGCTTTGACAAAAAGAGTATTGTCAGCTGGTGACTGAATGAAGTTAGCTCCAAGTAAAACGGAAGAAAACCGCTTATACCACTGACGTGAAGCCTGCTTGAGTCCATAGAGAGATTTACGCAATCGACAAACAGCATTAGGAGGAAGTGTTGTACCCAGAGGAGGAGTATAACCCTGAGGAATCCGCATATATATCTCTTCATCCAACTCCCCATGTAAAAAAGCATTAGAAACATCCATTTGCTTCAAAGACCATCCTTTTGCTGCAGCCAAGCAAAGTAAGAGCTTCACACTCGTCAATTTAGCAACAGGAGAAAACGTGTCAATAAAGTCAAGACCTTCCTGTTGAGTAAATCCCTGTGCGACCAACCGAGATTTAGGCCTCTCAATCGTACCATCAGCATTATATTTCAGAGTATGAACCCATTTACACCCCACCACATTCTTACCAGCAGGTAAGCTTTCAATATCCCAAGTACCATTCTGCTCAAGAGCCTCAAATTCTGCATTCACAGAGCCTCGCCACATCTCAGATGCCATAGCTTGCTTAAACGTTTTGGGTT
>CAKOAT010069266.1:22916-36699 GCA_932364175.1 Eruca vesicaria subsp. sativa | reverse complement strand
CTCTCTCTCTCTCTCTCTCTCTCTCTCTCTCTCTCTCTCTCTCTCTCTCTCTCTCTCTCTCTCTCTCTCCCCCTTGATTCGGCGTCCCTCTCTCTCCTGATTCCATTGATTCTCTCTCAAACGGGGGTAAAATTGATTTCTCTTTAGACGTATGGACGGACACATCTTCGATCGTTGTGTGTTCATGTTTCTATTTATAGACCTAAATGTTTGATCAGTGTGTTTTGTTGGTGTCTGAGACTTGTGATTCTTCATTATGTTATTATCTCTTTGCTGTGTATTTGTGTTATGATGATAGTAGTGAGATCTTTGTGAAGTTATATTTTACTCATTGTGAACAATTTTTGCTCACTTGTTTTGTTTCTTATGTTTTACTTATAGGATGACATATAGCGTGAATAATTTTCGAGTAATATGAGATCAGTCTTGATATTGCATCCATGCAATTGATTCCAAATAGTTTTCTCTTATGATCTCTTCGTATTTTTCGATTATTCTTAAGAATCTCTCGATAGTTGTTCACTGGTCCAGGGGTATTTGACTTAAATAGAGGAAGCAGAGGAAGGCCATAGTGTGTATGTTGATCCATACGCTTTCCTAGCACACACTTGAGAGACACTAGCTTTGCGTACATTTCATCCAGGCCATCAACAATGACAACGGCTGCTGGAGACTGCTCCCCCCTCTTATAGTTTTTTTTCAAAGGCCTTCTGGTTGCAACCAGAGGTATTTGACTTCAACATTCGTCTCAATGAAGCAGTGAGAGAATGAGTATTCACCTCAACACCTGTTCCTAGCCGAGCTCTCGGGTCTTATTGGAGCCGCTACGAGAGAAATAATCAATCCAACATCAGGTGTAAACGATTTCATTGGAACGATTATTCATGAGTTAAGCACACATGATTCTTCAGGATAACTCTCTACTCTATCCCTGAGAACTCTACCCTTGAGCCCCAGCTAGCTATTTACTGGCTTCATTACAAACCAGCTGTTCCTGGAGTGAAAGGATCAGAAGTTAGCACAGCCTCTATCCCAGTAGAGAAGACATCTCCAGAGAACAAAGAAAAGTCTGAGCGATCTAAGCACATAAGAGGTGTAAAACGTCTGCTTCAAGCCAGCCTAGTACGGAAAGTGCTTCAAATCCCATATGCCTTGGAAGCCATGTATCAACTCTTAATGTTTCTCAATTAATTAAGTGCTTCATTGATCTTCCTTTTTTATCATTGATATCTTATCAGAAGTTTATTGAGGAAATCAAGGAGCCTGGTATAACATTTGTTCTAGCTAAATTGATTGTATCCTTGGTCTTGGATTCCAAGAGATCTTTGTTGGCAATGCCGCTTCTGTTAGGTATGCCTGCAATTTTCTTCTTTTGGTTGGGTTGAGCTTCTACATTGCTGTAGTTTTACTCGATTTTGTGATCAAATTGGAATAGTTTTGTTTTCGAATTCTAAAGCTGTCATCCCCACAAATGATTTTAGCAAACGTGATATTGACCATTCTGATCTTCTTTTTTAGTTGTTTATATGACCATGAACTTTGAGATGTTCTTATCGGTTAATTAGATTCAAATTATTTAATGTTCTTGGTCAAATAGATTTTAAGTTCTAAATCCAAAATTTCTTAATATTTATATCGACAGTCATTTAAAGAATTGTTTAAACATTGAATTACATAGTTTTAGTAGATTTTTCAAACAAACACACTGAAAAAATTGATTGAAAGCCTAACTAAAATTCAATAGGAAATACACATTGGTATCAAATGAGTAGATATTTTGATCCTAATGAGTAAATATTGTCATGATCAATATTATTTATTATCATCAACTTTGTTATCATCATCACGATAATTTACCATCATAATTGTATCAACACCACTACCACATTATCCCTTAGTACTATAACATCATGTTACATAATCATACCACCATACAAATTTAAACAAAAGAGAGAGTAAATAACTTTCATATCACTACATTGATCATATTTTACTCATACAGTGTACAATTTTTGTTCACTTGTTTTGTTTCTCATTTGCAACCTTTGTTGAACTCAAAGTTTTTGAGTGAATCTTCTACCCAACGAAGCTACTATCAGAGAGTGGGTCTTCATGGCAGCACTTGTTCTTATTCAATGTCTCAGGCTGTACTGACAGCACTAGGAAACAAAGAATCCTCTCAACATCAGATGCACAAAATTTCAATGGTACTGCTATGCCTCCGCTAAGCACACCGGATTATTCAGTCACACTCTCTTCTCTGTCCTTCAGAAATCTTCTCTATTTTGGTAAATCTTAAAACTATTAATCGAAATCTAGACCTTCAAATTGTCAGAGGCACCTTTTACAACAACTGCAGTTGTCTCATTAAATGACACGTAGGGTTCTTGAGTCTCTTGTCAATTATGGGCAGACTTTTTATTTTGGTCATTGTTTGCCAATTTTTTTCATCACTCTGAAGGCCTAGACCTTATCATTCATTCAGGTACGTGGGGTCACTTTTCTCTTGTTGAAAAAAGATACATGTAATCAGTCCATCTATAATCTAATGAAATCTTAAAAGAATAACACTTTGAGCGCTTGTAATAACATAGTAAACCTATGGAGAAAACAAAGTAAAACTAACCATACATATTGAGAGAACAGAAAAAAACAACCATAAGGAGAGAACAAAGTAAACTATATTGAGAGAACAGAGTAAACCATCCATAAGGAGAGAACATAGTACACAACCATACGGAGAGAACAGAGGAAACCATAACAGAAACTAAAGCTTCAACTTTTTACCTTTCTCGCATGCTTTACTAGTCAATATGGAACTACGCTAAAGACAAACCTGCGAGGTCTTTGGTTCAGATTTTTGGGGTTTACTAGATTATGATCATCTGTTTAAAAGAGCACGATTTGTTTCCTTTTATTTAATTATAAAATTATATGTTTTAGTTAATGATAACCTAATAGTGATACAATGGTCTGATTGTTTATGTTTGAAGAATAAGTTAGTACAGAATATCATAAATTTAT
Source organism: Eruca vesicaria subsp. sativa (assembly GCA_932364175.1). NCBI lineage: Eukaryota > Viridiplantae > Streptophyta > Magnoliopsida > Brassicales > Brassicaceae > Eruca > Eruca vesicaria. The sequence goes on along the minus strand of CAKOAT010069266.1, from coordinate 33,675 downwards.
AGAAATAAATATAGGATTAATAATAATTGGTGTTGCACAAGTTATTCTTAAGAATATCTTAGTAGAATTTGTGGATTTACTATATATTATGTATATAACTTCTTACAAAGTTAGAGCTGAAATTCGTATATGATAATTGATTATACGCATAATACTTTAGTTGGTTGCGATTTTATTAGGATGAATATACCAAAATATTGTTAGCATAATAGTATACTACAGATTACGAATTTGCTAGTCCTATATAAGAAAGTAGCAATCTACGCGAAATATGAGACATCGGTTGCAACAACTCCAACAAGGGTAAAAAGATCCCTACGGGTTTGAATAATTGTGGCAGCATCGACCATAACATCTTCAGGGAACTCCACTCGCATTCTTGGGATGCATTCAGTTCCCGCAAGCAAACTCTTCAAGTGTTGAACCTCTTTAGCAGTTCCTCTATAACCAACAACATGCAGCTTCTTGACTTGGAACAGACCAATGGTAACATCGCCTGTGTAACCATCCAGACCCTGGGGGGAGCATCAAGAAGGAAGATGCATGCAACGACTAAGTACGTGTCTCTTCAGATAATATAAGTGTTTTGCTTAGTAAAAAAAAAAAATACCTGGATGATTAGTGTTTCAACCTTTGGAGACTGCTTAAGCAGATATGGCAGGAGTTTCCAACCTCGTTTGTGGTTACTCCCAAAAGATAATCTAACCATGTTTTTAAACACCAGTAAAAATAGTCCATGTTTAACACATCGAGAAATCACCTGAAACACACACACACGCACACACACATACATGTGCATCAAGAACTGTCCAAGCACTATCTAAAGTAAGCAAAAAAAAAAACTTACATCAGCAGAATTGGGAGAAAGATGGAGGGTCTCCACGTTTCTTATCCCTACAAGGAGACCCGATAAATCAGGCCTCTTGATCTTTTCTTTACAATAAGAAAGGTCCAGCTTAGCTTCGAGTAAGGAAGACCCAAAGTTAACAAGAGGGTAGGCAGACAAGGCAAAGTCAGTGTAGTCTAGAGAGACAAGACTTGGGGTTTCAAATGACATAACAGAGCCATGATCAATCCCCTCATCATAATCATAGAAAACTATTAGCTTCTTGATGCTCTGACTTGATATCCTGTTAGGGTTAAAATAAGTCTGGTGAACAAAAGTTAACTTGTCAAGCACTGGACAACCAGGAAGAAGCACATCACAAAGATCTTGGCCGTCAAACACAATGGTATCTAGGAACAGAGTCTTGAGCGCTGGAAGATATACATCACGAGGAAGCTTGAAAATATGAGTATCTGTTCCGAGACGCAGCTTAACCAGTGTCTTGCTCCTGAGGAGGTCATAAGGAAGAAGGCAGTCCCCGTGAACCTTATCAATATCTACAAGGCCCATCCAAAAGGGCATAAAAGTAAGGTCAACTTCCAAAACACCACGCGCAACGACATTCGATATCCAACGACGCTCATTAACCACGTCTCTGTTGTTGGTAAGGTGATATTTTAGAGAGAATTTATTGATGGGATAACCGTATTGCAAAATATTATGACTCAAATTCATTTATTGTCCCATACACTATAAATACAGTATATACATTTTCTATTTAATTACTCTTATCAGTGAACCACTTCTGTTTCCTTGTCGAAAAGAGCAAAAGAATCAGTAAATGAGAGAAACAATAACCTCAATTAACAGAAACTTTCATCAATTTTGGAGCTAATGTAAATGAACGTAATGTCCTTTCTTCACCACATGTCTCTTATCACCTTGCGAGTCTCTATAAGCTTCCCTGCCTTTCTTAAACAGCTGACCAATGTATAATACACTACAAAATTTGGGTTACACCATCTTGACTCCATCTCCTTTAGCATCCGACATGCTTCTCTGAACTCTCCCGCCATGTATGTGAAAACATTCAGCAACTGCCCTTTTCTTGTCATCTCTCTGAACATCTCCTTATCCTTCTCGAGCTCTCCGGATACAACATACCATGTGATCATCACAATGTAACAAAAAAATAAGTCGTCGCCTGAGAGATTCGAACTCTCGCGGGGAAACCCCATGTACTTAGCAGGCACACGCCTTAACCACTCGGCCAAAGCGACTTTTGCTTTAACTAGCATATTAAATTATTTGGCTTGTTTTAATAACTACTATGCTTAGATAAAAAAAAATGTGGATAGATCATAGTATCATACTTTATAGTTTAAACTTTAAACCCTTCCTCTGATGAAAAATACTTAATTTATTGTTAACCACAAGACCATCCAGTGTTTTATAACTAGCAGCGTAATTATCATTTGCGTTACTGCGTAGTTCATCTTTATCAACAATACAATGATACTTACGTTACATTATATCTAGATTTATATTATTATTTTTTAACCGATCTAGATTGTGACAGTATTATATCAATACAAACAATTTCACAAAACAACAATATTACATTTCGATATGAAAATTTTGTAAAAAAAAAAGGAAAATTAAAGAGTACTGTATTCAGAGAAAACAATATAGCAGCAGCAAGCAAGCAATGCAAGACTCAAAAGACTTTAGAGAATAAAATAATAGAGAGACATCTCACCAAATCTTCCACATAAAGCCAAGTAACAATGGTGGGCCCAATAAAAACAAATTTTAAGGGGCCTTCACAGAGGCTTCTAACCAATCATGAATCCATTATCACTCTCTCTATACAAACCACAACCACTAAAACATTTCCTTTTTTTCTCCTCTCTCTCTCTCCTTCTCTCACAACCACCACCACTTCTCAATGTCTTCTTCCACCACCACAACAACAACAACCACCACCACAACAACCACCGAGCCTGATCAGAGAACGTACTGGTGTCACGAATGCGATATGAGTATCTCCCTCCTCCCTTCATCACCATCATCTCCCTTCCTATGTCCTCAATGTAGCCTCGGTTTCCTTGAACGAATCGATGACGTGTCATCATCATCATCATCTCCCACTCTATTCGACGTTACAATCGGTGACGATGATGAGGAAGAGGAAGAGGAAGAGGATTGGTGTTTCGTTGATCCAACGGTTAATTCCGATGATAACTTCCTCCTCGATAGTCCTTACCTCCACCGTCTCCTCCGCCATCTCGCCTCGGAGAACGGATCCTCCTCCTCCTCCTCTTCCTCCTTTTTGAAATCTTCCGATATCGATTCGATTCCAACGATCCAGATCTCATCCTCCATGATCTGTTCAACGGAAGATGATTCCGATTCCGTCTCCCTCTGCGCCGTGTGTAAAGAAGATTTCACCGTCGGAGAATCCGCGAAGCGACTACCGTGTAACCACATCTACCACTCCGATTGCATCGTCCCGTGGCTAACGGATCACAACTCCTGTCCTCTCTGCCGATTCGAGCTCCCCGCCGCGGAGAAGAGAGGCGAAACCGTCAGATTATCGGATCTGGCGATGACGATCGTGGACGGGGAAGAGGAGGAGGACGATTGGCTCGGGATTAGGAACGCGTTGAGGAGGCTGGCGCGGAGGCATGAGCAGATGAGATTGGGCGTGGGGGAGATGGAGAGGAATCTGGCGCGGACGGTTACGGGTTTGGAGAGTGCGATGATGAGAAGGGAGAGGGATTGATTGATGAAGGGAGCGTGACGGCGCGTGTTTTGTTGTTTTTTAATAGTTTGAAAATGGAAATAAAGCGCGTGTGTTTTTTTTTTTTTTTACGGATTCGGCGTTTTAATTTTGGTTCTTGGTTATGTTACATGAACGAGAGTTCTTGTTTTCTAGTCAAATCTGCAATAATTGATTAAATAAAACGTTAGAGGTAATGATTGTTCTAACATTTTCATTGGAATGTAGATCAAACAAATCTCAACAACAACAAAAAATCATTCTAAATTCCCATTTTGTTTTTCAGTCTTATTTTATTTTGATTGTTTTCTTTTTGTATATTATTGAAAATATTTCAGTAGTTTACTTGGACTTCAGCTTCTTTAACGATTCCTATATACCAAAAAAGGGAACCAAACCAACGCGAATTGGCTTAGTAGTCTTGAGGGAGCATAAAGCTCCGATACGGATTCGATACGCGCTGGCCACAATGATTTAGGCCCTCTAGAGGGTATAGACGCAGGCTGGTTTCGAATTCAGAGAAATTAGTCGGTTGATCATGGCCGCCGGATCACCTCCTGATTAATCAAAAAAAAAAGGAACCAAACAATTGTTGATGAAGTATTTGTCTTCAAGAAACAAAAAATAAAATCGGTTGCACCAAAGAACAAAAACACCAAACGGTACAAAAATAAGATGGTGGGATTATAGGATTTGATGAAGCTCATGTACAACTTTTAAGACATCTTAGCTAGTCGAAAGAATTGAGTAGTGCCCAAGCATGACTTTAGTAAGGTTCTTGAATCCGGGCATAACCAGTGAATTAGCTGGCCACACCACAACAGTATATATACATGGTGTCAACTTCTTAGAGTAGAGATTATTTATTTGTTTTCTGTAAGTGTGAGGATTGAGGAGATGAAGTCTGCAATCCCGCGTATAAACATTAAACAAAGACTGAAGAAATATGTTTTTATATCATACACACTTACATAAAAATGTCAAATCTCTTTAAACCAAATTAACACGCATAATTCCTAGAAAGAATTAAATGAATTTGACCTTTAACAGGTTGATACAACATTCAAGTAGTGAATAAAAAAAAAAATAACGTTTTACTAGTTTTGGCTAGTGAAATTAAGTGACCCCTCCGTATGATTACCGGCTGTTTATCTTTGTTTGAACTTCGAATAGTTAATATAATGGAATAAATATTAAAAATCTAAACAAAATGACTTGCACTTGCAGATCGTTGAAGCACATATCACGTGTGACGAGTGTCTGTCGTGTCTATTAAGTTAAACATAGAAATAGCTTTTTGGCCGGTTTTATCTAATCCATCTCCAATAGAATAATGAAAGTCCACGTTGCAGACATCACTATAAACACAAGATGATGTTTACCGTAGACAGTAAACAATTTCATATTCCCTTGAAAAGTTACTTAAAATAACAATTTCATTTACAAGTAGAAGTAACCCTATTTTCAGAAGCCAAGAGGTAATATTGATTATGCCGACAGTTAACAAATTTGTTAATAAAACAAAGTCAAATTCGAACCCTTTGGTAAAGTCCGTAAGCTATGTCAACCCCACCTAATCATAGATAAAACATCGCTCACGTACGCCATATACTTTTATGCTTTTTTTTTTTTTTTTTAGTCAGCGTAAAAGATACATTCTCTTGGAAAGATCACAATTTATTCAAACCATGTTGTGATTATGTGTGTAATGGAGGGCAGGTTCCATAGCTGTTTCGTCCTGTACTTCCGAGTATTTTCATATTCAGTTTGTAGTTAATAAATGTTTCTTCTATTAATGTTTTTTGACCAACGAAAAACAATATTGTATTCAATTGTATACCATGTCGTCATATCCACAACTTTTTGTGTATATATACATGCGCAGATAATCCAAAACATTTGCATATTATATCTTTAAACAATACAAGAAACTTCAAATCCAATCCAAACAAAACCCAAAAATTTTATTTTGTCTAAATGGTGAGAAATTCAATGAAGGCTGAGTACGATCTTGATCATCTTCCTCATCAAAGTATTTATGGAGATTACTCAAAAACTTTGGTTCCCATGAACAAGAACTCCCAAATTATCACCAAGATCAAGCCTAAGATTCGTATCATTCACATATTTGCACCGGAGATTATCAACACAGACGTAAAGAACTTCCGTACACTCGTCCAAAGTCTGACCGGAAAACCGGAGATCACCAAAACCAATTCTAAGAAAAAGACAAATATTCCTGCGCCACCACCTCCACCTCAAGAATCCGGTCAAGATCATACGGCGGGGCTAGTCAACAGTATCATAGGGAGCCACGTGGTGAAAGAAGAATGGGGATCAGGTTCGAACACAGACACTTACTTTGATTTAGATGGTTTGATTGACCTTGATGAAGACGACAACATATTCTCAAGTCGATGGTTTGATCTTCAAGTGCAATAACTAAAAGTAATCACACTTTGCCCTAATATTTAGGGTTTCTACCAAAACTGTGATTCCTATTGCACTTAATCATACGTTCGACTTGGGATGTAAGAAGACATGGTTTGAGACATTGACCATCTTGAAGCCCACTCGAGACGACCATCATCGTATCGATACGGGGTATATACATAATTTGTATATATATACACATGTTTGGATTTTTTTGGGTGCCCTTTGATATAACTTGGTATATTGACTTTGCCAAGAAAGAGTGTTTATTGAAGAGTTAAACTTGGTGACTGATTTTGCCACGAGAAGTAAGTTTGAGTTTATGCAAAAACTCAACTTCAAATTGGTGTAACACGTTGTACTCACGCGTGCGCGCATTGATTCTTTTGATGTATTTGTGATTGACTTTTGTGGTGCACAAGTTTATATATAAAAATGCGAGAATGATTGTTGATGGAATTGTTTTGTTTCTTCGTGAAATAATATAGGATTACTGGAATCAAGTAAAATATAAATAAGTCACTTTGCACGGTAACTTTACTAACTTAGTCATCATAACTATATGATTCTTTCTTGATGCCGTATTCTTCCAATCTCAATCAGTAACCTCTTTTTGATATCTCAATGACTCAATCAATAACATAATCAGTTTATTTTTGGATGACATAATGATAACATCATTGTATTAAATGTTTCTGTAATTAATCATTAATCTAGGTTCATTATTTTTTAATAAGGGTTACATCATTCAATAGTTTTATTCTCTACAATGGCAAAATTTACCAATTGAGAAATAAGAATTTCAAACCGTCCATTGGAATAAGCATTTTAATGGCTTTGACATTCTTTTACTCTCGCCAAATACACCCTAAGTGTATACCAAACAGCTATATTTATTAACAACTTTATTTCAGGAATTTGATGAGATATAATCTCATAAACCGAATGTAACTAGATTGGTTTGGCTGTTCATTTAGTTTATTGTTCCGGTTTAGTAGGAAGAATCCGAGTTTTGAGTTGGTTATGTTGTATATTGTAGTACCTGTTCTCATCAAGGTTGCAGATAATATCATAATCTCTCGATTCAGCAATGAGAGTGAAACCTTTTGTATTTCTTGTAATGAGCCTCCACGCTTCCCTTTTATCCCTCACTTCTTAGGAGAGTTATATGAGATCTTAACGGATGATTTTTGTTTGGGAAAAAATAGTGATCAGGTGTGAGTTTTGAAGAATGATCTTTCTTCATGGCGTATCAGGCATTTCAATTCAAATTCAAGGCTTCGGTTTCGAGTTGTGAGTCAACTTTGAAACGTTTTTTAGCTTTGTGTTAACATTTTTGCTTGATGATAATCTTTTTGATGATCGGATCTAATATAAGCAGATGAAACAGTCTTCACAAAGCAACCCCTTTAGATGGCTTCAGATGCAGAGTTCTTTTGACTTGGTAATTTTTTTTTTAGTTTTTTGGAAGAATGTTTCCATCTTGTGAATGATTCTCAAGATGTGGTGTTGATATCAATGGATAATTTGAATTCAAAACTACAAGAGATCATTCCAGAACAACATGATATTGGTTGCCTTTGATTGAAAATGTATCTTTTTATATTTTTTTGGTTCTAGTGGTTGGAGATCTTTCTAAGTTAGGCTGTTTATGTATGCATCAAGTGAATCTCTTTCTATTTCAGGATCGTTTAAAGAAACTGAAATCAGAACATGGTATTGTCCCGGTTGGAACATCATTGTTGATATGGTATGGAATCAAATGATCTATATGCTATTTTCCATGCTTTAGATTCTGGTATGCGATTGTTATCTTCCTTACTTAAATTTACAGTCTACTTAATATGACATGATGTTTAAGGATTGTACTATCATTGCATTAGATGATTCTTTGGATTATAGTGCTAACTTTGTACACATGCTGAGATTTCATCGTCCTTATATGAAAGAGCTCATGAGTATTCACAGGTTTTTGTTGGTTTTCGTTTCAACACATGTCTCATAAACATATTTAATAAGCTAATTAAATTTTTATTTTAGTGATGGTAAAGGTGGAAATGTTAGTGCTCATGCTGGTCACCTGGTATTTACTTCTTGCTACATGGTCTTATTTCTTGATGCATGATAAAGTGCAAATGTTCCAAAACAAAATAATGTCAACAACTGAATAAACTTTTGAGTTTGACTATTCAAAGTGTTTTAGATCGTTGGAAGAGAATTAGATCACCTGGAAAAACATCCCAAAACCTAGATACCGATAAAATCCTATAAAATTTGATACAGAGATCTTAAACTTATCTAGTCTTAAATCTTCAATAATTTATGTGTTGACCTTCTCTAATGACCCTAGATCTTCCTTTGGATCGGTGGAGACATTTCTTTTATGATAATGTCGACGAATATTTGTTTTCCTTTCAAAATCAACAAAGATTTTCTTTTAAATCTTTTATCAACTTGAATCCATGGTGAACATGAGAAAAAGCCATCTCTTTATTATTATTTTTCTCATTTACACAACTTTGGCAACCAAGTCAATCAACTGGCTTAAGGGTTCAGCCCCCATCCATGCGTTTGCGTTTATTGGTCTTGAGTCAAGGAGTAAACTACGGGAACAAGGTCACATACTAAACACAATATGATTAGAGGAGTCGTTGAATCCTACTCTTTAACTTTTGTGTATGTGAGTGGGTACGAAACTACGAATTATATCAGTTGATTAATTTAGTGATGGGTTCAACTTTAAAAAAAAAAACAAACTAAAATCATGTCATGCGACCCACCAATCCCTGTCTGTAACTTTATCACACAATCGCTCGTGTGTATATTAAATGCGAATATTCAACTTCTGTACCTTATATGTAATTTTCATATCAAAATTATTCATATGATCATATCTTAAAAAATCTTTAGTACTTCTTATTACCAGGTTGCCAATCTCGGTTCAAATCCTTAAACTGGATCCGGTTCGGTCCACTGAATGCCCAAGACATAGCTTGAAGAAGCCCATCTCTCTTTGTAGACGATGAATTACATGCCCAAACCACACATTTACCAACAAGGTTGAAAACGAACATTCCATTTCCAATAAACCAAAGGGGTATTCCAGTAAATATATCTACTTTCCTCTTCTCTTCCTTGAACCATCGCCCCGACCCGACACGACACGACCGAGCTAATCCGTTATATATACACAGAAAGGGTAAAGCAAACGTGACAATCTTGTACGTGGGTCTTATATTATTTCATATGACGAGGATAGAAATAACTAATACGAAGACCTAATAAAATAATCTTCATTTCGTATATAAAGGTTTCGAAAATCTAATAAAAAGAAGACAAAAGCAAATATTTTTATAAAAAAAGAAGTTGAAAATTAAAATAAATATCCCTAAAAACTGCGAGCGTGTTGTTTTTTTGATTTAGTGAACGGAGAAGACGACGCAGTAACATCTAACGGCATGAACGACAACTACACTAATAACACTAACAGTTGCAGTGCTTCTGATAACGGCGACGTTAACCAGATCAGTCAAGTATGGGGAACGTGGGAAGAGCTTCTGTTAACATGCGCCGTTAAACGCCACGGCTCTAAAGATTGGGACTCCGTCTCCAAGGAGGTTACGTCACGGAGCTCTCTAACCGCCTCCGCTAATGACTGCAGTCTCAAATATCAAGATCTCACGCGTCGGTTCGACGACGACGGAGGAGAAATCGTCGAGCAGTTACGGAGTCTTCGTGTGGCGGAGCTCCGACGAGAGGTTCAACGATGCGACGAGTCAATATTGTACGGAGAGAGAGAGTCTCTATTTCTCCGCCGATGGATCTGAATTTTTTTTTAATTTTTTTAAATTTTTTTTTTATTAGGTCGCTTCAGTTAAAAGTTAAGAAGTTAGAGGAGGAAGACGGAGATGATGATAAACCAGATCTGGAAGCGGTTAGATCGCTATCAGAGCCGGTACGGCTAAACCGGGAAACGACTGAGTCTAACCAACGGTCGATGAACGAGTCTAACTCAACAGCCTCCGATCATGAGCGATTAAACGAAAATCCAGATCCCGAGGGAGAGGGAACGGTTAGTAGAAGATCGGGAACGAGTCATTCCGGCGAGTTAGGCGAGTCAGGGACGTCCACGGAGTCTCGGAAGAGGACGAGGAGAGGGCACAGATACATTAGCGGCGAGGATAGTAGTATACGCGGCGGCGGTAATATTAAAACGGCGGGGAATAAATCACAGCCGTTGATTGAAATCATTAAGTTGATTCGGGCTCATCCGCGCGGTTCAGTGTTCGAGTCTCGGCTTCGGAGCCAGGTAAGCAAATTGCTTTATTTTTCTTTTTACGTAGATAATTTACCTTATATTTTCCTACGTTACGTTATGAAATTTTCTTCATGCTTTAAAAGCGTAAAAAGGTAATTTATCCTTTTAAGACTTACAAGCATATTCTAGTAGTAAATTGAATTCTATTAGTAGAATATTGGTTTCTTAAAATGGATATGATTTCATTCCAAAATAAAAAAATATCTATGCTAATAGGGTTAATATATATTAGTTGGCTATATATTAAAGCAATCAGACCTATGTATAGTTAACCTATACTATGTTTTTCTAAATTCTTACTTTAAAAATCGGTTTCTTTCCAAAACTTAAAATAACAATCTCTTGCCAAATTAATACAGTTTTAAAGAATGATTTGTTAATATGCGCCTTAAATTTAAAA
>CAKOAT010069266.1:0-22816 GCA_932364175.1 Eruca vesicaria subsp. sativa | reverse complement strand
ATTTTTTTTTTTTTTTTTTTTTTTTGTTGAGAAAGGGCTTATTTTACATCAGTTTTTTTTGAAATACTCTTTATTGTTTCTTATTATTATTAATAATAATATTATCTGTTTTTGTAAACCAAGCTAAAATTAATAATATCATCGTATTTAAATGTATATAGCTCTTCATATAATAGTAAGTATTGTATGAATGTTAGCGTGTGTTTTTGATCTTATACAATTCGTGATGTTTTACACTGAAATTCAGATGATATTTGACCAAGAGACATTTTTTTCTTTATTTTCTTTATTTTCTTTCACTCATACACCATGGACACATGGCAACTTCCCGTTGAAGCATGGCTTTAACGTGTCTATGAGGATATGGTCAACTTATTGACTTTGTTGGGCTTTAGTTAGGCCGTTAGATTAAAAACATTGAACACATAATATACGTACACAGAAGCCCATTACTTAAAATACGTTTTTGTATTTAATCTCGCAGGAGACCAAGGATTACAAGGGATTGATAAGACAGCATTTGGACATTAAAACAATAGAGAAGAAGATGGAAAAAGGATCATATGTTTCTTCTAGTCTCTCTTTTTACAGAGACCTCAAGCTTCTCTTCACAAACGCCATTGTTTTCTTTCCTTCATCTTCATCAGAATACATAGCTGCACAAGAGCTTAGGACCCTCGTCTCTAACGAAATAAAGAAAAATACAGGAAAATTGATTCATCGTGTCACCAAAGCAGATGCGTTATCTTTGGTTTCAAGACAGAAACCATCTGCTCCTCCTCTTGTTGCATGCAAGAAGAGCTTTGCTCTTAAACAAAAGGATGAGAAGGAGACTAAGGAAGTTTCAGAGAAGAAGATTGTGACTACTGCTGCAAGAAGCTCTAGGAGAACGAGCAAGGTTATAGAAGTTGTCGCCAAGGATACCAAAATGGGAAGAGCCAAAACTAACAAGAAACAAAAAACAGATTCATCGAGTGATGATGATGGTGATAAAGAAGAGATTCTCAAGACAGAGAAGAAGAGAGCAGTGGCAGCATCGGAGAAGAAGAAGAGTGTGGCTGAATTTTTAAAGAGAATAAAAACTAACTCTCCACAGAAAGGAAAAGAAACAATGAGTAAAAATCAGAAGAAGAGTGATGGGAACGTAAAGAAAGGGAACAGTAAAGTGAAACTCAGGGAGCTGAGGAGTAACAACACGTGTAAAAAGAAGGTTGAGGTAGAGAACAAAAGTAACAAGAGTTCATCTAAACGAAAGCAATCGAAGAAAGAAGCAGAGGAAGTGACTGATGCAGGAGAGGAATTAGGGAAAGACAATCAACAGCCAAAGAAAAGAAGCAGAAGATGAAATAGATGTAACATTGGTTAAGTATTGTACATTTGATTTGCCAGAAATATTCATCAGCCCTCATAACATTAGTGTTTATGAGGATTCATAGATCTTGTCAGAATTCTCATAATTTACCAGTTTAGATTTTCTTTGACCAATGTTGTTTTTTTTTGTCAACAATCAAAGTTGTCTTTTGTAGTTTGATAACTACCACATTTTCAGAACATTCAAAATTAAAGTTGTCCATGAGAAAAGATTTTAAGGCCCAAGGCGTTAAATTTAATAATTGTTTTAGCCCTTTTTCCAGTAAGGCTCCTATTAATTTTGGGCCTGTTCTCATCTTTTATCAGAGAAAATCATACTATTATATGCAAATGTTCTAGCTTTGGATTTTACCCGTGCTTTGTAGGTATCCGTAGAAGATAGCCATTAAACTAGTCCAACCATTTGACTAGAATATATTACTTTCAGATTTTTTTTGGTTGTATAGTATATACGACTTGGGCTAGGAAAAAAATTCTAAATCCAAAAAATCGAACCGAATCCAATCCAAAAATAGTACCAAAATTGAACAGAAATTGATTAAATATGTGAATGGATTCAAAATTTTGGTATCTAAAAAATCGAAACCGAACTCGATCCGAACCGAAATATTTCGGGTCCCGTATATATCCGAATCAAATTTATGTAATTGAATATATTAGTTACTTTTTAGATTTAATATCCAAAATATATCCAATATATTTGAAAATATATACAAATAGTTAAAAATAAATATATAAAATAGTAAAACAGTACTTAAACATCAGAAATAATTAAAACTAGGTGATTTTCCCGTGCTCATGCACGGATATGAATATTCATAAAAGTAAAATTTTATAATAATTGATTGTTATTTAGTTTTATTTTTAAATAAATTATATGTATAATTTATATTAATAAATATTATATTATTCTAACTATACATATGATTTTTGATATATTATTGTCGGTTTAATTATTTTTTGGATCAGTAATTGGTTTGGTTATCAATTTGGTATATTGGATAATATCTATTTTTTGAATTCAGTTATAATATTTTCTATTCTAAATATAATAAAACTTTGATTAATTTTCTTATTTTCGTTTCGGTTGGTTATTGTCTTAGATATGTAAATGTATTCTTAGATATGTAAATATATTATAGTTAAATTATGTATAATTTATTATATAGTGTGCTTAAAATGAAATAAATAATAAGCTGAATTGTTTGATTCAAAATTACATAAATGAATATAATGATAATATTTTGAAGTCTCATATATATAAATTCTACAAAAGAATTAAATTGTAATAGGTTAATATATTTTTTTCTTTTTAATATGCTTTGAGTCAACCTCTAATTTATATGTAAAATTAAATATATTATTATTATTATTATTATTATAAAATTATGAGTTCTTATTATAGTAAGATGTTTAATTTAGGATATAAATTAGATTAGTCGAGTCATTCATTTTATGAGTATATTGAATTAAATATATTTTTAAATTAAAATTGAAGTATAATTACTTTTTTATTTTAGTTAAGTCAAATCAAATTAGTTTTATTTATCGCTTAAATATATATGTATTTTCATAATATTTATTCACTCTTTATTTTAGTTACGTCAAATCAAATTAATCTTATTTACGCTTAAATATACATGTATTTTCATAATATTTATCAAATTATATGTTGATTTGTAAATATTAGAAAATAAAGTATAACTGATAAATTTTTGAATGATCATGAACATATATATTTTTATTATTTTGAAAATATATTTTATGATATTTAAAAATATATATTAATGGGGGTATTACTATTTTGTGAACTTTCCTTTTTAATAAAGTCATATTATATACATATATTTTCGTTTTAAAATTTGTTTTAAAATTTTAGAAATATTTCCTTTTTATTATATATGTTATTTGGAAAAAAGGTAAAAAATAAATTAAATAAAAATATTAATAATAATCTTAAAATCTAATAATTCATTAAGGGTATCTATGTAATCAACCACCGCGAGAGTTAATGTGAGCACGACACGTAGGAAACTGACTTCTCAAATAATATTATAGAGATATCTACTGAATCTCTATCTAAATATTCAATCCAAATCAATTTTTATGTTAATTTCGATTTTTAGCATACATTGCTCAAATATATATGTTATATATTATTTTATTTTTTAGATTTTGGAGAAATTTAAAATATATAAATTTTTAAAATTTTTTAAAATAATTTAAATGGGTTATCCGAACCTAAACCGAATCCACAAAGATCCGAACCGAATCCGAACTAAAATTTATAAATATCCGAATGAAGCTAAAATCTCTAATCTTGAAAACCTGAAATCCGAATGGGCCCGAACCGATTTATTGTAAAGTTTCGAAAAATCAAGTTTTGTTAATTAGAGAAAACAATTGATTTAGTGTATCACTAAGTGGGATTTTATTATTGTTTAATCTGTATGAAAATAATTATGCAGTTTCGTAAATAAATAAATACAATATAACATATTTATCAAATTTGGAGAAAGATCGACAAAACCCCTTAGGCCCTTACGACAACAGCAAAAGTATTTAGAAACAAAGAAAATTCCAAATGCCAAGTTGGATTCCACTAATAATGCATCTAATTGTTTTTACAAAAATAAAGAAAATAATAAGGCATCTAAAAAGGATGCATGCCAAATGCTTATGCATATACAAATATTATTATTATTAATATTTCTAGGTAAAGTCCAAAACATTAGGAATTTCATGAAATATCCCATTTTATTGGACATGCTTACGAAATATCCAAATTTATATGCGGTTTCTACGAAATCAGAGAGTTTGATATGGTTGGCACTAGTAGGGTGGACAAAGATCAAATAATGCTATAATTTTTTGGTATTTATAATTTGATTCGTACCATATAGATGTTTAATATTTCTATTTGGTTTGAAACGAAGAAATACAGATATTTGGTTTTCCAGATATCAAGAAAATTATCAGATATATATATATATATATATATTTAAACATTTACGTACATTTTGTTTAATACAAATAATTTTTTAAAAAGCGATACACTTTTTGTTTAAAAAAACTTTTTACTTAATATTAAAGCAAAAGTGAAAAATTAGTGGAACTATATGTTTCATACATCTTTGTAATGAAATATTTATTTTGATAAAATACAGAATTTTATATTCCTTTCTTTATTTAATATTGTATATGTATATCATAAATTAAACATTATATGTAACTGTAAATATACATTTATTTGGATGACAAAAAAAAAAAAAAAAATATACATTTATTTATATAAAGCCGAAGCAGATATCCATCTCTTAAAAAATTATATCTGTGATTTGTTTTATTTTTAATATATATTATTTTTTGATATTTATTTTTCAAAAAAATTTATGAATATCCAGATTTCTGAATCGAATTGAAATAAATAAAAATCGAATTTTGAGGAATAAAATGTCCAGTTGGCAGTGTTGAAAAGTTGTTCCACGGACCTAGCACCACTTTCCTTGACTGTTTAGAGCTTATTATTCAACTCAATATTTAATGCTTAATTCAATTTATATCGGCTTCGTACAGCCAACTTGTGCAATTTACTACAATCCATGAGATCTATAATGTACATGGAATAACCTAGAGGGCTCGTGACAGAGAAAAAAAAAAAAGAGGGCAACGATGGGTGAGACTTGTCACTTGTAAAAGATATTTGTAAATACAAACCAAATCAATGTTCGAAATGTCACTTTTTCTTATTTGATGTTAATTATATCGATAAACATATATAAAGCTGCCATTTAATATATTGCTTTGTGAAGTACAATCTTTCAAATTTTTTTTTTTGAAAACATCTGCTAACTATTAAAGAAAAAATATCGTTTACCATTAAATACCATACCAAGAAATATGTATACCATATATGAAAATATCGTTTACCATTAAAACTATAGTCGTAATTTCCTTAATATTAGTATCAGTCAAAAAAAAAATTCCATAAAACTAGTATAGCCGGTCAATTTTCGAATAAGAAATTAAGAACTTGATGTAGTAGGATCTAAGCTCATTTTTTGTTCTGCATTTCTTTCTATTTATTGCCTACCCTGCATGCTTACGCAGTGAGAACAACAATCACACGAGTTATTTGTTTCTTTTTCTACAAATAATAATAAAATATAATATATATACAATAAAATAGGTTTTTATACGTCCGTTAATTCTAGCTACCATGCATGCTTAAGCAATGAGCTAATGGGAACAACAAATGAGTTGTTTATTTTTCTAAATTAAGATATATTTATGTATATGGTAACATAATAGGCTTTTCATCTGACTGTTCTAAAATGTTAGTAATTTTGTTTGTTCAGAAAAATTGCAGGTTCATTATTTGTCCGGTAAAATCACATGGCCCTATTCCTTATGAAAAGAAAAGTTTAGATGGGCTTCACGTTAATTGGTTGATTAAGTCTTAGCTTAGATTGTGTAATCATCATCTACGTACGTGCGTACGAACGTCCTACCCTGACGATCACATGTTAATATAGACTATATGTACAGAATTATTGGTAAACTAGTCTATATTTCAACTTTTTATAATCTAGTCTCAAGTTCTTTTTGGAGGTAAGTTACTAGTCGTAAGAGTCAGTCATAGTTTGCATTAGAAAAACAAGTGAACGGAGAAATTTGAAACGCAAGAGTGTATACTTTTCCAGTTTCCACATCGTTAACAATGTGAAATTATGACACGTGATGAAAAGTCCTATGGTATAGATTCATCCCAATCAATTAATTACTAGTCATTATATTGACTCAAAAAGTGCAGAGTTTTTATAACCATATAAAGTCTAAGTCTTTGCTCAACTTTTTGACAAAAAAACTCTCTACAGACCCAGATTAACATAAAAAAAAATTTCTTAACGCAAGTCTTGTATACAAACCCAGTTTCTTGTTGCAAGTCTGTTAAATGGATGAAGTATAATATAGTAATAGTATTTATCACTATTATGTTACGTGACAAACTTAATTCCAAAGGTAATTCACGAGGATTATTGTATCTGGTTCTCATTAACGAATGTAACTCAAATGTTTAGAAAGAAAATAAAAACAAAATAAATTATTAAATGTTAATGTCATTCTTATGTTATTTGGTATTGAACACAACAAATTCGTAATGAAGGAAGTACATTTATATGTTATAATTTGCTATAAAAAGGTGATAATGAAATGAACAACTATTGTTGTGAAGGAAATTTACGTTTGTGCAGGGGCGGGCGGATCTAGGACTAAACTTAGATGGGGCATATGATATGATTCCATTACACTTTTTATACTTTGTACATATTACTATAGGAAAATTAAAATTTACGTGGGGGCATGTGACTTGGCTCTCCGTCCTCCCTCGCGTTTGTGTATTTTCTATAAATAAAATTATCATTTCAATTATCACGAAACGGATAACATCAAATAAAATTATTAGCTTCAAATTTATTGCTTCGGATTATGACACCCCACAATACAAAATGAGCATTTTCAGACGTTTATAAAATTCTATTTTTTTGGAAATCAGAGAAAGTCTTTACATGAGCAGTCTAAAATAAAAGTCTTAAAAATTTAACCAACATTTTATTTGGTTAAAATTCAAAGTATTAACCAGCTAGACCATAGTTAAATGTATTTGTTAAATGATCAGTATATTTTATTATCACGTATATAAATAAAAAAAACCAACCACAAAACTCAAAGCGAGAAGTAAAAAAATGAAATTTGAATGAAAACAGTTCATCAATTCCTAATACTTTTATATTAAAAAAAAATCAAAGAATCATAATATATGTATTAGATTGTCAAATATGGAATGGAAACTGCATCTCTGAGATTTAATAACATTTTTTGTCAGTTTCTTTTAGATACATCAAAATTTGAAAATTAAAACCAGTCACTTGAAAAGGAAAAGGCCACTTTAGCAAAGGAATCTCCCCGGCACTGTATTAATTAATGTCTCTGTTCATATTTAAGTAGAAGTCAAGATAGGAGTAATCTAGTTGGTTCAATATGGCACGGCGCAAGACCGCAAGCGAATAGCGACCATTATTATTTTATTTCGTTTTTTTTCTTTCTTCTATTTGTTGGAGCAGATTATTTGACCCAAAGAAATTAATGATAAGTCGGTCAGCATGCATAGTGGCAACTAGTCTGACTAAAACTATGAATTTTCCACGTTCCTGCGCATACATTTGCAAATCTCTTTGCCTATATATACCTCCACATATCTCATCACTTCTCTCACAACTCAACAATCTCTACATTCTTTCTTTAAGAAAAAAAAGATTCATTCATTTATTTCTTTGCTAAAACAAAACAAATCATTTCATTCCATTCTTTCATATTAGACAAATATAACCAGCTCCATTTGATTTAAAAGATCTTCCAATCGGTATACTATTCTCCTATTATCTATCAAAGTTATGTAAATGTTTTTTCCCCTATCTTTTAATTCATAATCTTGTGTATGTTTCTTTGTAGATAGATTTCTCTCCAAAAGACTAAAACAACTTTTAAATCTTTTATAAACAATGACGCTGTAAGTGATCAAACTTCAATACAACCTTGGAAAAAAACATTTTCTAATTTTTATTACATAATGTTTATAGAAAGAGGAACACTTTGTCAAAGAAAAACTCGTTCGGCCGTTCTGACTTTCCAGAGGGTTTCCTCTTTGGGACAGCCTCATCCGCTTACCAATATGAAGGAGCCATAAACGAAGCTCCTCGCGGAGAGAGTGTTTGGGACACATTTGTTCGCAAATATCCAGGTTTTTATACATAAACCAAATTTATTTTATCTTTTCATATATGTGTTAATATATATTTATAGTGCTTTAATATGGCATATCGTGAAATTAACATAAAATGAAACTTTTGTAGAGAGAAATTGCTATTCTAACGCGGACCAAGCGGTCGAGTTCTATAACCATTACAAAGAAGACATCCAGAGAATGAAGGATATCAACATGGACGCTTTCAGATTCTCTATCTCTTGGCCTCGGATTTTGCCTCGTAAGAACAACATGTTTCTTGGCCGAACATATTAAGTTTTCAAACAATTCAATAGAGATTTATATCATTGTTTTTAAAAAAAATAGTTGGAAAGAAAAGCAAGGGAGTGAACCAAGAAGGAATAAATTTCTATAACGATCTCATTGATGAACTCCTAGCTAACGGTATTTAACTATTCTCTCTTACATATATATAATATTCTAGATTGAAATATTCTAACGTGATTATACATATGTATAAACAGGAATCACACCTCTTGCTACTTTATTTCATTGGGATACTCCTCAAGCTCTTGAAGATGAATACAACGGATTTCTAAGCGAACAAGCAGTGTAAGTGATTTTAAATAAATACATATTACTTTCTAACTATATTTTTTTTCGAATCAATGTCACTAATATGCATACAATAACAACCATCTTGCAGTGATGACTTTAAGGACTTCGCGGCTTTGTGTTTCGAAGAATTTGGCGACCGTGTGAAGTTGTGGGTTACACTAAACGAGCCATGGGTTTATAGCATTGGTGGCTATGACACAGGAAGAAAAGCGCCGGGACGTGCCTCCAAGTACATGAATGAAGCAGCCGTGGCTGGACAATCTGGCCTCGAGGTTTATACAGTTAGTCACAATCTACTTCTGGCTCACGCAGAAGCCGTGGAAGTCTTTAGAAACAATCCCAAAGTAAGGAACCAATACATTTTATTTCGTTTATAAAGCACTTTAAGTCTTTGATAAAACATATTTATTGACAATATTGCTTTTGTCTGAATCTCAGTGTAAAGATGGCAAGATTGGTATAGCGCATTGTCCCGTGTGGTTTGAGCCTTATGACTCGAACTGCCCTGATGACAAAGAAGCATGTGAACGAGCCATGGAATTCATGTTCGGATGGTGAGTGTTTTTACTTCAAATATAACACACACACACGTTCATGACATGAAAATAAATGCATAATCTTTTTTGTTAATTTTCTAATAGTATTTATGGGATTTTAATTTTAATAAAATAGGCATATGGATCCAACTGTGTACGGAGACTACCCTGAAGTCATGAAGAAATCCATCGGAAAAAGATTACCTTCATTTACCGCAGCCCAATCCAAGAAGCTAATGGGATCTTTTGACTTCGTTGGAGTGAATTATTACAGTGCTTTCTACGTTAAAAGTATTCCTGAAGTGGACCATAATACTCCCAATTGGAGATCAGACGCACGCATTGAATGGAGAAGTAAGTATTAATTTTTCATAAGACTTACTCGTATCATATACTGTATTCATATTATATCGGCCTCTATTCATTTC
The DNA here is from genome assembly GCA_932364175.1 of Eruca vesicaria subsp. sativa. Taxonomy (NCBI): domain Eukaryota; kingdom Viridiplantae; phylum Streptophyta; class Magnoliopsida; order Brassicales; family Brassicaceae; genus Eruca; species Eruca vesicaria. The sequence goes on along the minus strand of CAKOAT010069266.1, from coordinate 13,097 downwards.
TTGGCTCACAAGCAACTTAGGGTTTACTTGTTTCTTAAGGCTGTGTCTCACAAGTTTTATCTCTATTGGAACAGAACAAAACAAAGCAGGACAGACACTGGGAGTAAGAGGTGGTTCAGAGTGGGACTTTCTATACCCACAAGGGCTTCGAAAGTTTCTAAACTATGCTAAAAATAAATACGAAAGCCCTAAGTTCATGATCACTGAAAACGGTAATAACTTTATACTAAGCTCTTCCAAGATACTTTTACTCATTTGCTGGTGTACTAACTCTCTCCTTTTTTGTTAAAATTGTTCAGGACATTGTGATATGGATTATGAGAAAAAACCAAAGCTATCTAACTTGATGGATCTCCAAAGGACAGAGTACCACAAGAAACATCTCCAAAGCATCCAACAAGCCATCCAGTAAGTGTATATTTATAAATTTTCTTGACTCACAAGAACATCTATTGAAACCCTATACTCAGCTTCTTACTAATATGATAATGTTTTTGTTGTTTAGGGAGGATGGAGTTGAAGTTGAAGGATACTTTGCCTGGTCCTTACTAGACAACTGTGAATGGAACGCTGGATATGGAGTCCGATACGGACTCTTCTACGTTGACTACAACAACGGGCTAAAACGTTTCCCGAAAATGTCTGCCATGTGGTTCAAAGAGTTCTTGAAGAGAGAAGATGAGATTGAAGAATCTGAGAAAGAAGAGTACTTGTTGAAGTCTGCAATGAAGAAGAAGAGATTCTTGTTAGCAACTGGTTCAGCTTCATGTTTCATTCCTAAGATGTCTGAATCTTCAAAGGCCCTCGAACTATTTTTCTAAATTTAATTTTGTTTTAAAGCTTTGAAGCAAAGCAAAATAGCTTTTCAACAAAGAGGGCTAAGGGTTCTTTGCGGCTATAAAACTTTGTTTCATTTTTTAGTCTTCTTTGTTTACTATCATTGTTGGAGTCAACTCAACTGAAATAATATAAACGTTTAAACAAATAGTTCGTACACTGTTTCCCGGCGAAAAATATATTTCTTCGACATTCTTTAGAGGATTGAACACTTTTATAGATGTTTGAGTCATTGACAAAAGAAAAAAAAAAGAACACTTTTATAGATGAGCAATTTTGTTAGAGATGGGCTAAAGTTAAAAAGCAAAGATGGGCTAATGATCTCTGATTCTTTGCGATACCAAGTTACCAACTATACAATAGGCTTTAAGCATGGTTTCAAACCTTTTAACCTTTATTGAATGATGCAAATATATGCATCAAAACAAAATTATAATATTTTTTAATTTTTTTCTCAAAATATGTAGGTTAATCCTTACGAAAAAATTGAGTTTTTTTTTATAAATGCTAAATTCAGAAGTTTAGGCTCTTTCTTGTTGATAAAAAAAAATACCTAATCAAATTCTAAATTTATATTAGAGAAAATGACTAGAATAGCACTAATTTTTTTTTTTGTCACAAATATAGCACTTTAGAATAAAAATGACTAAAATATCACTTAATGTTTTATTAAAAGAGATAAATAAACACCTATATCCCATTAATAAATTAATTTAGACATTAGGGTTTAGAGTTAAGGGGTGAGATTTAGGGTTTAGGATATAGGGTTTAGAGTTTAGGGTTTAGGGTTTAGAATTTAGGTTTTAGGGTTTAGAGTTGGGAAGTGGGGTTTTGGGGATAAGATTTCAAATTTTGAAAAATAACTTTTTTTTTAAAATTTTCAAGATATAAAATGCTATTTTGGTCATTTTAGTTTTTAAGGGCTATTTTTGTGACATAAACTTAAAAATGTGTTATTTTGGAAATTTTCCCATTATATTATTGTATGTTAAAATTATTTTCATGGTACATGGACATCATTTCTAGTATTTTAGTGAATAATTTAATAAAACTTCATATTTCACCTAATACAGTAGACTAACACCCCTATAAAATCTGTATTTCTGGAGAAACATGGTCAGCTAAGGCCACACACCTCTTTAATCTTCATCATGTGTCAGTGCATGATGAAATTATGCATGAAACAAAAATATCATATTTTCTAATTTATTTTGATATATGTAGGTTAACCCCTACGAAAAGATTGAGTTTTCCAATAAATGCTATATATACTAAAGTTTAGCCTCTTTCGTGCTATTTAAAAATAAATAACCACACTTAAAACTTATATTAATGTAGGATAAAATTATTTAACTAGTATATGTACATCATTTTTAATTTTCCAACATGTAGTTTATTTAAATTTCATATACCACTTAATCAGTGAAGAAACCCCATACAAAAATTGTATTTTATGAAGAAACATGAACACCTGTAATATGTCACTGCGTGATGTAAATATGTAGTAAAACAGAATTTTTATATTTTTTAATTTTTTCTCGAAATTTGTGTGTTAACCCTTACAAAAAAACAAGTTTTTCGATAAATACTATATTAAGAAGTTTAGGCTCTTTATTGTTGATCAAAAATACGCAATCACATTCTGAATTTGTATTAATGTATGTTAAAATTATTTTCATGGTACATGAACACCATTTTAAATTTTTCAACAGGTAATATATTTAAATTTCGTATACCACTTAATCAGTGGACAAACCCTTTATAACAAAAATTCTATTTTCCGGAGAAACATGAACACCTAAGGTCTCAAACCTATTTAACCTATATACTATGTCAGTAAATGATGCAAATATGCATTAAAACAAAATTTTAATATTTTTTACTTTTTCTCAAAATTTGTGGGTTAACCCCTACAAAAAATCAAGTTTTTCGATAAATGTAAAATTCAAAAGTTTAGGATTTTTATTTTTGCTAAAAAATTACCTAATAAAATTCTAAATTTATATTAGTGTATGTTAAAATTGATTTCATGGTACATGGGCATCATTTCTAGTATTTTAGTGAATAATTTAATAAAACTTCATATTTCACCTAATTCAGTGGACTAACACCCCTGTAAATCTGTATTTTTTGGAGAAACATGGACAACTAAGTCTACACACCTCTTTAATTCATCATATGTCAGTGAATGATGAAATTATGCATGAAACAAAAAAATAATATTTTCTAATTTATCTTGAAATATGTAGGTTAACCCCCTATGAAAATATTGAGTTTTCCAATAAATGCTATATATACTAAAGTTTAGCCTTTTTCGTGCTAATTAAAAATACCTAACCACACTCAAAACTTATATTAATGTAGGATAAAATTATTTAACTAGTATATGGACATCATTTCTAATTTTTCAACATGTAATTTATTTAAATTTCATATACCACTTAATTAGTGAACAAACCCCCTACAAAAATTCTATTTTATGGAGAAACATGAACACCTAACGTCTTAAACCTCTTTAACCTTTTTAATATGTCACTGCGTGATGTAAATATGCATTAAAACAAAATTTTCATATTTTTTTAATTTTTCTCAAAATTTGTGGGTTAACCCCTACAAAAAATCAAGTTTTTCGATAAATACTATAATAAGAAGTTTATGCTCTTTATTGTTAATGAAAAATACCGAATCACATTCTAAATTTGTATTAATGTATTTTAAAATTATTTTTATGGTACATGAACATCATTTTAATTTTTCCAGTATTTAAATTTCGTATACCACTTAATCAATGGACAAACCCCTTATAACAAAAATTATATTTTCTGGAGAAACATGAACACCTAAGGTCTCAGACCTATTTAACATTTATACTATTTCAGTGAATGATGCAAATATGTATTAAAACAAAATTTTAATATTTTTTTTTATTTTTTCCGAAATATGTGGGTTAAGCTCTACGAAAAATAAAGTTTTGCGATAAATACTATATTAAGAAGTTTAGGATCTTTATTGTTGATGAAAATACCTAATCACATTCTAAATTTGTATTAATGTATGTTTTTTTTTTTCATGGTACATAAACATCATTTTAAATTTTCAACATCTAAAATATTTAAATTTCGTATACCACTTAATCAGTAGACAAACCCCTTATAACAAAAATTCTATTTTCTGGAGAAAAATGAACACCTAAGGTCTCAAACCTATTTAAACTTTATAATATGTCAGTGAATGATGCAAATATGCATTTAGACAAAATTTTAATAATTTTCTCGAAATATAGGTTAACCCCTAAGAAAAAAATGAGTTTTTGATAGGCTTTTTCTTTTTAATAAAAAATTACCTAATGAAATTCTAAATTTATATTAGTGTATTATTTGCATGGTACACGGGCATCATTTCTAGTATTTTAGTGAGTAATTTAATAAAACTTCATATTTCACCTAATTCAGTAGACTAAACCCTATAAAATCTGTATTTTCTGGAGAAACATGGACAACTAAGGCCACACACCTCTTTAGTCTTCATCATATGTCAGTGCATGATTAAATTATTCATGAAACAAAAATAGAATATTTTCTAATTTATCTTGAAATATGTAGGTTAACCCCTACGAAATGATTGAATTTTCCAATAAATGCTATATATACTAAAGTTTAGCCTTTTCGTGCTATTTAAAAATAACTAACCACAGTCAAAACTTATATTAATGTAGGATAAAATTATTTAACTAGTATATGGACATCATTTCTAATTTTCAAACATGTAATTTTTAAAAATTTCATATACCACTTAATCAATGAACAAACCCCCTACAAAAATTTTATTTTATGGAGAAACATGAACACCTAAAGTCTTAAACCTCTTTAACTTACGTAATATGTCACTGCGTGAAGTAAATATGCATTAAAACAGAATTTTCATATTTTTAAAATTTTGTCGAAATTTGTGGGTTAACCTCTACAAAAAAGCAAAATTTTCGATAAATACTATATTAAGAAGTTTAGGCTCTTTATTGTTGATGAAAAATACCCAATCACATTCTAAATTTGTATTAATGTATGTTAAAATTATTTTCATGGCATATGGACATCATTTTAAGTTTTCCAACAGGTAATATATTTAAATTTCGTATACCACTTAATCAGTGGACAAACCCTTTATAACAAAAATTCTGTCTTCTGGAGAAATATGAACACCTAAGGTCTCAAACCTATTTGACATTTATACTATGTCAGTGAATGATGCAAATATTCATTAAAACGAAATTTTCATATTTTTTACCTTTTCTCAAAATTTGTGGGTTAACCCCTACAAAAAAATCAATTTTTTTTGATATAAATACTATATTAAGAAGTTTAGGCTCTTTATTGTTGATGAAAAATACCCAATCACATTCTAAATTTGTATTAAGGTATGTTAAAATTATTTTCATGGCATATTGGACATCATTTTAAAATTTCCAGTATTTAAATTTCATATACCACTTAATCAGTGGACAAACCCCTAATAACAAAAATTATATTTTCTGGAGAAACATGAACACCTAAGGTCTCAAACCTATTTAACCTTTATACTATGTCAGTGAATGATGCAAATATGCATTAAAACAAAATTTTAATATTTTTTTAGTTTTTCTCGAAATATGTGGGTTAATCCCTATGAAAAAATTGAGTTTTTTTTATAAATGTTAAATTAAGAAGTTTAGGCTTTTTATTTTTGATACAAAATTACCTAATCAAATTCTAAATTTATATTAGTGTATGTTAAAATTATTTTCATGGTACACGGGGATAATTTCTTGAATTTTAGTGAATAATGTAATAAAATTTCATATTTCACCTAATTTAGTGTACTAATCCCTATAAAATCTGTATTTTCTGGAGAAACATGGACAACCAAGGCCACACACCTCTTTAATCTTCATCATATGTCAGTGCATGATAAAATTGTGCATGAAACAAAAATATAATATTTTCTATTTTATCTTGAAATATGTAGGTAAACCCCTACGAAAAGATTGAGTTTTCCAATAAATGCTATATATACTAAACTTTAGTCTCTTTCGTGCTATTTAAAAATATCCAACCACACTCAAAACTTATATTAATGTAGGATAAAATTATTTAACTAGTATATGGACATCATTTCTGATTTTCCAACATGTATTTATTTAAATTTTATATACCACTTAATCAGTGAACAAACCTCCTACAAAAATTCTATTTTATGGAAAAAAATGAACACCTAAGGTCTTAAACCTCTTTAACCTTCATAATATGTCACTGCGTGATGTAAATATGCATTAAATAAAAAATTTCATATTTTTTAATTTTTCTCGAAATTTGTGGGTTAACCCCTACAAAAAATCAAGTTTTTCGATAAATACTATATTAAGAAGTTTAGGCTCTTTATTGTTGATGAAAAATACCCAATCACATTCTAAATTTGTATTAATGTATGTTAAAATAATTTTTATGGTACATGGACATCATTTAAGATTTTCCAATATTTAAATTTCGTATACCATTTAATTAGTGGATAAACCCCTTATAACAAAAAATATATTTTCTGGAGAAACATGAACACCTAAGGTCTCAAACCTATTTAACCTTTATACTATGTCAGTGAATGATGCAAATGTGCATTAAAACAAACTTTTAATATTTTCTATTTATTCTCGAAATATGTGGGTTAACGAAAAGATTGAGTTTTTTTTGATAAATGTTAAATTAAGAAGTTCAGACTTTTTGTTTTTGATACAAAATTACCTAATCAAATTCTAAATTTATATTAGTGTATGTTAAAATTATTTTCATGGTACACGGGCATCATTTCCAGTATTTTAGTGAATATTTTAATAAAACATCATATGTCACCTAATTCAGTGGACAAACCCCTTATAACAAAATATTTATATTCTGGAGAAACATGAACACCTAAGGTCTCAAACCTATTTAACCTTTATACTATGTCAGTGAATGATGCAAATATGCATTAAAACAAAATTTTAATATTTTCTAATTTTTCTCGAAATATGTGGGTTAAACCCTACGAAAAACTGTGTTTTTTTGATAAATGTTAAATTCAGAAGTTTAGGCTTTTTCTTTTTGATAAAAAATTACCTAATCAAATTATATATTTATATTAGTTTATGTTAAAATTGATTTCTTGGTACATGGGCATCATTTCTTGTATTTAAGTGAATAATTTAATAAAACATCATATTTCACCTAATTCAGTGGACTAACCCTTATAAAGTCTGTATTTCTGGAGAAACATGGACAACTAAGGCCACACACTTCTTTAATCTTCATCATATGTCAGTGCATGATGAAATTATGAATGAAACAAAAATATAATATTTTCTAACTTATTTTGAAATATGTAGGTTAACCCTTACGAAAAGATTTTGTTTTCCAATAAATGTTATATATACTAAAGTTTAGCCTCTTTCGTGCTATTTAAAAATACCTAACCACACTCAAAACTTATATTAATGTAGGATAAAATTATTTAACTAGTATATGGACACCATTTCTAATTTTCCAACATGTAATTTATTTAAATTTTATATACTACTTAATCAGTGAACAAACCTCCTACAAAAATTCTATTTTATGGAGAAAGATGCACACCTAAGGTCTTAAACCTCTTTAACCTTCGTAATATGTCACTGCGTGATGTAAATATGCATGAAAACAAATTTTTCATATTTTTTAATTTTTCTCGAAATTTGTGGGTTAACCCCTACAAAAAATCAAGTTTTTGGATAAATACTATTTTAAGAAGTTTAGGCTCTTTATTGTTGATGAAAAATACCCAATCACATTCTAAATTTGTATTAATCTATGTTAAAATAATGTTTATGGTACATGGACATCATTTAAGATTTTCCAGTATTCAAATTTCGTATACCATTTATTTAGTGGACAAAACCCTTATAACAAAAATTATATTTTCTGGGGAAACATGAACACCTAAGATCTGTAACCTATTTAACCTTTATACTATGTCAGTGAATGATGCCAATATGAATTCAAACAAAATTTTAATATTTTCTATTTTTTCTCGAAATATGTGGGTTAACCCCTACGAACAAAATGAGTTTTTTTTGATAAATGTTAAATTAAGAAGTTTAGGCTTTTTTTAATACAAAATTACCTAATAAAATTCTAAATTTGTATTAGTGTATGTTAAAATTATTTTCATGGTACACGGGCATCATTTCTAGTATTTTAGTGAATAATTTAATAAAACTTCATATTTCACCTAATTCAGTGGACAAGCCCCTTATAACAAAAATTATATTTTCTGGAGAAACATGAACACCTAAGGTCTCAAACCTATTTACCTTTATACTATGTCAGTGAATGATGCAAATATGCATTAAAACAAAATTTTAATATTTTCTAATTTTTCTCGAAATATGTGGGTTCCCTATGAAAAAATTGAGTTTTTTTTTATAAATGTTAAATTCAGTAGTTTAGGCTTTTTCTTGTTGATAAAAAAATACCTAATCAAATTATAAATTTATATTAGTTTATGTTAAATTTGATTTCATGGTACATGGGCATCATTTCTAGTATTTTAGTGAATAATTTAATAAAACATCATATTTCACCTAATTAAGTGGACTAACCCCTATAAAGTCTGTATTTCTAGAGAAACATGGACAACTAGGGCCACACACCTCTTTAATCTTCATCATATGTCAGTGCATGATGAAATTATGAAATATGTAGGGTAACCCCTACGAAAAGATTGTGTTTTCCAATAAATGCTATATATACTAAAGTTTAGCCGCTTTCGTGCTATTTAAAAATACCTAACCGCACTCAAAACTTATATTAATGTAGGATAAAATTATTTAACTAGTAGATGAACATCATTTCTAATTTTCCAACATGTAATTTATTTAAACTTTATATACCACTTAATCAGTGAATAAACCTCCTACAAAAATTCTATTTTATGGAGAAATATGAACACCTAAGGTCTTAGACCTCTTTAACCTTGCGTGATGTAAATATGCATTAAAACAAAATTTTCATATTTTTTTAATTTTTCTCGAAATTTGTGGGTTAACCCCTACAAAAAAATCAAAATTTTCCATAAATACTATATTAAGAAGTTTAGGATCTTTCTTGTTGATGAAAAATACACAATCACATTCTAAATTTGTATTAATGTGTTAAACTAATTTTTATTGTACATGGACATCATTTAAGATTTTCCACTATTTAAATTTCGTATACCACTTAATCAGTGGACAAACCCCTGATAATAGAAATTATATTTTCTGGAGAAACATGAACACTTAAGGTCTCAAACCTATTTAACCTTTATACTATGTCAGTGAATGATACAAATATGTATTAAAACAATATTTTAATATTTCTAATTTTTCTCGAAATATGTGGGTTAACCCCTACGAAAAAATTGAGTTTTTTTGATAAATGTTAAATTCAGTAGTTTAGACTTTTTCTTGTTGATAAAAAATTACCTAATAAAATTATAAATTTATCTAAGTTTATGTTAAAATTGATTTCATGGTATATGGGCATCATTTCTAGTATTTTTGGTGAATAATTTAATAAAACATCATATTTCACCTAATTCAGTGAACTAACCCCTATAAAGTCTGTATTTCTGGAGAATCATGGACAGCTAAGGTCACACACCTCTTTAATCTTCATCATATGTCAGTGCATGATGAAATTATGCATAAAACAAAAATATAATATTTTCTAATTTATCTTGAAATATGTAGGTTAACCCCTACGAAAAGATTGTGTTTTCCAATAAATGCTATATATACTAAAGTTTAGCCTATTTCGTGCTATTTAAAAATACCTAACCACACTCAAAACTTATATCTATGTAGGATAAAATTATTTAACTAGTATATAAACATCATTTTTAATTTTCCAACACGTAATTTATTTAAACTTTATATACCACTTAATCAGTGAACAAACCTCCTACAAAAATTCTATTTTATGGAGAAATATGAACACCTAAGGTCTTAAACCACTTTCACCTTCGTAATATGTCACTGCATGATGTAAATATGGATCAAAACAAAATTTTCATATTTTTTATTTTTTCTCGAAATTTGTGGGTTAACCCCTACAAAAAATCAAGTTTTTCGATAAATACTATATTAAGAAGTTTAGGCTCTTTATTGTTGATGAAAAATACCGAATCACATTATTAATTTGTATAAATGTATGTTAAAATAATATTTATGGTACATGGACATCATTTAAGATTTTCCAGTATTTAAATTTCGTATACCATTTAATCAGTGGACAAACCCCTTATAACAAAAATTATATTTTCTGGAGAAACATGAACACCTAAGATCTGAAACCTGTTTAACCTTTATACTATGTCAGTGAATGATGCAAATATGCATTAAAACAAAATTTTAATATTTTTTACTTTTTCTTAAATTTTGTGGGTTAACCCCTACAAAAAATCAAGTTTTTCGATAAATGTAAAATTCAAAAGTTTAGGATTTTTCTTTTTTATAAAAATTACCTAATCAAATTCTAAATTTATATTAGTGTATGTTAAAATTGATTTCATGGTACATGGGCATCATTTCTAGTATTTTAGTGAATAATTTAATAAAACTGCACATTTCACCTAATTCAGTGGACTAACCCGTATAAAGTCTGTATTTCTGGAGAAACATGGACAGCTAAGGCCACACACCCCTTTAATCTTCATCATATGTCAGTGCATGATGAAATTATGCACAAAACAAAAATATAATATTTTCTAATTTATCTTGAAATATGTAGGTTAACCCCTACGAAAAGATTGTGTTTTCCANCTTTAATCTTCATCATATGTCAGTGCATGATGAAATTATGCACAAAACAAAAATATAATATTTTCTAATTTATCTTGAAATATGTAGGTTAACCCCTACGAAAAGATTGTGTTTTCCAATAAATGCTATATATAGTAAAGTTTAGCCTCTTTCGTGCTATTTAAAAATACCTAACCGCACTCAAAACTTATATTAATGTAGGATAAAATTATTTAACTAGTAGATGAACATCATTTCTAATTTTCTAACATGTAATTTATTTAAACTTTATATACCACTTAATCAGTGAACAAACCTCCTACAAAAATTCTATTTTATGGAGAAATATGAACACCTAAGGTCTTAAACCTCTTTAACCTTCGTAATATGTCACTGCATGATGTAAATATGGATCAAAACAAAATTTTCATATTTTTTATTTTTTCTCGAAATTTGTGGGTTAACCCCTACAAAAAATCAAGTTTTTCGATAAATACTATATTAAGAAGTTTAGGCTCTTTATTGTTGATGAAAAATACCGAATCACATTATTAATTTGTATTAATGTATGTTAAAATAATATTTATGGTACATGGACATCATTTAAGATTTTCCAGTATTTAAATTTCGTATACCATTTAATCAGTGGACAAACCCCTTATAACAAAAATTATATTTTCTGGAGAAACATGAACACCTAAGGTCTCAAACCTATTTAACCTTTATACTATGTCAGTGAATGATGCAAATATGCATTAAAACAAAATTTTAATATTTTTTACTTTTTCTCAAATTTTGTGGGTTAACCCCCCCTACAAAAAATCAAGTTTTTCGATAAATGTAAAATTCAAAAGTTTAGGATTTTTCTTTTTGATAAAAAATTACCTAATCATATTCTAAATTTATATTAGTTTATGTTAAAATTGATTTCATGGTACATGGGCATCATTTCTAGTATTTTAGAGAATAATTTAATAAAACTTCACATTTCACCTAATTCACTGGACTAACCCGTATAAAGTCTGTATTTCTGGAGAAACATGGACAGCTAAGGCCACACACCCCTTTAATCTTCATCATATGTCAGTGCATGATGAAATTATGCACAAAACAAAAATATAATATTTTCTAATTTATCTTGGAATATGTAGGTACCCCTACGAAAAGATTGTGTTTTCCAATAAATGCTATATATACTAAAGTTTAGCCACTTTCGTGCTATTTAAAAATACCTAACCGCACTCAAAACTTATATTAATGTAGGATAAAATTATTTAACTAGTAGATGAACATCATTTCTAATTTTCCAACATGTAATTTATTTAAACTTTATATACCACTTAATCAGTGAACAAACCTCCTACAAAAATTCTATTTTATGGAGAAATATGAACACCTAAGGTCTTTAACCTCTTTAACCTTCGTAATATGTCACTGCATGATGTAAATATGAATCAAAACAAAATTTTCATATTTTTTATTTTTTCTCGAAATTTGTGGGTTAACCCCTACAAAAAATCAAGTTTTTCAATAAATACTATATTAAGATGTTTAGGCTCTTTATTGTTGATGAAAAATACCGAATCACATTATCAATTTGTATAAATGTATGTTAAAATAATATTTATGGTACATGGACATCATTTAAGATTTTCCAGTATTTAAATTTCGTATACCATTTAATCAGTGGACAAACCCCTTATAACAAAAATTATATTTCTGGAGAAACATGAACACCTAAGATCTGAAACCTGTTTAACCTTTATACTATGTCAGTGAATGATGCAAATATGCATTAAATCAAAATTTTAATATTTTTTACTTTTTCTCAAATTTTGTGGGTTAACCCCTACAAAAAATCAAGTTTTTCGATAAATGTAAAATTCAAAAGTTTAGGATTTTTCTTTTTTTACCTAATCAATTTCTAAATTTATATTAGTTTATGTTAAAATTGATTTCATGGTACATGGGCATCATTTCTAGTATTTTAGTGAATAATTTAATAAAACTTCACATTTCACCTAATTCAGTGGACTAACCCGTATAAAGTCTGTATTTCTGGAGAAACATGGACAGCTAAGGCCACACACCCCTTTAATCTTCATCATATGTCAGTGCATGATGAAATTATGCACAAAACAAAAATATAATACTTTCTAATTTTTCTTTGAATATGTAGGGTAACCCCTACGAAAAGATTGTGTTTTCCAATAAATGCTATATATACTAAAGTTTAGTCTCTTTCGTGCTATTTAAAAAAACCTAACCGCACTCAAAACTTATATTAATGTAGGATAAAATTATTTAACTAGTAGATGAACATCATTTCTAATTTTCCAACATGTAATTTATTTAAACTTTATATACCACTTAATCAGTGAACAAACCTCCTACAAAAATTCTATTTTATGGAAAAATATGAACACCTAAGGTCTTA